>CM024753.1:201525486-201914043 GCA_014218235.1 Colocasia esculenta
TAGTTGATATCATTTACATTAAGGGGGACACATGGTTTTCTAAGGAAACAAATGCATCATATTGAGTTATCTTAGGAACAACTTTTATCCCGCTCCTGGTGGGATATTACCCCCTTAATAGCCTTTAACCATGTATAAAATATCTCCAGGCTTATTCTAAATTGATTATCAAATTGGGTTAAAGTTTATCACCCATGTTAAGTAGGGTGCAAAACCTTTAACAGGTTATCAAAACCCGCCATAATAAGAGGATCAGGTATAAGTAAAATTGGTATAGGCTATTATGTTTAGGGGATTTGGTTTGAGATGGTTTAAATGAGAGATAGTTATGTAGGGGATAATTTTTAATGTGATGTACAATGTGATTTGATGTTCGTTAAGTTAACGAAACGGACGGTTATCGGGTTATTGGTTACCGTTGACAATCCCTAGGTTGCTGAATAATCCATATTCTTTTGCCCTCGATACGGAGAATTGACTGTGCATATTCAAGAAGATTTGTCTTGGTGTACTCTAGTTGCAAATGATGTATTTCTATTGAATATGATGGGACAGGTCAGGGTATAAGCTGAGAATACAGAGAACATCCTACAAGGTTAGTTTTGATGAAAAGATTAAAGAGTAACCCACGTACACTAATCCTATAAAGTATACTTTTGATTTCAAACAAAGGAACCCTCCACACACCTTGACATACAAGGGATTCTCAAAGGACCATTTTAAATGAGTGACATATTATGTATCTGTCTCACCTAGATACATTGACAGGATATGGATAATTTGTAACAAGTTTGCATAAATGGAAAACAAAATCCCACTCTAATAAGATATACATCCCAATTTAGGAAAACAAAAATTAGTACGAACTCATTCCTTCTAGACATTAGTTTAGTTTAGCTTAATTGTTCACTTTAAGTTTAATGATTAGAATTACACTTCTATTTGAATGTATTTGCTTATTATTGCCTTGATTATATGTAATTTATTACACTGATTAGTATTGTAGTTTTTACATTTATGATTCATGTACAATGATGTATGCATTGTTTTATTATTGCATTTGTTCACTATATGATTTTGATTTCATATTCATTTCATATTTCATGTGCGTTTGAAATTTGATCTATGCATGTATAGTAATTTTTCACTGCACACACATCACGAGAGCGTGTTAAGCGCCGTGTCAATGACATTCCCGTCAAGACTTTGAGATTGATGTGCACGAGTCTTATTTTCATAATGAGAACGTGTATATCTAACTCAAAGTCTGAATTGTCCGTTTTGGACAGTCTGTGAATGTTTGATCGGAGTTAGGTGGTCATTTATAGTGATTGTATTATTTGTTGAAAATTTCGGGTGTGCGTCTACCACTCCTCTCTGATATACCTTTATTGATTTAGAATATTTTTTAACCACTATTAGTAAGTGTTTAAGAAAATATCTAAATCAATAAAATTTTTTGGTATATCGGAGAGGTGTGAGGAGATGCTGCCGAAAATTTAGCAAATAATACAAACACATAGTAAATGGTCATCTGAGTGCGATCAAATATTCACAGATGGGTAAAAAGTGATAATCTTAATAATATATCCTACCTATTCATTTTGACTACTCGAACGATGTGAGGGTCTGTGGGATTTTAACTTGTGACATGACATTTAATCTGTGTAGGAAAAATGTCTTATGAGAATCGGTCATGGATGTACCGTGGAATGGTGAATGGAGTTGTCACCGAGGAGTTTAAAGACGAAGGTGACAGTTTTATTCAGTTTGCATTGAGTAATTCCTCAGTAGCAGTCGATCCGTTGGGTAACATCCGATGTCCGTGTTCGGCTTGTAAGAACATAAAGTGGATATCGACATGGGATGTGCAGCATCATTTGTATACGAGAGGATTTGTTGCCCATTATGAGATATGGTCGTGTCATGGTGAGCATGTATTCAGTCGTCTGCACAGCTCATTACTTTGCGTCCACAAGTACGTACGTAGACATGGTGTCGATGCTGCTGGTCCAGAGTTCAATATGCATGAAGATGAAACAAATGAAGAAGAAGTGGAATGATACAACTCAGAGATTTTATCAGTTACTTCGAGATGCTGATGAGCCATTATGGGATGGTTGTGAGAAGCATACACGGTTGTCTGCAGTGTCGCAGCTACTGAATTGAAATCTGAATTCATATACGGAGAGTTGTTTTGACGGCTTCTCTTACTCGTCAAGAGTATGCTTCCTCAATCAGAGAGGTTACCTGCTGACTTTTACCGTGCGAAGAAGATGGTGAATGATCTGGGGCTTGGTTTTATGAAAATTGATGCATGTACGAATCACTGTATGCTGTACTACAACAGAAGATGCAGATAAGACATCATGTGTATTTGTAATCATGATAGATTCAAGCCCAAGAGAGGGGACAAGTCAAAGCAGAAGGATGTTCCGTATAAGTCATTGCGGTATTTCGATCACACCCAGATTGCAGCGGTTGTTCATGTCCCGAAGACAGCTGGACATATGACTTGGCATGCAGAAAGAGTTCGTCGTGACGAAGGTGAAATGAGTCATCCTGCCGATGGTGAAGCTGGGCTCATTTAGTCGTACTCATTCTTACTTCGCAAGGATCCACGCAACGTGCGGGGGTTTATGCACAGACGGTTTCAATCCATTCGGAGGCTCGATGGCATCTTACTCATGTTGGCCAGTATTCCTAACACCGTATAACCTTCCGCCAGGCATGTGCATGAAGCGTGAGAATCTGTTCCTTTCATTGCTCATTCCGGGTCCAAAATCTCCAGGAAAAAATATAGACATATATCTTAGACCGTTGATTGATGAGCTGAAATTGTTATGGTCAGATGGGGTTATCTGTTATGATGCATCCAGATAACAGAATTTCAATTTGAAGGCTGCATAATGTGGACAATAAGTGACTTTCCTGCGTACGACATGTTATTGGTTGAAGCACACATGGAGATTGACATGTCCTTATTGCATGGAGGATTCTAAATCATTTGTGTTGAAATCTGGGGGGAAAATCATGTTGGTTCGATTGTCATCGTCGATTTCTACCGAGTGACCATCCTTTCCGAAAGCAAAAGGATTCTTTTATGAAAAATACAACTGTGATGGAGCAGGTGGATATGGAACGAGTGTCCGGGTGGAAACATGGCGAGGCGGGTCCAGAACGTACCGACGGTAACACAACTGGCGGTAGTACTCGACAAATCCTGGCTTCGGGAAGGATCACAATGGGTGAAGCAAAGCATCTTTTGGGAATTACCTTATTGGTCAACACTTTTGATACGACATAACCTTGACGTCATGCATATAGAGAAGATGTTTTTGATAATGTGTTCAACACAGTTATGGACATCAAAGGCAAAACGAAGGACAACGTCAAGGCACGTTCGGATTTGAAAGTACTTTGCAGACACCCAAAACTAGAGCTGCAGCATGTTCAAGGGAAAGTGGTGCAACCTAAAGCTGCATATGTGCTTGGGGCCAGACAGATTAAGGAAGTGTTGCAATGGTTGAAGCAATTGAGATTTCAGATGGATATGTCTCGAATATTGCCCGTTGTGTAAATATCAATGAGGGAAAAATATACGGAATATAAGAGTCATGATTGCCATGTTTTTCATGCAAAGACTGATCCCACTTGCTTTTCGTGAGTTGTTGCCAAAGCAAATATGGGGAGCAATGACTGAGCTGAGTCATTTCTTCCGAATTTTAACAGCATCAGAACTCAGACTTCTTGACTTGCAAAATATGGAGCAAAATATAATACAGACAGTCTGCAAATTAGAGAAGATATTCCTCCAGCATTCTTTGATTCAATGGAGCACCTGATCATCCATTTGTCATATGAGGCTAGGGTCGGAGGACCAGTACAATTTCGATGGATGTATCCGTTGAGAGGTATATTTCTATATCTGTAGTTTATTCACATTACGGCGAATTTTATTATCATATGTATTCATTCGATCTATTATTATCGTAGGTGCATGCACGATCTTAAGATGAAAGTCCACAACAAAGCAAAAGTTGAGGGTTCCATTACCCAGGCATACCTCATTGAGGAGATATCGAACTTCTGTTCGATGTACTTTGACACGGAAAACAAACCCGACGCACTCAACCTCCACGTAATGATGATGGTGGAGAATCCTATGTGTCGGACCAACTCTCTGTATTCAAGTGTCCGGACGGGCGTTCGGATATTCTTCTACTCGCCCACTTGAAGACAGAGAGTTGGTAGCTGCGGAGATCTACATCTTCATGAATTGCGCAGAACTAGAGCCTACATGAGTAAGTTGTGCTCACTTATGATATACATCATTTACATGTAATGCTGGTAAACTGAACGGTTGTGTGACATTTACATTGCAGAGAGTTTGACTCGTCATACTACAACGAAATCCACGTCTGACGGACGTGCAGGTTGAAAAGGAACGGGAGAAGTCTTTCCGAGTTGGTTAAGATCTCGAGTATGTGTCTAAATATTGAATCATATATGTTACGTCTTATGCATAATTAGTTGTTGTAAGTCTGTCTATTTTTTGCTATAGTTGATCAAGGTTTAGTACCGATTTAAGAGTACAAGAGATCAGTTATGGACCTCGAAGATTGTAGTGTCTACCCAGGTTACATTGTGAATGGATACAGATTTACACGGAGATTATGGACGCAATAAGTCTACGATGAACAGCGGCGTATGTGTGAAAGGAAGTGCTACAAGGAAAATGAAATGACTATTATGGCATTCTCGAAGAAGTCATTGAACTGCAATTTTGGGACAAGACAACATTATATTTCTCTTCAAGTGTCATGGTTTTGTAACGCCCCAGAAAATTTAATTAATGAGAAAATAGAAGTAATTGAGTTAAAATACCTTAGGGTTATTATTAAATGTGATAATTAGATGATGATAGACATAGTTAGGGGTAATGAAATATCCCAGTGTCGCACCTCGAAATGCGTGCCTCCACAGGGCGATTCTGGAAACGACATCGAAATAAAAATCCGAGAACATCATAATTTCCAGAAAAATGTGGAGAAATTATTATGTAATTACATGAATTTTCGACGTACGGATTTCAACGTACAATCGACGCGACCATTTTTCGGGTGATTTTTCACCTATTGCAAAATAAAATCTAAAAATTTATTAAAAATCACCACAATTAGTAAAACAACCATATTAGTCTATGGTTAAAATTTCATGGCAATCAGATATGGTTTGGATAGGATTATTTAAGGATCAAGTGGCCAGTCGATTTATGGAGGAATTACGGGAAGGAATTTTGTGGGTTTTTACCATGCACACGTGTAAGGCATCAAGGAGGCCAGCACACTTACCTGCACAGTGAACACGTTTGTTACTAACGTGTAAACTTGAGAAATGTTGCATGGGCTACGTGTGGGGGTGAAAACAACTTGGTTTTCACCATGACACCTCAAGGACCCATGTGTTAACGTATGAGAGCCCTGCTGGTCTTATAAAAAGCCTTCCATCTCCTTCGCATACACCTTTCTCCAATCTTGCTGGTGGGTGTATACTGCTTCTGAGATCATTCACTGTGGTGCTACTGAGTTGAGCTGCCAACTCTATCTGGAAAAGGCTTCAACAACTATTTCTGGGTTCCATTGCACTGGGAGGATTGTTTGTTGAGGCTGTTCTACGGATTTTCTGAAGTTAAGGATCTCATTTCACTTCAACAAGGTAGGATTCTCCTCTTGATCTTTCCAATTTCTTCTACCACCTCCCTTGGATTCTCTGGGTAGTGGCATGAAGAAATCTAAGACCAATGTGAAAATCCAGACATTTGTGAAATCTGGAAACTTGATATTGATCCTATTGTTACAAAGGTTTAGAAATCATGTTCATGATAGGAAATCAACATGTCATCATGTTTTAGCTGATCCACAAGTCATAAGTATCTACATCTTGTTGTCTTCAAACCATTCAACACAAATTAGAGTGTTGCTTCTATTGTGTAGATTAGATAGAACCTCAATGATTTTCTACTTTTAGCTAACTTAATGTGTTGAGGTATGAAAAGACTCATTAGTTGGTTCAATTCATATAAGACTCACATAGATAGATGAGGAGAAAAGAGTTCTAAGAAGTAGTACTCCCAATTATCCTCTTTGAGTTCACTTTTAGCTAGAACACCCTTGTAAATTAAGTCCCATGATCTTCAGTTTTCAGATCATGTTACCATGAGTTTTATATTTGAAACCACACTTGTATAGGGTCCAAATCATGTTAGGAACATTAGAGTAACTTTATAGATCCATTGGAGGTCAAATGGAATGGTTTTTATGCAGTTTACACAGCCCTGTCGACAGACGAAGGTCTGCCTGTCGACAGGAACCCCTGGCCAGAACCCAGAACTTTCAGCCTGAGTGCATCTGTCGACAGATCCATGCTGGCTGTCGACAGATACACACAGAGCTGAAAACCCAGCTCTGGCAGTGCAGCCCCTGTCGACAGCAGACCAAGGCCTGTCGACAGATCATGACTGAACCTTGTTTCTAGCCTTGTTTTGACCCGTTCTTTCATGAAAATCATACTCTTTTGTTCTACTTGTTAGTATACCTTTAGATTATGTATTTTACTACCAAAACAACCATTTAAACCAGTCAAGTTAACCTTCTTGTCACCTTGAGTTATTACTACAAGTTCCGAACATAATTGCCTTCGTGAGATTGTCATTTTGAGAAATCAATGTCGGAATCAAGTTCCTTGTTCCTTGTATGTAAACCTTGAGTGATTATGAGTAAAACCTTTGTGTTTCTTGATTCATTACAAAGGTAAGAGTGTGGTGATGACAAATTGAGAGTCTTGGACTCAATCTAAGAGTTTATGCTTGGCAAATAAGGGCTAGTCCAGCCCCGGGAGGAGCACCCGAATTCGTTTAAGTGGCCGCGCGGAACGATAAAGGATTAGTGGATGTTTGGCATAGCATCATTAAGTGTTTGATTGGTCATCATTTCATGTTATTGTGTGTTCATATGAGTTTAATACAATTCGTGAATGTTACTATGAATCCTTGAATCTTGAGTTCATTGTTCCATAACTTTGCTATCTAGTGTCAGATAGCAATCTCAGTTTAGTTTGCAAAAGCATGATTACATGTATAACTTCTTGTCACTTACCTTGTATCTTGATCTCCTTGATTATAGACTTGAATCCTACTGAGCTAGTTAGCTCACAGAATTCTATTTTTCAGGTAATCCAGATGGAACGAATGTTAAGGGGAATAGTGTGCTGAGTGAACTACCAACCTACAAGGAGCTAATTACGATGGTTTTCTATAGTGTTTAGCATAGTAAATGTGATGTAATAAGTTTCTGTTGACTTGTTCCTCATGAGATCTAAATGAGGAAACTTTTGTAATAAGACACTTATGAGGTTATCTTTATGAATGGATATCGTGTCTTTTCCGTGTATGTATTTATATTCTGTCACTTCCGATAAATAGTTTAATTTATTAGGACGTGACAGATTAATTGGTATCAGAGCCTTAGTTCGATAAACCTAGGGAAAATCAGTGAGATGGGGTAGAAACATGGGATTAGTTAGCATGATTTTGTTAATCATGTAAATGCTTAACCTATTAATTATTTCAGAATGGACATGAGTGCTCAGCAAAGGTTGATAGCAGCCTTGGAGATGCTCCGTCAGGATATAGAGCTACATGCTCAAACCCAACGTGAAGCCCATGTCCAGATCAAGGAAGAGGTGCTTAACTTGACCGCGGGTGCATTTCTTGCTGGAAATCCTAGTGCCGCACTAGATGTAATGACCCAAGTCATGTATAGGTTGGACAGTCTCCAGCTGGGGCAAGACATGTTGCTCCACCAGTTTGAGGGATATTGGGAAGCCATGACGGATGCGGCAAGGGAGCTATACCACGGAGCTGATGAAGTTCAGCAGCCGCAACCTGCTGAAGTTGTCATAGATCTGACCCGAAACTAGGAGAAGACTTAAACCACTCATCTTTTGTAACCTCTCTTTTTGTATAAATGATGGTTGTATGTACATAACTCCCAAGTGTATGGGGAGTGAGAGGCTTAAGGAGTATGTTTTTGTAATGTGGAAAGGTGGGAAGTAGAAGACGGTATTAGTTTTAGTTGCTAATCATGAATGTACATTTTGATGTAAATATCGATCAATGAATGAAGTGGTGCATTCTATGGATTTGCAACATGTTTATGTGATGAATGCTAGTGGATGGATTGTGAAATTAATGTATGTTCTATTGGATGTTTCAGATTTTTATCAAATCTTGTCATGGATGGTGGGGATGCCAACTGGAAAAGAATGGAGAATTCAATGCATGATTTGACGCGAGTAATGAGAAATGTAGCTAAGAGTAATAGTCATAATGGAGCAAGTCTCTTTAAGGATTTTCGAAGTTTGGATCCTCCAAGATTTGCAGGAAGTACCGACCCAGATGAGGCGGAGAATTGGCTGAAGGGTATGGAAAGAATCTTTAATGTAATTCGATGTACTGAAGAAGAGAAGATACGTTTAGCAACATTTCAGTTAGATCGTGACGCACGAGCATGGTGGGAAACTGTGGAGTCTACTTTGGAAGATCCAAAGCAAGTTGATTGGGAAGAATTTGTTGAGTTGTTTAATGATCAATATTTTTCTGAGGTAGTTCAAGAAAGGAAAGCTAATGAGTTTGCTAATTTAAAACAACTCAGAATGTCTGTATCGGAATATGAAGCTCAGTTTGCCCGATTGTCAAAGTATGCCCCTCATTTGATATCGACAGAAAAATTGAAAGCCAGAAGGTTTATGAATGGATTGCGTCCCGTTTTCATTATGCAGCTAACTCCTCATTTGATTACCTCATATTCAGAAATGGTTAAAAGGGCCTTAGCACTAGAAGCTGCTAATGATACTGTGGATAAGATCAGGGGAAAGTCTGGGGAAGGATCCTCGGACCGTAAGAGGAAGTTCGAGTCGGGGAATGCCCCAAAAGTTCAGCAAGCAAATAAGAAGGCAGGGAAGGCTCCGGTTGCAAACAAAGATATATGTAAGCATTGTCACCGTAGTGGTCATAAGACTGAAAACTGTTGGCGTAGATTGGGTGCATGTCTGAAATGTGGAAGCACTCAACATCGAATTCTGGATTGTCCTATGATTAAAAATGCGCCAGCAAATTCAAATGTTCGAGCAAAGCAAGGTAGACTACAAGCTGTGCAGGAAGTGGAATCAGAATATCCACCAGAAGGCGGACTGATAGAAGGTACATTACTAGTAAACTCAAGACCCGCATATGTATTATTTGATTCAGGAGCAACACATTCTTTTATCAGTTATGAGTTTGCTAAATCATTGGAAGTGCAATCAGTTCCACTTCTCACGCAACTTGAGGTTGCAACACCTTTAAGTGAGGGTAAGAAACTTAAGGAATATTACCCTAATAGTCAAATCTTAGTCAAGGACCATAATTTGCCTGGTGATCTAATATGTCTTGAAATGTGGGATTATGATGTGATCTTGGGATTGATTGGCTATCTAAGTATCATGCAAATTTGGATTGTCAACTAAAGCAAGTAACCTTTCTAGGAAAGGAAATTACTCCCATAACTTTTGATGAACCTCGCACAAAGAAAATACCTATAATCTCAGCGGTGAAAGCATGTAAATTGGTACAAAAAGGTTGTCAAGGATATTAGTTTCTGTAACCGTGATAAATCAGAATATCTCAGGATTGGAAAGTATTCCAGTGGTAAAGGAATTTTCTGATGTATTTCCCGAAGAACTTGTTGGTTTACCACCTAGCAGAGAAGTAAATTTCTCAATTGAATTGGTACCGGGAGCTACACCAATTTCGAGAACACCATACAGAATGTCCATGGAAGAGTTGAAAGAGTTAAAGAGGCAGTTATTAGAATTGATAGAAAAAGGGTTTATTCGACCAAGTACTTCACCTTGGGGTGCTCCAGTATTATTTGTGAAGAAGAAGGATGGATCTATGAGATTATGCATAGATTACCGACAGTTGAATCAATTGACTATAAAGAACAAGTATCCACTTCCAAGAATTGATGATCTATTCGATCAACTGTCTGGAGCACATTATTTCTCCAAGATTGATTTAAGATCTGGATACCACCAACTAAGAATTCAGGAGCAGGATATCCATAAAACGGCTTTTAGAACACGGTATGGACACTACGAATTTGTAGTAATGCCATTCGGATTGACAAATGCACCTGCTGCATTTATGCGCCTGATGAATGATGTGTTCAGATCTTATTTAGATCAATTTGTGGTTGTATTTATAGATGATATATTGATCTACTCTAAGAGTATAGAAGAGCATGAAGAACATTTGCGAATTACTTTACAATTATTACGGGATCACAAATTATATGCGAAGTTCAGTAAATGTGAGTTTTGGTTGAAACAAGTAATGTTCCTAGGGCATATCATTTCTAAAGAAGGATTATCGGTGGACTCATCAAAAGTAGAAACTATACAGAAATGGGAACAACCTAAGAATCTTACGGAAGTACGAAGCTTTTTAGGCATGGCCAGTTACTACCGGCGATTTGTCAAGGATTTTTCTAGAATTGCTTCACCACTTACACAGCTAACTAGAAAAGGAACTGCATTTATATGGAATGAAAGTTGTGAACAAGCCTTTCAACTGTTAAAGGAATGTTTATCCACCGCACCAATTTTAGCCTTGCCAGTAGAAGGAAAAATATTTGAAGTCTACACTGATGCCTCGGGTATTGGACTGGGATGTGTATTGATGCAGGAAGGAAGGGTTATTGCTTATGCCTCTAGGCAATTGAAAACTCATGAGAAGAATTACCCAGTACATGATTTGGAATTAGCCGCAGTAGTTTTTGCTCTTAAACTCTGGAGACACTATTTGTATGACAACCAATTTATAGTGTACTCCGATCACAAGAGTCTCAAATATTTGTTCTCTCAGAAAGAATTGAATATGAGACAAAGAAGATGGATGGAGTATATCAAAGATTATGACTTCAAAATAGAATATCATCCAGGGAAAGGTAACACTGTGGCCGATGCACTCAGTAGAAATCCTGTAACCAAGGTATGTCAATTGCAAGTAAAGGAATGGAAGTTGTTAGAAGAGTTTTCTACATTGAGCTTAAAGACTAAACTGCAAGAAACAAGAGTTGTAATTGATAACATGATGGTGCAATCAGATTTGCTAAAGCAAATTAGAGAACAACAGAACAATGATCCTATGTTGACAGAAACTAGAGAAAAATTGGCTTTCAGATCTGATTTTAATGAAGATGAGCATGGAAATCTTCGGTTTCGAAACAGATTATGTGTACCAGATAATTCTGAAATCAAGAAGCAAATCTTGGAAGAAGCTCATCGATCACATTATACGATTCACCCAGGAGTTGTCAAGATGTATCAAGATCTGAAAAAGCATTTTTGGTGGTGTAACATGAAAAAGGATATTGTGGATTTTGTAGCAAGATGTTTAACCTGTCAGAAGGTTAAAGCCGAACACCAGAAACCGGCAGGAAAGTTGAAACCACTTGAAATACCGGAATGGAAATGGGATAGCATTGGTATGGATTTCATTGTCGGACTACCCAAGACACGAAGTGGATTCGATGCAATATGGGTAATTATTGATCGCCTTACTAAATCAGCCCATTTCTTGGCAATCAAAACAAGATGGTCCGTCAATATTCTAGCAGCCTTATACATGAAAGAAATTGTCCGATTGCATGGGATTCCAAAAGACATAATTTCTGACAGAGATGCAAGATTTACTTCACATTTTTGGAGAGAATTACAAGATGCATTGGGGACTAAATTAAAGTTTAGTACTGCTTTTCATCCTCAAACCGACGGACAGACAGAACGAGTAAATCAGATCATTGAAGATATGTGTCGTGCCTGCATATTGGAGTTTGGAAACGACTGGAATACTCATTTAGCAATAATGGAGTTTGCCTACAATAATAGCTACCAGTCAACTATTCAAATGGCACCATTTGAAGCCTTGTATGGCAGGCAATGTAGATCACCATTGTGTTGGGTGGAACTGAAGGAATCACATATTCTTGGACCCGAAATGATTCAAGAAACAACAGAAATTATTAAGTTGGTACGAGATCGGATGAAAGCTGCTCAAGATCGCCAGAAAAGCTATGCTGATCAAAGAAGAAGAGAGCTAGAATTCCAAGCAGGAGAACATGTGTTTCTTAAAGTATCACCCCGGAGAGGAATCAAAAGATTTGGTATTAAGGGAAAATTAAGTCCAAGATATATTGGACCGTTTGAAATACTGAAAAGAGTTGGGGAAATGACGTACCAACTGGCACTTCCACCGCAATTATCTAACGTACATGATGTTTTTCATGTGTCAATGTTGAGGAAATATGTGTATGATCCGGAACATATTATTGAATACCAAAATCTGGGGTTACAAGAAAATCTGGCATATGAGGAAAGACCGGTACAAATCCTTGATCGAAAAATCAAGCAACTTCGAAACAAGGAAGTTCCCTTATTGAAGATTCAATGGAGCAGGCGAGGACAAGAGGAGGCCACATGGGAACTAGAAGATACCATCAAGACGAGATATCCAGAATTATTTTCAGGTTAGTATAACGATCTTTATGTTATTAAATTTGGAGGACCAAATTTTTTTTTAGTAGGGGAGAGTTGTAACGCCCCAGAAAATTTAATTAATGAGAAAATAGAAGTAATTGAGTTAAAATACCTTAGGGTTATTATTAAAATGTGATAATTAGATGATAGACATAGTTAGGGGTAATGAATATTATCCCAGTGTCGCACCTCGAAATGCGTGCCTCCACAGGGCGATTCTGGAAACGACATCGAAATAAAAATCCGAGAACATCATAATTTCCAGAAAAATGTGGAGAAATTTATTATGTAATTACATGAATTTTTCGACGTACGGATTTCAACGTACAATCGACGCGACCATTTTTCGGGTGATTTTTCACCTATTGCAAAATAAAATCTAAAAATTATTAAAAATCACCACAATTAGTAAAACAACCATATTAGTCTATGGTTAAAATTTCATGGCAATCAGATATGGTTTGGATAGGATTATTAAGGATCAAGTGGCCAGTCGATTTATGGAGGAATTACGGGAAGGAATTTTGTGGGTTTTACCATGCACACGTGTAAGGCATCAAGGAGGCCAGCACACTTACCTGCACAGTGAACACGTTTGTTACTAACGTGTAAACTGAGAAATGTGCATGGGCTACGTGTTGGGGTGAAAACCAACTTGGTTTTCACCATGACACCTCAAGGACCATGTGTTAAGTATGAGAGCCCTGCTGGTCTTATAAAAAGCCTTCCATCTCTTCGCATACACCTTTCTCCAATCTTGCTGGTGGGTGTATACTGCTTCTGAGATCATTCACTGTGGTGCTACTGAGTTGAGCTGCCAACTCTATCTGGAAAAGGCTTCAACAACTATTTCTGGGTTCCATTGCACTGGGAGGATTGTTGTTGAGGCTGTTCTACGGATTTCTGAAGTTAAGGATCTCATTTCACTTCAACAAGGTAGGATTCTCCTCTTGATCTTTCCAATTTCTTCTACCACCTCCTTGGATTCTCTGGGTAGTGGCATGAAGAAATCTAAGTCCAATGTGAAAATCCAGACATTTGTGAAATCTGGAAAATGATATTGATCCTATTGTTACAAGGTTTAGAAATCATGTTCATGATAGGAAATCAATATGTCATCATGTTTTAGCTGATCCACAAGTCATAAGTATCTACATCTTGTTGTCTTCAAACCATTCAACACAAATTAGAGTGTTGCTTCTATGTGTAGATTAGATAGAACCTCAATGATTTTCTACTTTTAGCTAACTTAATGTGTTGAGGTATGAAAAGACTCATTAGTTGGTTCAATTCATATAAGACTCACATAGATAGATGAGGAGAAAAGAGTTCTAAGAAGTAGTACTCCCAATTATCCTCTTTGAGTTCACTTTTAGCTAGAACACCCTTGTAAATTAAGTCCCATGATCTTCAGTTTTCAGATCATGTTACCATGAGTTTATATTTGAAACCACACTTGTATAGGGTCCAAATCATGTTAGGAACATTAGAGTAACTTTATAGATCATTGGAGGTCAAATGGAATGGTTTTAGCAGTTTACACAGCCCTGTCGACAGACGAAGGTCTGCCTGTCGACAGGAACCCCTGGCCAGAACCCAGAACTTTCAGCCTGAGTGCATCTGTCGACAGATGCATGCTGGCTGTCGACAGATACACACAGAGCTGAAAAACCAGCTCTGGCAGTGCAGCCCCTGTCGACAGCAGACCAAGGCCTGTCGACAGATCTTGACTGAACCTTGTTTCTAGCCTTGTTTTGACCCGTTCTTTCATGAAAATCATACTCTTTTGTTCTACTTGTTAGTATACCTTTAGATTATGTATTTTACTACCAAAACAACCATTTAAACCAGTCAAGTTAACCTTCTTGTCACCTTGAGTTATTACTACAAGTTCCGAACATAATTGCCTTCGTGAGATTGTCATTTTGAGAAATCAATGTCGGAATCAAGTTCCTTGTTCCTTGTATGTAAACCTTGAGTGATTATGAGTAAAACCTTTGTGTTTCTTGATTCATTACAAAGGTAAGAGTGTGGTGATGACAAATTGAGAGTCTTGGACTCAATCTAAGAGTTTATGCTTGGCAAATAAGGGCTAGTCCAGCCCCGGGAGGAGCACCGAATTCGTTTAAGTGGCCGCGCGGAACGATAAAGGATTAGTGGATGTTTGGCATAGCATCATTAAGTGTTTGATTGGTCATCATTTCATGTTATTGTGTGTCATATGAGTTTAATACAATTCGTGAATGTTACTATGAATCCTTGAATCTTGAGTTCATTGTTCCATAACTTTGCTATCTAGTGTCAGATAGCAATCTCAGTTTAGTTTGCAAAAGCATGATTACATGTATAACTTCTTGTCACTTACCTTGTATCTTGATCTCCTTGATTATAGACTTGAATCCTACTGAGCTAGTTAGCTCACAGAATTCTATTTTCAGGTAATCCAGATGGAACGAATGTTTAAGGGGAATAGTGTGCTGAGTGAACTACCAACCTACAAGGAGCTAATTACGATGGTTTTCTATAGTGTTTAGCATAGTAAATGTGATGTAATAAGTTTCTGTTGACTTGTTCCTCATGAGATCTAAATGAGGAAACTTTTGTAATAAGACACTTATGAGGTTATCTTTTATGAATGGATATCGTGTCTTTTCCGTGTATGTATGTTATATTCTGTCACTTCCGAAATAGTTTAATTTATTAGGACGTGACAGGTTTGACCGACATCTATTCGTCATGACACAACATATGGAATTGCGATGTCAAGCTACCAGTGAGTAATACGAGCATTCATATGGCGGCACAAGCGCAACAAGTTTATTATTCAAATTATTCATCCCTCAAATTAAGAGATTGGTGGGCTGCATGTAGAGTGAAATCAAGGTTATTCCCTGAGTATGAGCTTCTGCCGCCTGATGATGAGCTCGACGGTGTTAATGACAATTATTTCCAATAGGAAAGAGTGACGCACGAGAGTTGGCAGCTTCTACGCAGTTCATATTCATGATATAAATGAAACAATTTGCTTACATAAGGATAACGAACAGGAAGAAGTTGACCCAAATGCCCTTGAGCGAGAGGTGGAGTCTGATGTGGATGAAGACTCCCCGCATGAGGAGGATGAATTCCAAGATGATGAAGAAGATGATGCTGAATAAACATGTCGGAAGCATCTGATGTTGAATTACGATAATATACCTTATATTTGTAAGAACTTCGTGTTATTGCTAATTATATTTTCATATTAAATTGCTACTTCAAAATTTATTGCTGATGACAATTTGGATGTATGTTTATTTATCTCAAGAGAGATATGGTACGTGGAGGACGGAGTCGGACGGTTTCTACGTCCGTTGGCAGAGGGTCCGGGACCCCGTCCACGACAGGTATATGTATATGTAAACACAATACTCTATATATTATTGTTCATAATAAATTCATGACAGATCTAACGTACAGGCTCATTTTGCAGGGTCTGCCTCCCCGTCCACGCCGGTCGTCCATGCGGCAGGTATACGTATATATTGTTGTTCAAGTTAAATTCATATTTTCTAATGTGTAAAAAAAATTTCAGCGACCGCCTCCCCGCCGTGCACGGGAGCAGTGCCACCTTTCCCTTCTTCCTCACCACCAGGTACGTGTCAGCTTCCATACATTAGTATGTTTGTTGTCTTGCAATTTATCGAACAATAGTGTGCTTAATTGTCTTCAACAGAGGTCCAGGGTCCGCATGCAGCAGCGGATGAGGGGGGCCCTCAGCTATCGGGACGGCATCCATGCTGGATCTCCGAGTAAAGTTGATCAGTTCAAATTTACTTTATTTATTATTGATGTTATACATTTCATGTACAAAATTAATGTGCAATTGCAGGAGGAAGATAGATCCCGGTTCTGCTTCCCGTCATATTACGACGCTGGTCCATGCACATATTCCAGGACCAGTGGACACATGGAGAGAGTTCCCGAGTGTACGGCTTTGGGGACAGCCTGGATACTCAACCAGTGTTGTCCTCATATGCCAGTTCGATCGCTCCTCCGGCACATGCGAGTTTATCTTCTGCGCCGCCCGTCAGTGGTGTAGAGGACATTAGAGGCATCATTCGGGAGGAGCTACGTACAGAGCTACAGACCCAGCGGGAAGAGCTACAGACGCAGCGGGTAGAGCTGCAGGCGCAGCGGGTAGAGATAGAGACGCAGCGGGCATAGCTACAGACGCAGTTCAGCGATATGCTTCAACAGTTCCTCTCAATAATGCAGGGAGTACGCCCCACACAACCAGCAGCTCAGGTCAGTATTAGTATTAATTTCATATACTTAGGATTGGGTTGGGCATTCAAAGGACGGATCTAAAAACACCCAAGTATATATAAAGCGTCAAAACACACAACCCGGGGGTCCAAAATCCCAAATAGGGATCGGATCGATGTGTCGTTTTCTCCGACACGACCGGGTGGGTTAAAGTGACGTGTGGGAACTGACGGAATCCAATTTGGATCCCCGGATTGGGTTGGGCATTCAAAGGACTGATCTAAAAACACGGCCAAGCATATATAAATGGTCAAAACACGCAACCCGGAGGTCCAAAATCCCAAATAGGAATCGGATCGGCGTGCCGTTTTCTCCGACACGACAGGGTGGGTTAAAGTGACGTGTGGGAACTGACGGAATCCAATTTGGATCTCCGGATTGGGTTGGGCATTCAAAAGACGGATCTAAAAACACCCAATATATATAAAGGTTAAAACACACAACCCGGGGATCCAAAATCCCAAATAGGGATCGGATCGACGTGCCGTTTTTTCCGACACGACCGGGTGGGTTAAAGTGACGTGTAGAAACTGACGGAATCCAATTGGATCCCCGGATTGGGTTGGGCATTCAAAGGACGGATCTAAAAACACGGCCAAGCATATATAAATGGTCAAAACACGCAACCCGGGGGTCCAAAATCCCAAATAGGGATCGGATCGGCGTGCCGTTTTCTCCGACACGACCGGATGGGTTAAAGTGACGTGTGGGAACTGACGGAATCCAATTTGGATCTCCGGATTGGATTGGGCATTCAAAGGACGGATCTAAAAACACCCAAGTATATATAAAGCGTCAAAACACACAACCCGGGGGTCCAAAATTCCAAATAGGGATCGGATCGACGTGCCGTTTTCTCCGACACGACCGGGTGGGTTAAAGTGACGTGTAGAAACTGACGGAATCCAATTTGGATCCCCGGATTGGGTTGGGCATTCAAATGACCGATCTAAAAACACGGCCAAACATATATAAATGGTCAAAACACGCAACCCAGAGGTCCAAAATCCCAAATAGGGATCGGATCGGCGTGCCGTTTTCTCCGACACGACCGGGTGGGTTAAAGTGACGTGTGGGAACTGACGGAATCCAATTTGGATCTCCGGATTGGCTTGGGCATTCAAAGGACGGATCTAAAAACACCCAAGTATATATAAAGCGTCAAAACACACAACCCGGGGGTCCAAAATTCCAAATAGGGATCGGATCGACGTGCCGTTTTCTCCGACACGACCGGGTGGGTTAAAGTGACGTGTAGAAACTGACGGAATCCAATTTGGATCCCCGGATTGGGTTGGGCATTCAAAGGACAGATCTAAAAACACCCAAGTATATATAAAGCGTCAAAATACACAACCCGGGGGTCCAAAATCCCAAATAGGGATCGGATCGACGTGTCGTTTTCTCCGACACGACCGGGTGGGTTAAAGTGACGTGTAGAAACTGACGGAATCCAATTTGGATCCCGGATTGGGTTGGCATTCAAAGGACCGATCTAAAAACACGGCCAAACATATATAAATGGTCAAAACACGCAACCCGGAGGTCCAAAATCCCAAATAGGGATCGGATCGGCGTGCGTTTTCTCCGACACGACCGGGTGGGTTAAAGTGACGTGTGGGAACTACGGAATCCAATTTGGATCTCCGGATTGGCTTGGGCATTCAAAGGACGGATCTAAAAATACCCAAGTATATATAAAGCGTCAAAACACAAAACCCGGGGGTCCAAAATTCCAAATAGGGATCAGATCGACATGCCGTTTTCTCCGACACGACCGGGTGGGTTAAAGTGACGTGTAGAAACTGACGGAATCCAATTTGGATCCCCGGATTGGGTTGGGCATTCAAAGGACGGATCTAAAAACACGGCCAAGCATATATAAATGGTCAAAACACGCAACTCGGGGGGTCCAAAATCCCAAATAGGGATCGGATCGGCGTGCCATTTTCTCCGACACGACCGGGTGGGTTAAAGTGACGTGTGGGAACTGACGGAATCCAATTTGGATCTCCGGATTGGGTTGGGCATTCAAAGGACGGATCTAAAAACACCCAAGTATATATAAAGCGTCAAAACACACAACCCGGGAGTCCAAAATCCCAAATAGGGATCGGATCGACGTGCCGTTTTCTCCGACACGACCGGCTGGGTTAAAGTGACGTGTAGAAACTAACGGAATCCAATTTGGATCCCCGGATTGGGTTGGGCATTCAAAGGACCGATCTAAAAACACGGCCAAGCATATATAAATGGTCAAAACACGCAACCCGGAGGTCCAAAATCCCAAATAGGGATCGGATCGGCGTGCCGTTTTCTCCGACACGATCGGGTGGGTTAAAGTGACGTGTGGGAACTGACGGAATCCAATTTGGATCTCCGGATTGGGTTGGGCATTCAAAAGACGGATCTAAAAACACCCAAATATATATAAAAGGTTAAAACACACAACCCGGGGATCCAAAATCCCAAATAGGGATCGGATCGACGTGCCGTTTTTTCGACACGACCGGGTGGGTTAAAGTGACGTGTAGAAACTGACGGAATCCAATTTGGATCCCGGATTGGGTTGGGCATTCAAAGGACCGATCTAAAAACACGGCCAAGCATATATAAATGGTCAAAACACGCAACCCGGAGGTCCAAAATCCCAAATAGGGATCGGATCGGCGTGCCGTTTTCTCCGACACGACCGGGTGGGTTAAAGTGACGTGTGGGAACTGACGGAATCTAATTTGGATCTCCGGATTGGCTTGGGCATTCAAAGGACGGATCTAAAAACACCCAAGTATATATAAAGCGTCAAAACACACAACCCGGGGTTCCAAAATTCCATATAGGGATCGGATCGACGTGCCGTTTTCTCCGACACGACCGGGTGGGTTAAAGTGACGTGTAGAAACTGACGGAATCCAATTTGGATCTCCGGATTGGGTTGCGCATTCAAAGGACCGATCTAAAAACACGGTCAAACATATATAAATGGTCAAAACACGCAACCCGGGGGTCCAAAATCCCAAATAGGGATCGGATCGGCGTGCCGTTTTCTCCGACACGACCGGGTGGGTTAAAGTGACGTGTGGGAACTGACGGAATCCAATTTGGATCTCCGGATTGGGTTGGGCATTCAAATGACGGATCTAAAAACACACAAGTATATATAAAGCGTCAAAACACACAACCCGGTGGTCCAAAATCACAAATAGGGATCGGATCGACGTGCCGTTTTCTCCGACACGACCGGGTGGGTTAAAGTGACGTGTAGAAACTGACGGAATCCAATTTGGATCCCCGGATTGGGTTGGGCATTCAAAGGACCGATCTAAAAACACCCAAGAAAATGATGGATCTAAAAATATTATTGTATTAAGTTTGAGAAATAATCACATGTTTTAAATTTCATTTTTGAAAATACTAAATTTCTTTTATTTATTATTAATGTTTCTCATTTTAATTTGTTTTAATATAGGATCCAGCTCCAGACGATGACGAGGCAGGGACAGCAGACGATCCAGCAGATCTATGTTGATTTTTGTATTCATTATGTTATATGATTTATATTTATTGTATCTTATGATTTTATGTTGATTGTTAGTATTTGTTAAATTTATGAATATTGTAGCAGGTTTGACATTGTAGCAATGTATTTTTATTTGTTTATTTAAAAAAAATATGTGTATTTTCCGACGGATTTTTCGACGGATACGTTTCCGTCGGAAAGTATAAATTACCGACGGAAAAAGACCGTCGGTAATGCCGTCGGAAAATACTGACGGATTGGCCGACGGATAAGCATCCGTCGGAACTGATAAATTACCGACGGCAAAATACCGTCGGCAAGTCCGTCAGAAAATACTGACGTCTTTACCGACGGATGAAATCTGTCGGAGGTTTCGACCGAATTCCGACGGAATTTTCATCCGTCGGAAAGTTCTGACCAATTATTGCCGACAGAAAGTTTCCGACGAGTGTTGGACGGAAAGCGGTCGGAAAGCGCCTTTTCGACGGAATACCGACGGATTTCGACGGATTCAGTCCGTCGGTAATCCCGCTTTTTCTCGTAGTGAGGGAAGCTCCCGAAACGGGTTGGCACAGCGAGGTAGCCGTACCGAGCATGATCTTGAACCACGAGAGGTCCGAAACATACTCCCGCCATTAGTCAATTAGTACCTGTTAGTCAATTCAAAACGATAGTCAATATCAATTACATAAGGCCACATGGCTTTCTATTCTGGCGAAGAGATGAAGGGAAGCTTGGTCCCACCGGACGTGCCACGCTGTGGAAATGGGAAAATTTTAAATAAATCTTTTAAAAGTTCTATTTATCATGTTGCTCTTTTTCTCATAGCTGCATATTGTAAATTCAAATCCCATCGGATGCTACACGAGCGATGGTGACGAGAGATGACCCTACAACTGCAGAGCGCGGGCGTGCCAGTCACCGAGGTGACAACGGATGGTTTGCCTCCGAGAGCCGGAGGGCTTTAAGTCTATTGTGCGCGCCGTTCGACTTCGTCAAACGAAAGTGAGTGTTCGGATCCTGGACCAAAATCCCGTCGTCGCCTAAACGCAACGACGTTAATTACATCCCTCTGAGAGGGAAAACCCTTGATTAATCACCAGATTTAGAAAGCCTCATGACCTAAAGCGGAGACATCCGATAGAGATGCGAAACGCAAATTAAATTCAAGCCGAGATGCCATTAAGCGAAACGAACGCCTATTCGGACTCATTTGATCTCTTACTTGATTGACTACCGAATCTCTTTGCCTATTGACTCATTTGTTTCTTTTATTATGAAAAGTTCAATTTGGTCCATTGGGTCCATTTGAAAAACACAGATCAAGGAATGGTCTATTGGATCATTTGTTAAAAGCAATTTCGATTTGGCCTTTTATTGAAAACCGTTTCAATTCGGTCCTCTCTTTGTAAAATATGAGATGATCTTTTGTTCATTTAGAGGAAATTCAATTTGGTCTTTTGTTGAAAACAATCTCAATTTGAGTCTTTTATCCTGTTGTAAAACATGAGGTGATCTTTTATTTCTTTTGGGAATAATGAGGTGGCCTTTTGTTGTTTGTTGCTTGAAAAAGGTTCAATTTGGTCTTTTGCTTCTTTTTGAGACATTTAAAACATATGGTGATTAAATTAACCTCTTGTTTCTTTTATCATGGAATTTTTTTTTAATTTGTCACTTGGTTCTTTTTGATACATTTAAAATGAAGTTATGTTTGCGATTCGACGCAGTTGGACCGTTTGGTAGTCACTTGGCAACCAGGGCACATTCGATACGGAGCAGCTCAGGGACAACCTTGATTCGGCGCGGCTGACAACAGAAAACCGAATCGACACAACCCCACTGAAGTAATAGACATCATTGAATCGGCGCTCGTTCACAACGTTGCCAACTTAATTGGAAGCTAATGACCTCTTTAGGGATTTTTGCGCCGACTCGACCCTCGCAAGGAAAATTCGGTAGCATTTTCCCTTATCATGGTTGATAAGGGGGAAAACGCGATGCTCATCCACCACAAGTGGAGATGGCACCAAAAGAGAGAGTATACATCGTAGAGTGACGTAACTCTCATGACACATGACCCCGATCCCCCAGGCATGCCTACGGGGATTCGAGCAACGTCATGACCAAGCAACCCATGGGACAGATGAGTGACATGTAAACCCACCCATCCGGACATAGACATTATATTGTCCAACTCGGGGGTGTGGATGGATCTTACATTGGTCATTTAACTGTTGATTAGTTGGTGTCACATGGAGTAATGATTTTGCTCATGTAACTTCAGCCAACATGATGGCCAGGACGTCGAATCGGCGCAGCTCTGCTCTGGTCTTACAAGACTGCCAGAACCAGTGCCAGGCCGAATCGGCGCAGCCGACCACCTGGGCAAGAGATGGAAACCGCCTCTCTCCTAGAACACCCTTGCTCATGGCAGGGATGATCTTGGAGTTTGAGATGGCATTGTAGCCCATTACTTGATGGGCTAAACAAAAGGATCTAGGCATTATTTGTCCAATCCCCTTGATTAGCGAAATGGGGCTCTTAAAAGACTATGTGGTATTGGCTTGAAATGCACATCAAGGGATGGCTGAAAACCGCAAAAGGGTGATCTATGGAGAGGGGCGAACCAGGCTTGATGAGCCCTTTGCATGGGGCTTTTGGAAATGGCATTTAGAAAAGAGGATATGAACATCATTTGCTCAATCCCCTTGACCATTGCCATGGGTATACATTAACCACAATGGGGACCTTTGAGGGGCGGTTAGAACAGTGGGAAACTGATCTCTTGCAGGCCCAAAACAGCAAAAGATTTGGCTTGTTGGAGGGGGGTAATTTAGCATGCTATGCATGCATTAAATGGGGTATGAGATCCCACACTCCCATGACCTCATTTATTGAGGTATGGGAGGCTTTTTTTTGACCTCATATGAGGTGTTAGAGGGGAGAGAGATGTACTTCTATAGAGAGGCCATCCCATCCCGTAACCCCCATTGTAAGGGAAGAAAACAATTGAAAACCCAAAATGAGGAGGGAAGAACATGCGTTGAATGCTAAGCACATAGTCTATTTCATTAAAGAAAAAGAAGGTACAAGGTTTGCAAAGAAACCAAGAGAAAAAAGGGGGAAAGAAACCAACGCGTGTAGACCCTTACTCTCTCTTCTCACTTGATGTGACAAGACAAGAAGAAGAAAAGGGAAGTGCCCTCTCCCTCCTCCTTTCCCACCTCACCTTTCTCTTCTCTCCTTTTTTTTGCTTCTTCACGGGTGGAGAGGTTGAGCAGGAAACGCAGGGGACTCCTTTCTTCTGCTGGTTGCTCTCCTGGTGAAGACCCCCTTGATGCAAGAGCAGCCCCTCCAAAGCTTCTGTTCTCCAGCCCTCTCGTCTCTTTCTCTTGGCATGCCCCTTTCCCAAGCTTTCTAGGAGGGAGGAGAAAACCAGAAAAGGCCCCAATCTGGTTCCTGCGCAGAAAAGGTGGCAGACCACCTTTTTCTATTTTTGGCACTCCTCTTTGGGAGGAGTCACACATGCTTAGTCTCACCCCCCACTTTACAAGATGAGATAAGCTTGTTTCACATGGGCCTTGATGGCCTTTTCAATAGGCCTCTTGGCTCTCTTTTGCACAGTCCATGAGGGGCCAGAACCGATGTTGGCGGGCTGAGTAATGGGCCGGCGGTTTTGGGCCCATTAGCGAAATGGGGTGTCCACAAAACCTCATTTGGTAAACCTTGATGAGAAAAGCGCTAGTGTCCAGATCAATTTTCTGATATCTAGTTTGGCCATCCAAAAAAGAGAACTTATGTATCAAAAATGCAAAGCAGAAAACTTAGAGTGGCTTCCCTGAGAGGCTAGGCAGTCCTGTGAATCTGCCCTATCCCGTTGTTGAGGGCCAGAACAACCCTACAACCTCACCTGTTGGAGACAGAAAACTCCCACACTACTTCTCTCTCTCTCTCACACACACACACACACACACACAAACAAGAGAGGAGATCCACCGGGCCATGAGGTACATAGAAAATAAAGTAAAGTTGAAGTACTACCACAGTGAGTCCAAATTAAAGTTTCATCCTTCATGGCAACAAGATTATTACTTGCAGAAATGTCATGGATATGTCCACAATCAACAACTGAAAATGCCTCAACTAGGATTGCCAGGGAAGGGAGACCGGGAGTACTAAGCTGTGACATGCCTTTCCCTTATTAGATCACTAGGCCAGCAGGGTACCAACCATAACAGTCACTGCTTCACCACGTATCTTCACTCGCTGCGTCTCCTCTTCTAGTAGCAGGTCCAATCTCCCACCCCTTGGAGATGCCTGGTTCGCAGGTAAAACAAACCTCTTATCAGACAATGTCAGAAGACTTCATGTTTGTGGATTAACATCAGGAGCCATGGATATCTATATGGTATCCTCTATGTAGTATCCATAATCCTCACAGAAAAATGAGCAAAAACAGCATTTAGAGTACCATGTATGCGATAAGGTTGCTCTTCCCTATCTTTCTCCTCCAATACGGTGCAAGCACACAGTGGGCACTGCCACAAACAGGATCCTGAGGAAGGAATTTGTACGCTCAGCTCAAGGAAATTTTTACCCGAAACTAACAGTAAAATTTTTCATTGATAAAAACAACATACCCACAAGAAAATTACTTAAAAACTGCATGGGGCGAATATCCAAATTTGTATGCTCAGATCAACGGAATTTTTACCCAAAAAGAACAGCAGATTTTTTCATTGATAAGAACAACATATCCCATATGGGAAATACTTGAAAAGTGCACGGGGAGGGTACCCATGCAACAAGTTGTTCACATCCCATAGAAGGCAGCTCCAAAGATTATGCCATTTCATGAGCATACTAGGGCTTTTACTATCCTCTGGATTGTGTCAGCAGCTTTGCAGCCTTTTTATTGGTGTTGAATGATGTTACATACCTAGATGCATCCCACACAACTGTGTCCATGGTAATCTATTTAGCATGATGCCATATTACAGTTTGTGGTTGCAAAACTCAGTTGGGTCCGGTCTGTCCTAGTATCATTACTACAAGATAAGCTACACTGTACTTGTGCAATCCAGATTTTTGGGAGGGAAAACAAAATTCCTAGCCGTCAAATAATGAAGAAGATCATTGTATCTAATAGATCAGCAATTTAAATGGCCACTCAAATGGTCAGGTAGAGCAGTACAATGTTTGCAAGCAGACTGTGTCTTTGGAGTGAGCCGTGGAACATTTGAAGTGCAGGCAAACATTCTGTGGACGTGATCATTTGTGAGAATGATGTAAAACGCTAAACTTTCAATGAAGCATGCACTTACACAAAGAATTGAGAAATGCTGCTAAATCTGTCAAACTGACACTTCAAGGATAGCCATTTCTGATAATGAATCATCTCTATCTAGTAGAAAATAATGGTTCAATTTGCCTACCAGAGACATGTTTATTCTGAATTCTCAAGTTCCATTCCCGCGAGTAAAAGGATATTCTTTAGTATGTATCTAAGACTAGTTGTCCATAACTTTTCTTGAGTGAGAAAAAGAACGAAATACAAAAACACCAAGCCAAGAGCATTCAACATTGCACAAAGTAAATGAAAGAATCAACATTTAAGCAGAGTCAATTAAGGAATGAAAGATTATACTGTGATATCCTACAGTTGGTATATACAAGCCACAAGAAGATCTGGTGTTATCCTCAGTGCTGCAGTGCTCACCTCGTTGATACCCAATTTTGGACAGAAGAAGCGGGAGAAAATGTCAAATCCGGATCCGTCCGGAGCAGGCCCTGTTACAATAAGCCCTCTTCCAGCACATCTCCTGATCTCATCAAACTGTGGCTGTATATTGGCTACATCCTTTCCTGAGTCAAGTTCCACCTGCCAACATGAAAGGCTTCATTCATTTCGGTAGAAAGGCTTAAAAGCTTCAGAGAAAGGTTGAGATTGTCCACCATCCACATTAGTTAAAAATGATTAACAGAGCTCTGTTACTGAAACCCAAAGAAGTCAAATGAACAGATGTATTCTATTTGTTCAGCTGATTGTTATCAAAGGGTACTTGTTGAAGCCTAAAACTGGGGTCTCCAAATAATCCAACATTAATCAATGTATTTCTCTAGGTGCTTATAAGACCTGTCTTCACCCCTTAAAACAAGAGAGGCCCAAAAGACTTAGTGAGACAGTAACTCCACCTTCACTATGGGGACAGTATACATCTTGGTTAGTGTGCCTCGAGAGTAAAGAATGAAATCATATAGTAAGGTAAAGAATGACCATGAACCAAGAAAGAGGACATAAAGGAAAGGCAAAGATAAGTACAAGGAGGTCACCGCCGGCTGTTTTCTTTACGTCAACCACCGATACACCCTTCAAGGTTCCAGGAAGCAGAGAGACCTCTGCAGAGTGACACTCGACCACTGAAACCACAGGGAAGTCCAACTCGATGGAGAATTGTTCAACATCTCCATTATCAGGATATTTGGCGCCATTCATTTGCCCAAGGCCACAGATCTTCTTTGCAGTCAAAACACCAGATCTCGTGATGAACTCCACTTGATTGCATTCCGCCAAACTAGATTTGAAAAGAAAATGCGCTGCAGCAAGGGTTGCATGACCACAGAGATCAACCTGCAAACAAAGGAGAAATTTTTTTTTTGACAGGGTTTAGATCCTCTATTCACCAGAATCTTACTGACCACTTGAGCATCCTCCCTTGAAAAGGAAAGGGTAATCTTGGGTGGCTACGAAAGAATTGAGAAGGAAACCAACCCTCCCTCCATCGGATCCAGAGAGACCAAATGCCCGCCCGTGTCTGCTTGCTCCCCCAGATGGCAGATGCAGTGGATTACAGGCACCGTGCATGCACTTAGACGCTTGATCATGTACGGAACAAGCATAGTTAAAACAGCGATATGTGCATGCAATCCTTAAACTGTGCATGGCATATACGAGCTACAGTTCGAGTACCCATCCTCAGCCCCCATGCATGTGCGGTGTTTGCCGCTGAGCGGCTAGCGTCTGCCCTTGCTCCCCTTCGCTTGAGACAGAGAAAGTAGGGGCAGAGGATTGGCTGTGGCCGCCGTGTGGGGAGGGAGCAGGCAAGGCAGCAGACATCAGTCTCTCTCTCTCTCTCTCTCTCTCTCTCTCTTCGGTGGGCTCACATGACAAGCAGACTCTCGTCGAACTTGGGATTCCTTCTCAAGCTGTCTTTCCAACTACCCAAAGTATCCATTCCTCTCCTCCTTAGGAAAAATTTTTGGTCAAAACATGGTTGTACTAATCCATACTCATTACATTTCATGCAAATGTTTAAAGCAGCGAATGAAGTTGGTATGATATTACAACCATTTCAGGTAAGTAAATCCAGAGTTTTTTCAATGATTCATGAGATAGACTTTCAAAACAGTAACTACAAAGCAAATGAGCTATTTTGCGAATGGCAAGCAGGGTTGCATGCAGAACCATCAAATGTCATCTTGGGTAGCTTTATGTTGACGGCTATCCTGGTTTTGCACATAGTTTTCAAGAATGAACTTTTGCTTGAAGAATAGATGTGGTAATGTACATAGTTTTCAAGAATGAACTTTTGCTTGAAGAATAGATGTGGTAATGTTTTAGCTTTTACTCATTACAGGGATGAGATATTCCTCCACCATTTGGATTATAAATCATTAGTCTTCTCATCTTATGCACAGATAGGTGGAGAGATGCCTCGGGATAATGTAAGGAGGAATAGAGCAAGCGGGCACCAATAGATCAGGAGGCAGCCATACTGCATCCTGCGGAATAGTCGATCAGGAAGTAGCCCACGTAGTACCTCTTTTCGATTACCCAAGTAACAAAACCAACCAAGCTAGAGACTTTCGGGGAAGAAAAAAGGTTGTAGATGCATGGGAGAAGGAAATGGTGGGCACAGAGGGATCGGTAGAACAACCTCTGAGACAGGCGTGAACCAGCGGAGATGGAATCGCGGCACCACGGCGCCGTCGTCATAGGCCGAGGACGGAGGCACACGTGTCAGAAAGCCGGTGTCTGAGACGTTAAACTCCGCGGCGACCGACTGCATCCATGCGCTATCCACATCCCGTTCATCCAGGAGGCACACCGCCGCCGGATTTCCCCTGAAGGGCGTGCTGGTGAACGCGTCAATCTAGACAAAATCGTCCGCGACAAAGCACGTAGCAGCAGCTGCAGATGTCAACTGGGAGAGAGAGACAGAGAGAGAGAGAGAAGAGGAGGAGGAGGAGGAGGAACGCACCACAGAGTAGGTCACCCTCCTCGCCATGGCCGATCAGAGAAAAGTGGCAGGTTAGCACTTAGCAGTTAGCACGGAGCTGTTGCAACTTGCAACGACGATACTGCGTGTCTGTGTCTATGTAAGTGAGTGCGTGTGTGTGCACGTGTGTGAGAAAGAGAGAGAGAACTTGCCCTCCAAGCTAGAGAGAGAGAGAGAGAGCGAACTTTTCCTCCAAGCAAGTTTCTAGTGTTGGTTTGAATTAGGGGGTCTGAGACTTGGGACCACATGACCAAAAGCTCTTTGTTTTTATTAGTTCAGAAGAGGGGAATGAGGACAAGGGCTACACAGTAGAGACAAGACTTTGGGGAGTAAAACCCGAGCTGGAGCATTTGGACTAGTCCTCTTTTTTTTTGAAACGTTTTTGGTCTTGTCCTCAACTAATGCTTCAAAGGAAAACAATATTTGGTGTGCACTACTGTTCTGAAGCATTTGGACTTGTCAGCTTAAAAAGAAAACAATACTTGGTGTGAGCTTGGGGGGGTTGGCATTACATCATCAGGAGGAAGCTGAGTCCTGCCAAGAACAGGGGAATGGGAAAAAGGGTGGAGAGAGAACTTTGGAAGAACATGATTTCCGACAGAGGACAGTTTGGACAACCGAATACCATATTGGTATTACTATAAACAGCATAATACCATATGTTTATACGGTATCTCAAATGGTTTAGCCAAATTTCCACGTTGATAAGAAAATTTGCCCATTCAAATTTAAGAAAAGGTTAAGAAATCTGAGCGAAGGACGGGATATGATGACCGTGTGAATTAAGGGACTTATTCGGAAAAAGAGGGATTTTAACTTATTCATGTTTCTAAACGTGATTATGACCTGTTTAAGCAAATATGGCGATGGTATAAATAACTAAACGGACAGATATAGTAATGGACAGTCTATTAGCCTACTTTGAGAAGGGGTATTGGCCAGATTTAAGATATATCCATAGTTAAGTAACATTTTTATTTTGATATTTAAGTTTGTTTAACAAGGGGGTTTGGGTAAAAGTTGGGTTTATATGGGGGTTAACTACCCAAGTCAATAGGCTTGGGTAACATAACTCCACACATATCAATCAAGTTTTTTTAGTGCTAAAATATTTTTTAATGAAATTTTGTGTTGATTTTGGGATTACATCACTACGGAGCTTTATTCTTACAATAATATAATAATTTAGAAACAGAGAAATGGGAAATTACAGAGATGGCAGAGAGAGAGAGGCGCCGACCTCTTCGACGGGGGTGAACCAGCGCAGGCGGAAGCGGGGGACGACCGCGGCATCGGCGTGGCCCTCCGGCGGGACGCGCGTGAGGAAGCACGTCTCGGAGATGTTGAACTCGGCCGCCACGGACTTCATCCACGAGTCCCCCGCGGCGGCGGTGTCCCATCCTCCCTCCTCCAGCAGGCACACCGCCGCCGGGTTCCCCTTGAACGCCACGCTTGTGAACGCATCGATCTGGTGAGGCGCAGACCAGGTCTTTTAGAGAGAGAGAGAGAGAGAGAGAGAGAGGGGGGGTCAGCACTCACCACAGCGTAGTTCACCCTTCTCTTCATCCTGGACTGCTATCACCACCAGCAGAGTTAGAGCGAGAGAGAGAGATGAACAGGAGACTGTGTTTCTGGTTTGAAAATTTCCGGTCCGGGGAAAGGGCCTGTTAAGCCGTCTCAGCCCAGAGTCGTGGAACAAGGGAACAGTGGCTGGGAAATCGGGGAGGGGACAAGCTGGTAAACAGATGGACGTGTCTACATAGGAGGAACACCCATGGGCGATTCCTCAGCATCCAATAGGGATCGAACCCCGCCCACCGTGCCTGAGACGTGATGGGTGTCCACTGTGCCATAGGGGCAGCACAAGAGAGTTTGGGACACTTTTTCTGAACCAAAGGACGGCGGGACCATTTCAGTTCGCAGAAAAAAAAACACGTGATACAAGAGCCCAGGCGAAGGGTTCACAAGTCTTCGCTGACGACAAACAAATTGCTATTAAAACCCAGGACTGGCAGGGGCCAAAGGGCCAAACAAGGAGGGCAAAAGCCTGTCAGACCACGGGATGGGAAGACTCAACTCGGCCGTCGCACAGGGCGCCGGAAGGAGACGTCAATCGATGCCGACACCTTCACGGCGGGGAAGATGTGCCCTCGGATGGCTCGATCGTTGTGGATGAGTTTGACAGGATGGGTAGAAACCTCCAATGAACATTAGCCGGCGAGTAAGGAGAAGGGCTTGAAAAATGCAAGGCGCCGACTGTGGTGGTATACTCCGCCGTTCAGTAATAGGCTGAACAGGTTCTCGCTTGAAAGTTGAGAGCTAACGATCGTTGGTGCGGACGATAGCCTGCAAGATTAGAAGGCGTCAGGGGAATCCGGTTGAAGAATCGGCAGAACCCTCCGATGTCGATGTCAAATATGACTGTCCAATAAGGTGAGAAGGGAAGGGTTCTTATGTGTGTGGTTTCACGCGTAAACGATTGTGTGGAGGTGATTCCACATACCTTTACATGAATGTTACATGTTTCTTATATAGTCAGGGGATCTGAAGGGTTCGGATACATCTCTCTCCAATGATGATTGGAGGGATGCGACGGTTGAATTTCAAAGACAGGGAATGTTTGTTCGAGACGCCTCTTGAGATTTCGTGTTTGTGCTGCTCCAGATTGTAGGGAGGTGCGCCGCGCTATCCCATTAGCTGCTATGGAGAAGCGAAGAGTCACATAGTGTTGTAGGTTATAGAGGTACCGAATAGGAGCTAACGAACCTACTCGGTGTGGCTACCCGGTGTTCGGTGATCTTGATGTTGGAATCGTAGAGGGTCCGAGCAAGAGTCCGGAGGCCTGTTCAGTGAGGTTTTGGGTCTTCTTCCGAGTACGAGTGTTTGGTGACTCTATCCTGTTCGGATAGGTTCGGAGGTGCCCGAAGACCAGTCGTCTTGGAACCCTTGGGTGCGTGGTGGCTAAGACGTGTTTAGAAGCTTGTAGCTGTTTCCGAGGACACGTGGCTGAATAATCATCGCCTTGTTGCCTTATTGGGTCATGATGGGCCTACGGGCCTAGGAGGTTAGAAATAGCCTCCACACTTGCCCCCCACTCTCTCAAACCTGCTCGGATGTGACCGTGAGTACTTAAGATGGGAGATGACTATTCGGCGTTGCCTTCTTCACATTAAATGTGATGCTGATTGCGGCGGTGTGTACGGCTATCGGTGACGTCGTTGGAGCTACTTCGGTATTTCCGTTTCATGATGAAGGAGAAGACGTAAAGGGATTGGAGATTTGAAACGGCTGTTTGAATGGTGCTGTTCAAGCGGGCGAATTGCCATTTTTTATCTTTGAATCTCACGCCTCTACTTGGGGGGGGGGGGGGGGGGGGGGGGGACACTTCACGCTTTCCAGCTTCGAACATCCTTCCACTCTTGCTGCTAGCCTCCTTTGTTCTCTATATCCTTCCCTCCGTTCGTCTTCCCCGTCTCTTCCTTCTCCAACTCCGACGTCAATGGCTCAACGAGCAGGGAAGGCCGTGGCGGAGACCAGCGAATGGTCGCCGGTAAAGACGAAGGTAATGAAGTACTGAAGGTTCAAGGGCCTACGCGAGCGATTCTGGATTGGGGAGGAGTATGAGATCGTCCTGATGCATGAGGACCAGACTTACTTGACGGACAAGCCAGGATGTTTCATCCTTTCTCTAGACCTGATGGAGGCAGGGTTCCGGTTGCTGGTGCCGGAGGTTGTCAGGGACCTGCTCGGCGCTTGGAAGATTGCCTGATTCAGTGGACGCTGAATTCGTGGAGGACAATTTTCGTCTTCTGCATCATGTGCAAGAAGCGAGGGATCTCGGCGTCGACGGACCTATTTCGCAACCACTTCAGCCTAGCATCGTCGTCGCAGTCCGAATATGGTATCATGTATACCAAGCATCGGGCAAACATGATGCAGGTCCTCTTCTCCCCCCATCTCTCAAACAACAAGGGGTGGACCAGAAGACTGTTCTTTGTTGGATGGAAGAGGGGGAGTGGCTTTCCAGAGTGGGGATTCCCTACTCGGGTATGCGAGCCACTGAAGAAGGTGTATGTTGCACCCCTTCTCATCTAGGAAGTAGCCAGGGCTTCGATGATCTGTCGAAGGTGCTTGTGGAGCAAGCCGAGTTGCTCCTAACCGATACAAGCTTGTTAAATACAAGCTGAGCCGCACATGGGGTGAGCTTCTTGTCTTTGGCCTTGTCCTTTATTTTGTTGCAAAATAGCTTCTGACCTTTGTTTTCTTCCTCATATGCTGCCGAAGTGGCTGCTGGTCGGAATCAGAAGGACTAGGCCAAGTACGTCGAGCAGATTCCCGTCAGGGAGAGTGACTCCCTTGGAGAAGTCATATACACGTTTGACTTTTTTCACCAGACTTTAGATTTTTAGTGTTCTATTATGTTTATTTGAATTATGAAATTTTAGATAAGTCAAATTATGAGGGATTGGAAAGTCACTATTTTGATAGAATCACCAAAATTACGATTTTCTTCTTAGATGTGAGAGTTGACTTTTTATTGGTAAGAGATATAATTTTTTTGATATTTTTATTGGGGGTGCTTTCTTATTTACATGTAATATCTTAAGTAAATAAAACAACAAATTATAACATTTACTTTCCATGTAATCTCATGTGAATCCCTAAGCTCATTCTCATATTTGACATACATATGTTACATATATGCATGCATATATGTCTTACATATACATATATATGTAATATATATTTATTATATATTATATATATACATGTGAATTGGATCGAATCAGGATAAATCCGATTTAGTCCAAATTGACGATCCGGCAAACCTTGTTTCCAATTACCCAAAGTAACCATTCCTCTCCTCCTTAGGAGAAATTTTTTGGTCAAAACATGGTCGTACTAATCCATACTCATTACATTTCATGCAAATGTTTAAAGCAACGAATGAAGTTGCTATGATATTACAACCATTTCAGGTAAGCAAATCCACAGATAGTTTTTTCAATGATTCATGAGATAGACTTTCAAAACAGTAACTGCAAAGCAAATGAGCTATTTTACGAATGGCAAGCAGGGTTGCATGCAGAAGCATCAAATGTCATCTTGGGTAGCTTTTTGTTGATGGCTATTCTGGTTTTGCACATAGTTATCAAGAATGAACTTTTGCTTGAAGAATAGATGTGGTAATGTTTTAGCTTTTACCCATTACATGGATGAGATATTCCTCCAACATTTGGATTATAAATCATTAGTCTTCTCATCTTATGCACGGATAGGTGGAGAGATGCATCAGGATAATGTAAGGAGGAAGAGAAAGACTTTGTGCACTTTCAAAAGTGTACAAAGTGCAATTCACATGGGTAAAAACTCATGTGGCATCATCCACATGGGTTGGTAGACCATGTGACACCCAAAAATGTGGTGCCACATGGGCTAGTTGCCCATGTGAATTGCACTTTGTGCACTTTTGAAAGTGCACAAAGTCTTTCTCAAGGAGGAATAGAGCAAGCGGGCACCAATAGTTCAAGAGGCAGCCATACTGCATCGTGCGGAGTAGCCGATCAGGAAGTAGCCCACGTAGACGTAGTACCTATTTTCGATTGCCCAAGTGACAAAACCAACCAAGCTAGAGACTTTCGGGGAAGAAAAAAGGTTGTAGATGCATGGGAGAAGAAAATGGTGGGCTCAGAGGGATCGGTAGAACAACCGCTGAGACAGGCGTGAACCAGCGGAGATGGAATCGCGGCACCACGGCACCGTCGTCATAGGCCGAGGACGGAGGCACACGAGTCAGAAAGCCGGTGTCTGAGACATTGAACTCCGCGGCGACCGACTGCATCCATGTGCTATCCACATCCCGTTCATCGAGAAGGCACAATGCCGCCTGATTTCCCCTGAAGGGCGTGCTGGTGAACGCGTCAATCTAGACAAAATCGTCTACGACAAAGCACGTAGCAGCAGTTGCAGATGTCAATGGGGAGAGAGAGAGAGGAGGAGGAGGAACACACCACAGAGTAGGTCACCCTTCTCGCCATGGCCGATCAGAGAAAGTAGCAGGTTAGCACTGAGCTGTTGCAACTTGCAACGACGACCCTGCGTGTCTGTGTCTATGTAAGTGCGTGCGTGTGTGTGCACGTGTGTGAGAGAGAGAGAGAGAACTTGCCCTCCAAGCTAGAGAGAGAGAGAGAGAGAGAGAGAGAGAGAGAGAGAGAGAGAGAGAGAGAGTACTTGTCCTCCAAGCAAGTTTAGGATGCTAGTGCTGGTTTGAATTAGGGGGTCTGAGACTTGGGACTCCATGACCAGAAGCTATTTGTTTTTATTAGTTTAGAAGAGGGGAATGAGTACAAGGGCTACACAGTAGAGACAAGACTTTGGAGAGATGGGAGTAAACCCTGAGCTGGAGCATTTGGACTAGTCCTCTATTTTTATTATTTTTTGGAAACGTTTTTGGACATGTCCTCAATTAATGCTTAAAAAAAACAATATTTGGTGTGAACTACTCCTGTTCTGGAGCATTTGGACTTGTCAGCTTAAAAAGAAAGCAATGCTTAGTGTTAGCTTGGGGGGGTTGGCATTACATCATCAGGAAGAAGCTGAGTCCTGCCAAGAACAGGGGAATGGGAAAAAAAGGTAGAGAGAGAACTTTGGAAGAACATGATTTCCCTTGAGGTGGAGAATTTGGACAGAGGACAGTTTGGACAACCGAATACCATATTGGTATTACTATAAAAAACGTAACACCATATTGGTATTTATACGGTATCTCCAATGGTTTAGTCAAATTTCCCAAATTTCCACGTTGTTAAGAAAATTTGCCCATTCAAATTTAAGAGAGAGTTAAGAAATCTGAGCGAAGGACGGGATATGATGACCGTGTGAATTAAGGGATTTATTCGGAAAAAGGGGGATTTTAACTTATTCATGTTTCTAAACGTGATTATGGCCTGTTTAAGCAAATATGGCATCTGTCTAATCTCCATATCAAATGTTCTATAGAACTTCTTTGATACAAAGATAAAATAGGCTCGGCACCGTTTGATAACATGTTATAAAAAATTTTGAAATTAAAAATTTTTGATGAGACCTACTAAGTTTCCAAATGACAAAGTCTTTTTCTTAATTTTGAAACCCTGCAGAATCGGGGAAGGAGAGAGATAAAGTGAAGATGAAACATGTTAGAAAGCGGGTGAGGAGCTGTTTTAAAAAAAAAATTTAAATTATAGGAGAGAGATAGACACGAGAGAGCACCGGCCAGAATTTTTCTTTTCTTTTTTTTACTTTTGCAGGTTTAATTACCGGTACAGAAAAAACACGGACGTCGAAATCAAAAGTGACCTGTCAAAATCATGGTGCAGTGAATTTTTTTTTTTTCTGATTTTCACTATATGAAAATTACTACGAAACGGTGCCTCAAATGAGAATAGCAAAAGATAGAAAAGATCACACTTCTTACTTTCCTTCATGATAGTCAGAAATAAGATGGGATAAATAACTAAACGGACAGATATAGTAATGGACAGACTATTAGCCTATTTTGAGAAGGGGTGTTGACCAGATTTAAGATATATTTGTTATTTATATAGATCCGAAAATTTTGAGAATATCTTCACTCTATTCACATACCAAACATGTTATATGTTTGGATAGATTAGAATAGAGTGAGAATATCTTAAAATTTTAAAATTATAATCTTAAAATTTTAAAAATTTATCCAAATACTAAACATAGTCTTTAAAATATATCCATAGTTAAGTAACATTTTTATTTTGATATTTAAATTTGTTTAACAAGGGAGTTTGGGTAAAAGTTGGGTTTATATGGGGGTTAACTACCCAAGTCAAAGGCTAGGGTAGCATAACCCCACACATACCCTTTAATTAAGTTTTTTTAGTGCCAAAATATTTTTAATGAAATTTTGAGTTGATTTTGGGATTACATCACTATGGAGCTTTATTCTTACAATAATATACTAATTTAGAAACAGAGAAATGGAAAATTACGGAGATGGGCAGAGAGAGAGAGGTGCTGCCTACCTCTTCGACGGGGGTGAACCAGCGCAGGCGGAAGCGGGGGACGACCGCGGCGTCGGCGTGGCCCTCCGGCGGGACGCGCGTGAGGAAGCATGTCTGGGAGATGTTGAACTCGGCCGCCACGGACTTCATCCACGAGTCCCCCGCGGCGGCGGTGTTCCATCCTCCCTCCTCCAGCAGGCACACCGCCGCCGGGTTCCCCTTGAACGCCACGGTTGTGAACGCATCGATCTGGTGAGGCGCAGACCAGGTCCTTTAGAGAGAGAGAGAGAGAGAGAGAAAGAGAGAGAGAGAGGTCAGCACTCACCATAGCGTAGTTCACCCTTCTCTCCATCCTGGACTGCTACCAGCACCAGCAGAGAGAGAGAGAGAGAGTGTTTCCGGTCAGAAAATGTCCGGTCCGGGGGTTAAGTTGGCTCAGCCCAGAGTTCTAGTCAATTATACAAGGTTAGTTTATTTTTTAATTTATTTTATTGTATGTTAACCTAATTTAATTACAATGAGTTAACTCACTTCTCTTGATTACTTTGACAATATAAAGTAAGTTAACTCACTTTCATATCAAAAAATAACTTAAAAAGATAAAGTAGCAATTAATGTTGTGTTGGAAAAAAAAAAGTAGTAATTAATATTATGTACCGTCGAGGCAAAAAAAAAGTTAATTCAATATATTAACTCCAATTCACCTCTAGAAGTGGGTTGAAAAATTGTGAGTTAACTCACATCTAACCCACCTTTAGTCTAACCTACTTAAGTTAATTTTTTTAAATTACCAAACTGTATTTTGAGTTAACTCTGAATTAATTTTGAGTTAATTTTACATTAACTCGTTACCAAACTGACATAGTGGCTTGGGGAGTAGCCGAGTAGGGACGGGGGAAATTGGGGAGGGGACAAGTTGGTCAACACAAGCATGCCCAGGAGAAATTAAGGGTGTTTAAATTTCGGTCTAAATTGAATTGAAGAATCGAAATCGGACTAAATTAAATTTGTCAATTCGATTTGAATAGAAACTCTATTTAATTTGATTTCACATATTATGAAATCAAATCGAATCGTTTAAATTAAATAAATTAAATTTCATATAATAATTCATATTATATAATATATATTTCATGTATTAAAAAATAATTATATGACTAAGTTTATATATAGATATACATAATTTTCAATTTTATTTTTTAATGTATAAATATTAATAAATTTAAATTATATTTAATTAAATAAAAAATCAACTTAAACCGAATCGAACCAAAATAATTTTAGTTCAATTTAACTTGATCAATTCAGTTCGGGTACTGAATCGAATCGTTGAATAGCTCTAGGAGGAACACCCATGACCAATCCCCAACGTCCAACAGAGATTGAACCCCGCCCACCGTGAGGTGCGGAATAAGAGAGTCCCAAACACAATAAACATCTGTTTAAGACAAGTTCATCTCGAATTGTTATACAACTATGTGCCCAACTGGCAAACATGAGTCCAACTTTTTAGATCAAATCAACATCCGGTCTAAATCTGGACATGCTAGTTATTTTTAAGTTCATTGATCAATTTATTTTAACATCCGATCTAATTATTCTGAATCTTATTTTTAGGTCTCAAGAAGAACTGACGGTGGAGAGGGTGATAAATCTAAAATGCCCTTCTGCCATGAGCAGGGCGACCATCGTTGTTGCACTGCTGCTGTTGTTGCTTCTTTTAGGCGTTTCCCTTCTCTAATATCCCCAACATATATATGGTAAAATCTGATTGAAGTGATCATGACACCCAATAGTAAGATTTGTCATTTTCAGAGATTACGAACAGTGGATCTCTGCCTTAATTAAAGATCACGTACATCCCTAAATAACATTCCTTAGCTTATTTGGACGTTGGAGGCCTGGCGTTCCTCATCTCGGTTGGGGGGGTCCTCCACTGCTGGTTTGTCCCTTGTTTCAAATTGGCAGGATTAAAACCTACAAAAATATTTGGGTTTGCTGCGTCCCGGAGCTGTGATCCTCTTCTCTAATCTCCCCAGCATCTTTCACCCCAACATAAAACAAGATAAAATTTCCAACACAGTGCCACATCTTTGCACTGCTGCAATAGGGTGCCGAGCACATCTTTGCACTACTGCAGCAGGGCGCACATCTTTGTTCAGTCATCTTTGCACTACTGCAGCAGGGCGCCAAACACATCTTTGTTCAGTCATCTTTGCACTCCTGAATGCTATTGATCTTGAAGTAACAAAAAAAACACATGACTGAATGCATCTCTGAATGGCTGAACATGACATATTTCACCACAACATAAAAGAAAAAATCTGAATGACTGAACAAGACATATTTCACTCCAACATAAGAGAAATTTTTTCCAACACAGGAACCCCAACATAAAAGAAAAAAATTCCAACACAGGAAGAAATCTACATTAATGCCTTTGTGCCCAAGCATTCATAGAGGACCACAACTAAGGGATCCCATAACAACAGTTGTTCAATTTTTGTAGACAGATGGGATCAAAAAAAAACTAGATGCACTGCTACTAGAAACTGAAATAAGATAACATCTAAGTTCAAAAAGTTGCTAATTGTTTCACATCTCTAAAATAAAGTAAAATTGAAGTTCAATCTAAGTGCACATTCATGTCCTCTTGTGAGTGTGAGTCACCATCACTCTCATCATCTCCATCCTTATCTAGAATGTTTAAAAATGAAAATATCTTTGGTAAGGACTACACAACCACTTTTGCTTTGTTTATAAGTGATTTTGAACCCTTCAGCTCATCCACCAACCATGCAATTCTGTTCTCTAGTTTTTTTATCTTCTCATCTTTTTCGCAAGTTGTTGTTGAATCCACAAAAGTTTGCACTTTATCACACCACATGAAAAAATCACAATTCATCTCCTATAAAGAACATGAAGAAAAGTTCTTATTAGTAGACTAAAAATAGAAAGAACGAAAACAAATAGTTAGAGATAATTTACCTTGCATTTGTAGAATTTTCTTCCTAGATTTTTTTTCCGTTTGGCTAGTTCTCACAATACAAAAACTATGCCCTCTAATACATGTCATTGGTGGAGGTGGGATAGGAGAGCATCTCGAACTCACTATAGCAAGTGAATAAATGAAATCAATCATAAGATTAGGAAATCATGAGAAACAAAGAATTATTTGAACATAGAATCATTACAGAAAAATATATACTTATTCAAATATAGGATTTGAGCATGATTTTCGATTATGTTCCTTCTGCTTACACCTAGAACATGTGTATGTCATTTTTACTTCCAATCTTTGTTGTGAAGGAATCCTTTTTTTCCTTGGTCGTCCGGTTCTTCTCTTAGTGGTTGGGTTCTTGACTTCAACATTCTCAAAATCAACAAGTGGTTTATCTTGATTTAATATTGGCTTGATGGTCTCAACATAACAATTTTGGTAACATCGAGTACTAAAATATAAAGAACAATATTCCTCAACATTGCATCCAATTTTATGAGCTACGGTACAAACATGTTTTCAAGGCAATTGTCTTATTTTCCATTCCCTACATGTGCATTCACCCACTTGTAAATCCACAACATGAGAAGGTCTAGTCAAGACTTCAAATAATTGTCCATTTGAACAATTCACAACAATCCCACGAGCAGAATCCATTAAGTTCTTCAAATATGCATCAACTTTAGGACACACAGTTGTTTCCCACAATAGACAGATGTTTCTTCTTTCATAAGCCAAAGCCATGATTTGTGTCTGAATACGATCTATCGTAGAAAGAATCGGTAGATTTCTGGCTTCAAGTACCCAACTATTAAATGACTCTGCAGGGTTTGAATACATTTCTCCATAACGCTCACCTCGAAAAAAAGCATTGGCCCAATAATTTAGATTTTCTTTTCGTGCCCACAATTCACCTTGTACACATAATTCACGCATCTCTACCATTATTTTTTTCAAATTCTGCTGTTGTCATCACATATGTTGCCTTCTTTAAAAGTTCAATAAGAGCATCCTTCGTAGAAGAAGAACATTTTCCTCTTAGAAACTTTGCAAAATTGTTGGCCAAATGCCGCAAGCAAAAAACATTATGTGAATTTGTAAACACATGTGGAATTGCTTGAAGCAAACCTTTAAACCTGTCGGAGATAAAAGTTATTTTTCGATCTATAGAAAAAGCTTTCTTCAAACAAGTTAAGAATCAATTCTAATTTTCTTCATTTTCTGCATCACATGTGGCATAGGCAAGAGGAAATAGTCCATTTTGTCCATTCAAAGCAGTGGCAGCAAGTAATTTACCTTGATACTTATCTTTCAAAAATGTCTCATCCAAGAATAATAGTGGTCTACAACCTGTTTGAAAGCCAACAATGCATGCATTCTTTTTGTTCCTAAGTCCACCCACATTCGGGACGCAGGGCAGCAGAGACCCAGAACCCACATCCAGTCTTCCTGTTCCTATTGGCATAAGTCCACCCACATCCGAGACGTAGGGCAGCAGAGACCCAGAAAACACAATAATCTCCATGACTCCGAGCAAAGAAACATCCATTATTCCACCCACATCCGGTCCAAATCTGCAGCCCAGAAAACCCAACAATCCCCACGACTCCAGGACGCAGAGCAGCAGAGACCCAGAAAACTCAAGTATCTCCATGACTCTGGGCAAGGAGCAGTGGAGGACCAAGAAAACCCAAAAATCTCCACGACTCCGGGCAAGGAGCAGCGGAGGACCCAGAAAACACAACAAAATCTCCACGACTCCACGACTCCGAGCAAGGAGCAGCATACCTGGCACCTCTTTTGCCCTCACCACACAGGAGTCCGTCAGCCAAGCCAGGGGTTGGACGTGCTGTGAGGGGTTGCCAATCCGTCGGCGAAGCCCTCGGTGGAAATGAATCAGAGAAGAAAACCTAGGTCGCCGTCGGAGAAGAAAACGTGGGTTGTCGTCGACGGAAGCCCTCTCCTTGGGGGGGGGGGGGGGGGGGGGGGGGGGTTCGTTCACCGTAGTCACAAGGTGGGCTCACAGGTGGGGGAGGGGGTTTCACCGTCGGCAGAAGCCCTCGCCCTGGGGGTGTGTGTTTCCTTCACCGTAGTCGCAGGGTGGGCTCACAGATGGGGGAGAGGGTTTCGTTTCACCGCATTCACAGGGGTAGAATAGGATTTTCCGATAAAAGGTAAGTGGAGATAACAGATTGGACCAAACATTAAATAATTAATAGTCTTAGAACTTAAACTTAAAATTTCTATGTATTGGACCTAAAATTAATTATGTCACCTTTTTGGACCGGAAGTCAAAAATCCCAATACTCAAAAATTTAATTTATCTGGCTAGACGAGCGTGGAGTTCCATGGCTCCAACCAATTCCGTATTGATGGGATAAAAACTTTTATTCGGTCAGTCAACATTTAATAATTTTTTGAAATATATATATTATTTGAAGGGTTTTTATTTTTTTAATCCTTAAAAATAAGTATATTTTTATTAATCTGCGACTGAACCACATTTGAAACGAAGGGAAAGCACCGAGAAAGAATGGGTGAGATCCAAAAATATTGAGAAACTATTCTCAAGGCAAAAAGAAGGTCATTAGTGGCATTATGGCGCAATATGAAATTTGCCCGCGGTGAAGTCGAATTCGCGTGACTACAGCCATCTCTAAATTCCCTCGATATTTCTTTGTCAACTATCCTATGGTACATCCACTCATGATTTGCAGACATTCTTCCTGTAAATTCAATGAAAATACATAACATGCATCACATGAACGAGCATCTAAACATAGGTAACTGGTTTACTAATACCAATTCATGACACAAAATTTGACACCAACAAACAAGAATATACCACATCATCATTTGACAGCCAAAAACATAAAATGCTAATAAATAAAAACATACCACATCGTCATCTGATAGGGCTGCCAACGGGTCAGAGTCGGAATCGGAAATGGGTGTTTCCGCTTCCGCTTCCTATAAGAAATTTCGGAGTCAGAAACGAAAACGGAAAAAGGGTGTTTCCACTTCCGCATCCATTTTAGCTTTATATCGGAAAATCGGAAACGAAAACTTCGGATGTAACAACATTTATACAATTAGAATTTATTTATAAATTTATAAGTACATTAATTATTAAATTTATGAATAATTTCAAATGTAAATTTAATAATATTTTCTACCATATCTTCTCCATCATGTACATTATAATGACCCTTACTAAATAAAGTATAACAAGATCAAATTAGTATGATAAAATCATATAGTTATATATAATGGTTGAGTAATAGATAATCAATATATGTAGATATAAATAGAGAAAATTAATTGGGGGTCCTTGTCGGAGAGTGTTACTTTTTTCCTCATCCCTGTTAGAATACTGGAAGACATAGAGTCCTTACTTTTTCGTCTGGTTTAATTTGTAGTCCCTAATTTTGAGACATCACCATTTATGATCCTCGATTCACAAATTCCGTCTCTTTTGCATCCGTCTCTTTTTTCCATTCCCGTCTTACGCTTCCGTCCTTTCAAATGCCATGAAGTGGCATGTCCGCCTTTCTATCCGCCTCCTCCATCCATGGAAGTTAGACTTACATAACGTGTATCTCACTTACATAACGTGTGTATCGCACTTACATAACGTGTGTTTTGCACTTACAGCAACCATTGACATCACTTACACATTGTAGGTAAAGAATAATTATAGAAGATTTTAATTCATTCAGGATTGTGGGGCAGGTTGCTACAAGTTCTTCTGTTGTGACCTATTTTGTTTGCACCTTGAACAAATATACACATTCGAAAGGACAGAAGGGTAAGACGGGAATGGGAAAAAGAGACGGATGCAAAAGAGACGTAACTCGTGAATTGAAGGTTGTAAATGGTGACGTCTCAAAAGTAGGGACTCCAAATTAAACCAGGCGAAAAAGTAAGGACTCTACGTCTTCTAGTATTCTGGCAGGGATGAGGAAAAAGAAACACCCTCTGACAAGGACCCCCAATTAATTTTCCCATATAAATATTATTAGAGAAAAAAACTATCATATATGATGATACGAGAGAGTGACCACTAACCAATAATTAGGACAATAATATATGACATTTACATATAGATGGGAGGTGAGAGATAATGAGTTAAAAATTTAAGAACCAAAACTTCGAGTTTGAGGAGATTTTATTATAACAATATTATATAATATATATTAAAAGTTATCGGAAACGAAAATGGAAAAGCGGATGCGGAATTGGGTGTTTCCGCTTCCGCATCCTATCGGAAAGTTCTTTTCGGAGTTTCGCATCCTATAAAAAATGCGAAAACGGGTCGGTTAAGCGGAAATTAGAGATCCATTGGCAGCCCTATCATCTGATAGCAAAAATTGAAGAACACTAACAAATTAAAAACATACTACATCTTCTGACAACAAAAACTAAAAAAAAACTAATTGGGTAGTGAGCATACCACATTGTCATCTGACGGCAAAAATTGAAGAACACTAACAAAATAAAAACATACTACATCTTCTGACGAAGGGAAGTGACTGAAAGCTACCTTCCTTTCTTACCAGCTGCACATGAACGGAAAAGCTAGCAAAGCATTTTCCAAGTCTATATAATAGCTAATTAGATCAGGATGCCGTCTCAAAACCTGTTCCAAAGGGGATATTAATGCTGTCACTACCACTTGCCAGACAAACACACACACATACTTACTCTCTCTGTCTCTCTCTCTCTCAGTCTATCTATGTCTGAGGCTTCTCCAGTAGATTCAATCCACAATGAATCAGTAATTTACATATTTCAAAATCCATATATACACTTGAATCAAAATTCTCAGAAGAAATGTAGGGCATTGTAAACTTGTTATTGCTTCATACAGAAATCCACAAAAGCACAGGCAGAGTGAAAATAAAATTAATAAATACTTAAAATATATGCCAAAATAGCTTTTAAAAAGGAAAATATGACTAGCTATTTATGGTGATTCACACAATTCCATAACTTGGTCAAGGAAAGAAGCTTACTTCTTCAAAATGAAAATAAATATTACATTTTGAGAGAACTGAAAACTTTACAGAAACGAGCAGAGTTGCACCTTCTTGTTCCTGTCAACAAACAGAACATCATTTTCATGATAGAAAGTTCATAAAACATCCTGCTGGATTACAAAAAAGATGAACAGTATTGCAAAAATGAGACAATGTATTGGACAAGTAATGTTACTTTAAAAGAACTTAATGGTTGATCTGTCGAGGACCTCAAAATCTTGAATCAGACCCATTGTTCAAGAAGGTAGTTTAAGCCAGTTGGGGTGCCTTTTTCTTGAACTTATCGGGTAGCAGGTGGGGGTGGGTGTGAGGGGCATGCAGGCAAATGATGAAGAATATGCGTGTGTTTCATCAATGGTCAAAGCAGGACCGCAGCATGCATTTGACACTTCCTCTCTCTCTCTCTCTCTCTCTCTCTCTCTCTCTCTCTCTCTCTCTCTCTCTCTCTCTCTGGGTCATGTCTGTGATCCGTCGGCCAAGTCCGTGCCCGAATCCGTCCAGACTGAAGACAACAAACAATTGCTACTGCCTGGTCTGGAGCGTGGGGTGGATGACGGGGGGACAAGCGGGGTGTAACACCCTCCTCCGACTTCACACAAATACGTACGTAACCTTTGATCGGAAGAGGGGTTACACTGACAAACTTTCGTTATGGGTAGATATATCCGTGCAATGCACAAAACTGGCAAATCATTCCACAAAGGTATCTTTGAACATATTATAATACACAAGGTGACAAAGTAGTAACACTCATTATTTACAAAAGACAAGTTTCTCTCTCTCTCTAACTTAATACATCATTAACTAAAAGAAACTATTAAAACTACGATATCCTTCTTCATCACTTCATCGTCCGCAGCGGAATTAGGAGTCACATGTAGCTGAGATTATACACACCCTTAATCTGAAAGGGTTGGAGGAAACAAAGGCATGAGTCGAAAGGACTCAGTAGGTACAAGTAAACATAGCGTAGAAGTTTCATTTGCAGAATTGAATGAATATTCAAATAGTGCATATGTGGATCAAAATATAATTGCTCATGAATTTCATATTTAACATAAACATATAGCCCAAATTAGTTTCATGACGGGCTCAAACGAATATCAGAACAAAGTCATATTTATCTTTCAAAATTCATATCATAACTTGATTTCGAAACAAACATGACAGACATCACTGCTCTCAAGAGGTTACTATATAGATGTAAATACATCCTCGGTGCCTAGGCGATTCCAGCACCTTAGATCTTGTTCATTGCGCAAGAATGGGGTATAATTATTTTATTACCCACCATCGTCGATTCCTTGACTTGGATTTACATACGTACAAACTATCGCCCTCAGCTGATCACAAGTAGCTGGTGCTACTACAAGTGATCCTAAACCCTCTTTTGAAGAGAGCACTATCTTCAGATCATAAACTTCTTTTCATGAGCATAACGAAAATGAGAAATCTAAAGGTAGTTTTGATTGAGAATCAATACAAATATCTTGGTGACAAAGTAGTTCATAGTTCAAGAAAATGAGAAAGACAATTAGTTGAGACAAGTTATGACTCAAAGCCAATAACTTCAGAAGATTTAAATCACATAAGAATCCAAAAGAAAATGAAGATTCATAATGGTCATCATCACACACTCATCCTTGTAATGAATCAAGGTACACAAGGATTTACTCAAGGTTCACACACAATAATTAAGGAACTCTGTTCCTTTACTAATTTCAGAATTTGAGAATCTCACAAGAACAATCTTGTTTGAAACTTTGAAGAAATGTTTCATAGTAAAAGAAAGGTAACATGATTGGTCTTAGTAGGTGTTTAGGTAGTAAAAACAAGTATGAATGAGTGCGCATTTGGTTGGATCAATTGGATATAGTTCGGGTCAAGAAATGGTTCAAGGTAGGTGCCAAAAAAAAAATCTGGAACTGACAGTGGTTGTTGACAACCAGGGGGGTGGTTGTCGACAACCATAGCTTTCCCAGAGGTTAATTTCTTAGCCTGATGTAGACACGCGAATTTTCTCACCGTGGGCAAATTTTCAAGTTGCGCTGTAACGCCCAAAATGACCCTCATTTTGCCTTGAAAGAGTGTTTTTCCGATATTTTTTGAATATCACCTATTTTCCTTGGTGCTTCCCCCAGGAGGGGTCTGATCGCAAAAGGACACTCAGCGAGGGAACAGCGACGCTCAAATTTCCGTTGCTAATCTATCGCCAATCAGCGACGAATTAGCGATGACAAAATTTTCTGTCGCAGAACTGCCTCTTAATTCACGTCCATTCCAGTCGCCGCGTTCCTTGAAGAACATTAAAAGACGCCGATTCCGGTGGACACGATTCATGAGCTTTCCGTCGCTATTCCGTCGCTGTTCCGTCGCTAAATCAGTCGCCAACTTATCTCTTTATTCGCGTCCGTTCCAGTCGACACATTTCTTGGAAGAACATTAAAAAGCGTCTACTGTACTGGACGCGATTCAGAGAAGTCGCATCAACGTCCCGTCGACTAACAACGCGCAGGGGAGTCGGTTGCCTCGAAACCATGCGAGTCTGAAACGCGTCCACTGTATTGGACGAGATTTTAAGGCGGTTTAGTAATTCGTGCTTATCAAACCGACCTTCTTAAAAGCGACGACTGTCCTGGACGTGATTTTGACCCAGAACCTTAAATCTCAACCAGCAACCTTCTTTCCAAAGCGGGCCTTTCATTTTGGGTTTTCGGTAGGGAGTTTTAGAGAGAGAGAGTGAGGTTTTAGAGAGAGAGAGGGTTTTTAGAGAGAGAAATAGCGAGATTCTAGAGAGAGAAAGGGAGGGGATCCTCCTACGGCGGAGCCCTGCTCGACGCCGTCTGCTTCCTCGCCATCCCTGTCCTCGTCTCCGTCTCTCGCGAGCTCTCCATCGCCGCCATCGTCGTCTTCCTCCTCTCGTTTGCCCTCCACAGCGCCGTCACGCCGTCCGGCCACCTCGGGGAAGCACCCCCGCATTTTCCTTCCTCCGGACCCCACGTGGTCCTTTAAACTTCTTTTCATTTGGCCCCTACGTGGCCCCTTTTACTTTACACATCGCATGCATGCACACACATCATACCTTTTTTAGGGGTTTAAAAGCCACCACAACAGGTGTGTTCCTCCCCCTTTCATTTATGTCATTTTATTCAATTTTAGGATTTGTATACTGCACATCCGTCTAATCTGTCTCTTCTTATTTGTCTTATTTGCAAGGTACTCGAGCTGAATCTCCTTCGCCGGCCGACCGGTGGAAGGAGGAGGAAAGAGACCATGCACATCTTCCCGCTACGTGATCACTCTATGGGTGAAAGGTACACGTCACCTCCTTTCCTACCCGTCCCTACTTTTGTTGTTTTTTAGGAAAAGTACCTGGCGATCACGATCCTTTTTCTTTTATTTTTCATCATTTTTCTCCATTTTTTCTTTGTGAACCGTGTTCTTCGTCCCCCCTAAAAAGGGGGAGGAAAACGCAGTCTACAAATTGGCGATCACGGTGGGACGCTCTTTATTTTAGCTCGGGTACCTCTTTTGGGCACCCACGTGTGCCACTTTTTACGCTCCACGTGGCGTTACATTTTGGTACCCACGTGTGCCACCTTTTGCCCCACGGGGCGTTTTTGTTTTATTGTGTTTTTACCATTTTTTATTTATTTAAATCCATGTTTAGTTAAGTTGATTAGTTGAGTCATTAGTGTTTAAAAGTTAAGTTTTTATTTCATATGTGTGTGTATGCTTCTATACATCTAGTTTGTTAAAAAATTTGCGCTCTGCATTACTGCCTTGAATCGTGTCCAGGACAGCCGACGCGTTTTTGGGTGCCTTTTTCTGATTTTTTGGAGTCTGGAGTTCTGAGTTGATACACGTCCAACCCAGTGGACGTGATTTAGTGCATGCTTATTATCGCGGCGGCTGAAGTCGACGCATTTTTGTTTACAGTGGCCGTCCACAGGGCCCTCGCGCGGGCTTTCATTTCCGCGTCGCGGTGACTGGACGCATTTTTTTAGTCGCGACGGCTGTGCTCGTCGCGATTTTAAACTGTTTACAGAAACGCCTACTTCTGCCATTTGTGCTATATTTGTTGCATTTTGGACATTTTTTGCATCGGTCGGGGGACCTCCTTCCCTCATTTCCTAGGCTCCACACACCTCTTCCGGTGAGGGCAAACTCTCCATTGGGCATTTCGTCCCTTTGGACTAGTGAACCTTCTTCCGGAACCCCATAAGACTCCGTACCCTGTGGATTCCCTCACGGTGGACCGAGCAGGCGGTACCCTTTACCGGTGACCCGGGTTTAGATATCCATTGCGTGGTGAGAGATGATTCTAGTTGTACCCCGAAGCACTCATCTTCTACCCAACTAGGAGCTCATCTGGAGTGACACAACATTTTCAATCCATTAATTAAGTGTCAAACTCCTAAAAGCAACGCTAAGCATCACAACTTGTTTGAACCACACATTGATTGTTTAATCTTTGTTCAACTTGTTCGCTTGCTTACTTATTAAAAAATGGACCCATGCTATCCTGCTAATTTTTATATGGACTATGAGGATAATTCAAGTGTCCAATCGTTTCAATCCCATGTCCGTCCATCTCACCATCGTGAGGGACAGCCTTCCATTTCTTATGGTTATGTGCGCACACCGCGCACTAACCAATCTGATGTCCCCTCACATCTACCACCGATCAGAACCCAGCAAGAGCCTCCCCCCACCATGATTCCACAGTGCAAAATGTCCTGCATGCACTGGATCAGCTCACCCCTCAACAACTTAATATAATCCAATCTTTAGTTGAGGGTGTGACTTCAGCTGCTACTCCTTCTCCCTCTCCTTCCCCTAGGCACCCACCTTCGTATATTTCGGCGACTTCGCCACGTACCCCTGTACATTCTTCATCACCCCGGCCCCCTGGCCATTTGCACTCCCGTGCTCCGGTCCGAACAGACCGTCCCTTGGGAAGGCCCACTCATTCACGGCCACCCCCATGTACTCCCTCGCAGGCCCAGCAGCCTCCCACTCCACTCCAAAACTCTCTTCTCCAGAAATTGAACAATTTAGAGAGAGAAATAAATAATCTTTCAAATTCCAAGGGTGACCCCGTTGCTGCCATGCCGGCTCTCCCGAAAATTCACATTCCTCCTTCGAAGATGCTGTCGTACCGACTGTACAATGGCACGGGTAATCCCTACATTCATGTCAAGGAATTCCTCTATGAGTCTTCTCATTGGCAACGTGATCCCATCACGTTGGCATATTTGTTTAGAAAATCTCTTGACGGCCCTGCGCTCGAATGGTTCTACTCCCTAGAGCCAAGCGAGACAGGAGACTTCCGCTCCCTACACAAGAAATTCCTTCAGAGGTACAAAGACCGCGTCAGCTCTTATCTCTCTATCACGGATCTGACATCCGAGAAGATGGAGGCTGACGAGGCCTTTGTACAGTTTGCTGACCGTTGGAGGTCGATGGCCATGCGCCTTCAGTATGAGCTCTCGGAGTCAGAGCAAGTCAAAATTATTATTTCCAACTCTACTTCGAGATTCAAGCACATCTTGGCCATGAATCATATCACTTCAATGGAAGAGCTCTACGAGTGGGGACGTTACATCCAAGCCCATTTAATGGACTCCCCGTTCGCAGATCTTTTTGATCAAATTAAACCGAGAGAGAACGAATCAGTGGACGCCGTCCACCATCCACCTCACCACCACATGACACCCACATCATATGCGCCTCCGCATACCCCCATTTACCACAACATGCCGCCACCCAAGTGTCCACTGATTCGTCCTCCTCGGACCCATCAACCTCCAACTGGGCCCTACGGTGCCCCTATCTTTTATGAAGAAGCTCCTGCACCCTATGTTGCACCTGCTCCGGCACCCATGCCAGCTCCCTTACCTCCACCACAACAACCCTTACCTCCACAACAGCCTCCACCTCCACCGCATCCTATTGCTCAAGCCGAAGTTGCAAATACCCAACCACCCCCCGAAACCACCTGGCGCTACGATGATGAACCTTCCCAGCTCATCTCCGTACGCCATTTACCTACACCAGCCACCATCATCAAACCTACACCCATCAAACCCACATTTACCAAACCCACCATCACACCGATCACTACACCTCCCACACCGCCAACACCCTTGGCAACCACACCCGAGCAACCCCCTGCTATTATATCCATCACGCCTCCACAGTCCATACAGCTTTCCACTACACCCATCATATCCACTCTCGTCCGCCGGAGCAGACGTAAATTTTCAAGGAGCAAAAAGTTGCGTCAGCAGCAGAAGGAATCCCCGGGACCGGGCATGCTTTTTAAAATCCCAGAATTTATTCCACACATGCCGGTCATTGTCAATATGTCGGGCACATTTTCTGAGCCAGTTATTCCAGTCCCGGGACCAGGCATGCTTTTCAAATTTCATGATCAGATCCCCCGCATGCCGGTCATTGTCAGTATACCGGGCATTTTTTCTGAATGGCAGTCCGCCCCTCCAATCATGGCCGTTAGCCGGCCTTCTAATCATCTGCCAATCATTCCAGTCCCGGGACCGGGCATGTTTTCTAAACATCATGATCACATTTTCTGCATGCCGGTCATCATTTCCATACCGAGCACATTTTCTGAGCGGAAGTTCTCCCCTCCCATCATGGCCGTTAAAAGGCCTTTTAAGAATATGCCAATCATTCAAGTTGCCAGCCAACGCCGATTTCGAGTACTCATAGGGAATCTCTGCCTCCAGGCTCTCGTGACCCCTCACACCGTTGTCTTGAACCTTCCCACTCCAGTGAAGGGGTCAATCATCCAGATTGTGCTTACGCACGCCAAAGCCAAATCCTTGGCACAATCCATCACCCAAGGGGTCATGCCCCTTTCCATATCAAACATTATACAAGCTTTGGGCACGATCCCCTTGTTGTTGCTTCCAAATTACGCAGTGGAACCTCCCACGTTTTCATCAAGTATCATTTCAACGGGGTTACCACTCACACTTGAATCTCCAATGGAAGCCAACGCTTCTTTATTGTTGCCTCCAACTTTATCGGTGGAACTCCCCACCCTTTCAATTAACTATATTTCTAGGGGGTTACCACTGTTGGACCTTTCCGCTCCAGTGGAGGCCACACCTATGCAGATTGTGCTCACGCACTTCGAAGCCAAACCATTGGCACAATCTACCACCCAAGGGGCATGCCCTCTCTTATGTCACACGATGCATTCCTTGGGCATAGTCCCTTTTATTGTTGCTTCTGACATTGTCGGTGGAACTCCCCACCTTTTCATCAACTTTCATTCCAAGGGAGTTACCACTCCTCTTCCAAATTCCGTCAGAAGTCAACAATTTTCCTTTAATCTTTGAGAGCCGTTCAGTCTCTGCGAGAAGAGCAAGACCATCTGCCCGCTGGGCAAGATATGTGAGGAGGTACTTGAGGGTACGAACTCCGACCCCCAAGTCGAAACCCAATTGCCGGGCACGGCATCAGGCCAGGGGACCTTCACCCCCCTCTTTTTTCGAATCATCATCTTTTTTGCTTAGCACATACCCATGGGTTCTCCACATTCCCTCCCCACGGGAGGCTTTTTATTTTCATTTGTTTTATAATTCAGCGTACTCTGGGCATCACGCCCAATTTTGTTTTGCAACCAGTGCCCCACGCGGCACATCCTTGAGCACCCTACGCTGTGCACATTTTCCTTTCATGTCGGCCCCACGCAGCCATTTATTTCTTGCTTTTCATCCGGGCCATCCGAATCCTATTTCTTTAACAGGGCATCGCACCCTCCTCTCTCGCCAAACCCCTCTGGGCCCTCCGGAGTCTTCAAATAATTCTTCCCGTGTTGACCCATGTGCTTTTAATCGGGTCCTTCGACCCTTCTCGCATTGCTTTCGGGGCTTCAGTCCCCATGCACTGTCTTAAATTCGAATAAAAAATGCAAATTCTTTTAGACCCCCAAACCTCGCCCCAACGCAGGGCATTCATTTTTATTTATGTTCACCTCCGTTCTTCAATCGGGTCCTTCATCCCTTCTCGCACTGTTTTCGAGATTTTAGTCCCCACTTATGTTTTTAAATTCGAATAAAAAATGTAAATTCGTGTAGACCCTCGAGTCTCGCCCCAACGCAGGGCATTCGTCTTTTTTGTAGTCTTCTCATCTCCATTTTAATCAGGTCCTTCGACCCTTCTCGCATTGCTTTCGGGGCTTCAGTCCCCATACACAGTCTTAAATTTGAATAAAAAAATATAAATTCGTGTAGACCCCCCCCCCCCAAGTCTCTCCCCCAGCAGGGCATTCGTCTTTTGTTTTATTGTCACCTCCATTCTTCAAATCGGGTCCTTCGGTCCTTCTCGCACGTGTCCTTTTAATTTTGAATAAAGAATTTTGTCAATTCCCTTAGACCTCCCGAGTCTCGCCCCCAACGCAGGGCACATCCGCCCCAGTGCAGGGCATGGGTATTCGTCTTCTTTTAATCCTCCAAGTTCTTACTTTGAAAATTTTTATCTACCAAGTGTCGAAAAAAAAAATCCCTAAAAAGATGAATATTTGTTTAGCATTGCCATGCTGTCCCAACACTTTTTCGTTATGATAACTCCATGCCAAGAGTCCCGCACTCTCTCCCGAGTCATTAAGGTTTGCCCTGGGCATGGGCATCCGCACACACTTCACGGCGCCCACAGCCGTTTGCTCCCGGTTGACGCCGTCATCGTCACAGCCACGCCTGAACGGCGTTCAAAGTCTGTTTTTTCCTCCTTATTCGGCAGAAGTATGGGTAGTATGGGTAGCTGGGCAGAGGGAACCTTCCTGAAGCACCCTCCTGACGAAGGGGAAGTCTTTAACAGAATGGGCAGAATCAGAATCCAATCAAATGACCAATCAAAATGAATTTTCAATGCATGTCAAGAGTGGCAAAGTCCCCGTGGAGATCCAAATGGACCCGATCGTATGCATGCAAAAGTCAAAGACAAACCAAGTCAATAGGGCATGGCAAAGAGTGGCAAAGTCCCCGTGGAGATCCAAATAGACCCGGTCGTACGCATGTCCCTACAATCAAGTGGTCATCACTCAAGATTCCAAAATAATTGGAAAAGCCCAAGTGCTTAATGAGACAGAATCTTCTGACGGTTGTGCCAAGGAAGGAACCCGAACCCAACTCCTCGAATACCCATGCCAAGCTTATCCCTAAGCTTCCTTTTCACTTTACCAGACTTAAGTTGTCTTTTCAGGCGTGGTTTTGATGGTTACACAATTAACCAAAAGCAATCAGCTCGTGGGCGCCACGTTAAAACGCACACCCTACTCTGGGTGTTCTTTAATGACAAGGGAGGTAGCAAATGACCCCTTCACCGGTCAATTTTCATAATTTTCAATGCCACCACGGCATGGCAATGCTCCAAAACCACAAAAAAATCGAATATTTTCAAAACACCATAAAAATCTAGAAATTTCCAAAATTAAACAAAAATTCAAATATTTCCAAAATCCATAAAAAATCAAATATTTCCAAAACCATAAAAAAAGTTCAAATATTTTCAAAACACCATAAAAATTCAGAAATTTCCAAAATCCATAAAAAATCAAATATTTCCAAAACCATAAAAAAATTCAAATATTTTCAAAACACCATAAAAATTCAGAAATTTTCAAAATCCATAAAAATCAAATATTTCCAAAACCACAAAAAATCAAATATTTTTAAAACACCATAAAAATTCAGAAAATTCCAAAACCCATAAAAATCAAATATTTCCAAAACCACAAAAATTGAATATTTTCAAAACACCATAAAAATTCAGAAATTTTCAAAATCCATAAAAATCAAATACTTTCAAAACCACAAAAAATCGAATATTTTCAAAACATCATAAAAATTCAAAAATTTCCAAAACCAACAAAAAAAATTCAAATATCTTTCAAAAAATCTAAAAAAATCCTTGATGGTATTGCACAAGTCAATCGCCTCCTGCCTGCGTCAGATTGCATCAATCCTTCCAATCATGGGTTCCTCCCATCTTGCACTCCCAACTTTCTTATCCAAGTCCACTTATCCTCATGGTTAAAAACAAACCAATTGAATGAGTCATGCTTGTTGTTTAAACGCTTTATCCATGCTGCATGCTCTATGCTATGAGTGAACTGTGTTTTTTCATGATGTTTGTTTTTTGTTGGCTAATAAGTTTTGAGTTCAGGATTCGAGTTACCTCATTCGGCGCAATCAGGCCGCTGCTGCCTTCACCATCCCTATCTGCATCTACTATATGTTATACCATTAGAGCACACCAAGGACCTTGTGGCTCTGAAGAATCTGGGATTTGAGTTCCCCTCTATCAAAAACAATGATTATCTCAGTGGATCCTTAGCTGCACGGATAAGCCGTTACGTTTGGCATGTGAGGACGATGGACCCATGCATGAACCCCGGTCCTGACTCACCGACGTAACAATATTATCCTTGGTTATTTTCTACTCCACTTTTAATCTTATTTTACTTTTAGCCCAGCATACATGCATATTGAAATCACAGTGGAATCCACTCTTGCAAGGCAATCTGAGGGCCATCCGCGCCTATTTTCCAGCAACTTGAAACATTCCATTCCGAGTCAAGTACCTAACTCCCTTAGTTGTTGCTCCGGGCTGATTTCCTTTAGAATCCTTTGTTTGGACTTATCCCTTTTACTTTCTTTGTTCCCAGAAATCCACCTAAGGCCGTGGCAGCCCCACACGAAGGTGAAACCTAACGGATTGTGTCCTTAGGTACTTCCCCGACGTTGGAAGTTGATCTCTCATTCTCTCCCAAGACCCACCTGAGGCCGTGGCAGCCCCACACAAAGGTGAAACCTAACGGATTGTGTCCTTAGGTACTTCCCCGACGATGGAAGTTAGTCTTTTTCTTACTTTTGTGCCCACGCGCACAACTTTTTCTTTCCGTGTCCAAACACTTGTTTCTTTAGGTTCTCCTCCGGGTGGTGATTTCAGAGGATGTTGGAGAAAGCCTCTTATCAGGTGGGTTGTTCGCCAGTTCAGCGCGTGTCTCTTTTAAACCTTGACGTCTACTTTTCAGTCCGCTTCGCTTCGCTCCATTTTTCTTCACTTCATTTCATTCCATTACGCTCCACTCCATTCCACTCCATTGCGCTCCACTTCGTTTCCCTCCGCTCGCTCCCTTGCAAAACAGACGTCAATGTTGGGCATCTGTAGACACGCGAATTTTTCCACCGCAAGCAAATTTTCAAGTTGCGCTGTAACGCCCAAAATGACCATTATTTTGTCTTGAAAGAGTGTTTTTCCGATATTTCTTGAATATCACCCATTTTCTTTGGTGCTTCCCCCAGGAGGGGTCTGGTCGCAAAAGGACACTCAGCGAGGGAATAGCGACGGTTAAATTTCCGTCGCTAATCTGTCGCCAATCAGCGACGGATTAGCGATGACAAATTTTCTGTCAAAGAACCGTCGCTTAATTCGCATCCATTTCAGTCGCCGTATTTCTTGAAGAACATTAAAACGCGCCGATTTCGGTGGACGCGATCCATGAGCTTTCCGTCGCTATTCCGTCGCTAAATTAGTCGCCGACCTATCTCTTTATTCGCGTCCGTTCCGGTCGACGCATTTCTTCGAAGAATATTAAAAAGCGTCCACTGTACTGGACGCGATTCAGAGAAGTTGCATCAACGTCCCGTCGGCTAACAGCGCGCAGGGGAGTCGGTTGCCTCGAAACCATGCGAGTCTGAAACGCGTCCACTGTACTGGACGCGATTTTAAGGCGGTTTAGTAATTCGCGCTTATCAAACCGACCTTAAAAGCGACGACTTTTCTGAACGCAATTTTGACCCAGAATCTTAAATCTCAACCAGCAACCTTCTTTCCAAAGGGGGCCTTCCATTTTGGGTTTTCGGTAGGGAGTTTTAGAGAGAGAGAGAGGGTTTTTAGAGAGAGAAAGAGTGAGATTCTAGAGAGAGAAAGGGAGGGGATCCTCCTACGGTGGAGCCCTGCTCGACGATGTCTGCTTCCTCGCCATCCCTGTCCTCGTCTCCGGCCTCGTCTCCGTCTCTCGCGAGCTCTCCATCGCCGCCATCGTCGTCTTCCTCCTCTCGTTTGCCCTCCACAGCGCCGTCACGCCGTCCGGCCACCTCGGGGAAGCACCCCCGCATTTTCCTTCCTCCGGACCCCACGTGGTCCTTTAAACTTCTTTTCATTTGGCCCCTACGTGGCCCCTTTTGCTTTACACATCGCATGCATGCACACACATCATACCTTTTTTAGGGGTTTAAAAGCCACCACAACAAGTGTGTTCCTCCCCCTTTCATTTATATCATTTTATTCATTTTTAGGATTTGTATACTGCACATCCGTCTAATCTGTCTCTTCTTATTTGTCTTATTTGCAAGGTACACAAGCTGAATCTCCTTCGCCGGCCGGCCGGTGGAAGGAGGAGGAAAGAGCCCACGCACATCTTCCCGCTACGCGATCACTCTACGGGTGAAAGGTACACGTCACCTCCTTTCCTACCCGTCCCTACTTTTGGTGTTTTTTAGGAAAAGTACCTGGCGATCACGATCCTTTTCTTTCATTTTTCATCATTTTTCTCCGCTTTTTCTTTGTGAACCGTGTTCTTCGTCCCCCCTAAAAAGGGGGAGGAAAACGCAGTCTACACCTAACAGTGAGCTGTCGACAACCAAAGAAGTGGTTGTTGTAGACACGCGAATTTTTCTCACCGCGGGCAAATTTACGAGTTGCGCTGTAACGCTCAAAATGACCCTCATTTTGCCTTGACAGAGCTTTTTCCCGATATTTCTTGAATATCACCCATTTTCCTTGGTGCTTACCCCAGGAGGGGTCTGGTCACAAAGAGCATTCAGTGAGGGAATAGCGACGGTCAAATTTTCGTCGCTAATCTGTCGCCAATCAGCGACGGATTAGCGATGACAAATATTCTGTCGCTGAACCGCCTCTTAATTCGCGTCCATTCCAGTCGCCGCGTTCTTTGAAGAACATTAAAAGGTGTCGGTTTCGGTGGACGCGATTCATGAGCTTTTCGTCGCTATTCCGTCGTTGTTCCGTCGCTAAATCAGTCGCCGACTCACCTCTTTATTCGCATCCGTTCTGGTCGACGCGTTTCTTGGAAGAACATTAAATGGCGTCCACTGTACTGGACGCGATTCAGAAAAGTTGCATCAACGTCCCGTCAGCTGACAGCACGCAGGGGAGTCAGTTGCCTCGAAACCATGCGAGTCTGAAACGCATCCACTGAATTGGACGCGATTTTAAGGCAGTTTAGTAATTCACGCTTATCAAACCGACCTTCTTAAAAGCGACGATTGTCCTGGACGCGATTTTGCCCCAGAACCTAAAAACTCAACCAGCAGCCTTCTTTCCAAAAGGGGGCTTTTCATTTGGTTGGATCCTAGAGTTTTAGAGAGAGAGAGAGAGTTTTCAGAGAGAGAGTGGGGTTTTAGAGAGAGAAAGAGAGAGAGAGAGAGAGAGGGAGGGGGAACTCCACACGGCGGATCCCTGCTCAACGCCGTCTGTTTCCTCGCCATCCATGTCCTCGTCTCCGGCCTCGTCTCTGTCTCTCGCGAGCTCTCCATCGCCGCCATCGTCGTCTTCCTCCTCTCGTTTGCCCTCCACAGCGCCGTCACGCCGTCCGGCCACCTCGGGGAAGCACCCCAGTTTTCCTCCCTCCGGACCCCGCGTGGTCCTTTAAACTTCTTTTCATTTGGCCCCTACGTGACCCTTTTTGCTTTACACATCGCATGCATGCACACACATCATACCTTTTTTAGGGGTTTAAAAGTCACCACAATAGGTGTGTTCCTCCCCCTTTCATTTATGTCATTTTATTCATTTTTAGGATTTGTATACTGCACATCCGTCTAATTCGTCTCTTCTTATTTGTCTTTTTGTGTCATGTACCCCGAGCTGAATCTCCTTTGCCGGCCGGCCGGTGGAAAGAGGAGGAAAGAGCCCACACACATCTTCCCGCTACGCGATCTTTCTACGGGCGAAAGGTACACATCACCTCCTTTCTTACCCGTCCCTACTTTTGGTGCTTTTAGGAAAAGTACCTGGCGATCACGATCCTTGTCTTTCATTTTTCGTCACTTTTCTCCGCTTTTTCTTTGTGAACCGTGTTCTTCGTCCCCCCCTAAAAATGGAGGAGGAAAACGCAGTCTAAAAATTGGCGATCGCGATGGGACGCTCATTTTTTCAGCTCGGGTACCTCTTTTTACGCCCCACGTGGCGTTACATTTTGGCACCCACGTGTGCCACTTTTTTCGCCCCACGTGGCGTTTATTTTATTGTGTTTTTATCATTTTTTTAATTACTTAAATCCATGTTTAGTTGAGTTATTTAGTTGTGTCATTAGTGATTAGTTTTGTTATTAGTGTTTAGAGTTTTATTTCATTTCATTTCATCAGTGTGTGCATGTGTGTCCTATTCGTTCTGTGAAATTTTTTTGATTTCTGGGTTGATGGCGTGAACCGCGGCGGGGACAGCTGCCGCCCTTTTGCGCCGTTTGGATTTTTTTTCGTCGGGTAGGGTTACTGGCATGAATCGTGTCGGGTATAGCCGACGTGTTTCACTCCAGTCTTTTATTTTTCTAATTTTTCTGTGGGGAGGGTTTTCTGTTTTTATTCGCGTCTGCCAGACTGGACGCGATTTAGTGTTTGTTATTGTCGCGGCGGCAGAAGTCGACGCGTTTCTGTTTACAGTGTCCGTCCACAGGGACCTCGCGCGGGCTTTCATTTCCGCGTCGCGGTGACTGGACGCATTTTTTAGTCGCGGCGGCTGTGTTCGTCGCGATTTTAACTGTTGATAGAAACGCCTCCTTCTGCCATTTGTGTTATAAACTGTTGCATTGCGGACATCTTGCATCGGTCGAGGGACCTCCTTCCCTCATTTCCTAGGCTCCACACACCTCTTCCAGTGAGGGCAAACTCTCCATTGGGCATTCCGTCCCTTTGGACTAGTGAACCTTCTCCCGGAACCCCGTAAGTCTCCGTACCCCGTGGATTCCCTCACGGCGGACTTGAGCAGGCGGTACCCTTTCGTTGACCCGGGTTTAGACATCCCATTGCGTGGTGAGAGGTGATTCTAGTTGTATCCCGAAGTACTCATCTTCTACCCAACTAGGAGCTCACCTGGAGTGACACAATATCTTTCAATCCATTTAAATAACTGTCAACTCCTTAAAAACAAGCGATAATCACGCCAACTTGTTTGAACTACATTGCTTGAATAATTTTTGTTCAAACTGATTGTTTTATTGCTTGTTTATTAAGATGGACCCCTATCATGCTGATCCTAACCAAATGGACTATGAGGATTATATCCAATTTTTATCTAATCAATCCCATGTCCGTCGATCTCGCAACCGCGGGGGACAACCTTCCACTTCATACAGTCACGTGCGCACATCACGCACTGACCACTTTGATGTCTCCTCACATTCATCACCAATCAGAACCCGGCAAGAGCCTGTTCCCCACCATGATGCCACTGTCCAACATGTCCTGCATGCACTGGATCATCTCACTCCTCAACAACTTAATATAATCCAATCTTTAGTTGAGGGTGCGACTCCTTCTGCGACTCCTTCTTCTTCTCCGTCCCCTAGGCACCCACCTTTGTATATTCTGGCGACTTCGCCACGTACCCCTGTACATCCTTCGTCACCCCGGCCCCCTGGCCATTTGCACTCCCGTGCTTCGGTCCGTACAGACCGTCCCTTGGGAAGGCCCACCAACTCACGGCCACCCCCATGTATCTCCTCACAGGCCCAGCAGCCTTCCGATTCACTTGAACATGCTCTTCTCCAGAAATTGAACAATCTGGAGAGTCAAATTAATAAGCTTTCAAATTCCAAGGGTGACCCCGTTGCCGCCATGCCGGCTCTTCCGAAAATTCACATTCCTCCTTCGGAGATGCCGTCATACCGACTGTACAATGGCACAGGTAATCCCTACATTCATATCAAAGAATTCCTTTATGAGTCTTCCCGCTGGCAACGTGACCCCGTCACGTTGGCATATCTTTTTAGAAAGTCTCTTGACGGTCCTGCGCTCGAATGGTTCTACTCTCTAGAACCAAGTGAGGCAAAAGACTTCCGCTCTTTGCACAAGAAATTCCTTCAGAGGTACAAAGACCGCGTCAGCTCCTATCTCTCTATCATGGATCTCACATCCGAAATAATGGGGGTTGACGAGGCCTTTGTACAATTTGCTGACCGTTGGAGGTCCATGGCCATGCGCCTACAGAATGAGCTCTCGGAGTCAGAGCAAGTCAAGATTATTATTTCTAACTCGACTCCGAAGTTTTCGAAGATGCTCCGGTGCCCTACGTTGCACCTGCTCCGGCTCCCATACCAACACCACCACCTACTCCGCCACCCCCACAGCCTGTTGCTCGGGCCGAAGTTACCAATGCCGAACCCATCTAGAAAACCACTTAGTATTACGACAATGAACCTTCCGAGGTCATCTCCGTATGCCATTTACCTACACCACCCACCATCATCAAACCTACACCCATCAAACCCACTCCCATTACACCCACCATCACACCGATCACTACATCTCCCACACCGCCAACACCCTTGGCAACCACACCCGAGCAACCCCTTGCTGTCATACCCATCACGCCGCCACCGGCCATACAGCCTCCCATCACGCCACTACTGGCATTACCATCTACCACTACAACCACTCCATCCGCCTCTATCCCCATCCGCCGGAGCAGGCACGAACATTTAAAAAGCCAGAGTCAGCAGAAGAAGGAAGTCCCGGGACCGGGCATGTTTCCCAAATTCCACGATTTCATTCCCCGCATGCCGGTCATTGTCAGTATACTGGGCATTTTTTTTGAATGGCAGTTCGCCCCTCCAATCATGGCCGTCAGTCGGCCTTCTAATCATCTGCCAATCATTCCAGTCCCGGGACCGGGCATGTTTTCTAAACATCATGATCACATTTCCTGCATGCCGGTCATCATTTCCATACCGGGCACATTTTCTGAGCGGAAGTTTTCCCCTCCAACTTTGGCCGTCAAAAGGCCTCTTAAGAATATGCCAATTATTTCTATTCCAGTTGCCAGCCGGCACTGATTTCAAATACTCATAGGGAATCTCTCCCTCAAGGCTCTCGTGACCCCTCACACCGTTATTGTGAACCTTCCTGCCCTAGTGAAGGGGTCAACCACTCAGATTGTGCTTACGCATGCCAAGGCCAAACTTTTGGCACAATCGATCACCCAAGGGGTTGTGCCCCTTTCCATATCAAACATTATACAATCGCTGAGCACGAGCCTCTCATTGTTGCCTTTAACTCAGCCAGTGGAACTCCCCACCCTTTCAATTAACTATATTTCTAGGTGGTTACCACTGTTGAACCTTTCCACTCCAGTGGAGGCAACAACCATGCAGATTGTGCACACACACTTCGAAGCCAAACCATTGGCACAATCTACCACCCAAGGGGAATGCCCCCTCTTATGTCACACGACGCATTCCTTGGGCACAGTCCCTTTATTGTTGCTTCTGACATTACCGGTGGCACTCCCCACCTTTTCATTGAATTTTATTCCAAGGGAGTTATCACTGTTTATTGAATTTCCGTCAGAAGTCAACAATTTTCCTTTAATCTTTGAGAGCCGTTTAGTCTCTGCGAGAAGAGCAAGACCATCTGCCTGCTGGGCAAGATTTGTGAGGAGATATCTGCGGGTCAAGACTCCGGCCCCCAAACCGAAACCAGATCGCCGGGCACGACAAAAGGCTAGGGGACCTTCACTCCCCTCTTTGTTTGAATCATCTTTTATTTTGCTCAGCGCATCCCCGTGGGTTCTCCACATTCCCTCCCCACGGGAGGCTTTTTATTTTTATTTGTTTTATAATCCAGCGTACACTGGGCATCACGCCCATTTTTGTTCATCCAGTGCCCCACGCGGCACATTTTTAGCACCTTACGTTGTGCACCTTTCCAGTCGACCCCTCGCGGCCTTTTTGTTTCTGTTCATCCGGGCCATCCGGATTATTTTGTTTCCTACCCAAGGCATCGCGCCCTCTTTGTCCTCCAAACCCCTCCGGGCCCTCCGGAGTTTCCAAATTCTTCTCCTCGTGTTCCCCGGGCCACTTTTAATCGGGTCCTTTGACCCTTCTCGCATTGCTTTCGGGGCTTCAGTCCCCATGCACAGTCTTAAATTCGAATAACAAAATGTAAATTCGTTTAGACCCCCAAACCTCGCCCCAACGCAGGGCATTCATTTGTATTTCATTCCCCCCATGCTTTCAATCGGGTCCTTCGACCATTCTCGCATTGCTTTCGGGGTTTTAGCCCCCACTCGTCATTTTAATTCGAATAAAAAATGTAAATTCTTTTAGACCCTCGAACCTCGCCCCAACGCAGGGCATTCGTTTTTATTTTTGTTCACCTCCGTTCTTCAATCGGGTCCTTCGACCCTTCTCGTACTGTTTTAAGGGCTTTAGTCCCCACTTATGTTTTTAAATTTGAATAAAAAAATGTAATTCGTGTAGACCCCCCCCCCCCAGTCTCGCCCCAACGCAGGGCATTAGTTTTTATTTCTGTTCACCTCCGTTCTTCAATCGGGTCCTTCGACCCTTCTCGCATTGCTTTCGAGGCTTTAGTCCCCACTTATGTATTTAAATTTGAATAAAAAATGTAAATTTGTGTGGACCCTCGAGTCTCGCCCCAACGCAGGGCATTCGTCTTTTTTGTAGTCTTCGCATCTCCAATTTAATCGGGTCATTCGACCCTTCTCGCACTGCTTTAGGGGCTTTAGTCACCACTTATGTTTTTAAATTTGAATAAAAAAAATGTAAATTCGTGTAGACCCCCCCCCCCCCCCCAGGTCTCGCCCCCAGCAGGGCATTCGTCTTTTGTTTTATTGTCACCTCCAATTTTCAATCGGGTCCTTCAGCCCTTCTCGCACGTGTCCTTTTAATTTTGAATAAAGAATTTTGTCAATTCCCTTAGACCTCCCAAGTCTCGCCCCCAACGCAGGGCACATCCGCCCCAGCGCAGGGCATGGGCATTCGTCTTCTTTTAATCCTCCAAGTTCTTACTTTGAAAATTTTTATCTACCAAGTGTCGAGAAAATCCCTAAAAAGATGAATATTCCAAGCATTGCCATGCTGTCCCAGCATTTTTTCGTTATGATAACTCCGCGCCAGGAGTCCCGCATTCTCTCCCGAGTCATTAAGGTTTGCCCTGGGCATGGGCATCCGCACACACTTCACGGCGCCCACAGCCGTTTGCTCCCGGTTGACACCGTCATCGTCACAGCCACGCCTGAACGGCGTTCAAAGTCTGTTTTTTTTTCCTCCTTATTCGGCAGAAGTATGAGTAGTGGGTAGCTGGGCAGAGGGAACCTTCCTGAAACACCCTCCTGACGAAGGGGAAGTCTTTAATAGAATGGGCAGAATCAGAATCTAATAAAATGACCAATCAAATGAATTTCCAATGCATGTCAAGAGGGCAAAGTCCCCGCGGAGATCCAAACGGACCCGGCCGTAAGCATGCAAAATTTGAAATCAAATCCAAGTAAAAAATACATGTCAAGAGTGGCAAAGTCTCCGTGGAGATCCAAACGGACCCGGCCGTATGCATGCAACAATCAAATCAAAGTCAATAGGGCATGTCAAGAGGGCAAAGTCCCCGCGGAGATCCAAATGGACCCGGTCGTAAGCATGTCCTTACAATCAATTGGTCAATCACTCAAGATTCCAAAATATTCAAGTGATTCAAAAGCCCCGTGCTTAAATGAGACAGACCCTTCCGATGGTTGTGCCAAGGAAGGAACCCGAACCTAACTCCTCGAATACCCATATCCAAGCTTGTCTCTAAGCCTCCGCTTTTTTTTTATCAGACTTAAGTTGTCTCTTCAGGCGTGGCTTTGATGGTTACACAGTTAACCAAATGCAGTCGGCTCGTGGGAGCCACGTTAAAACGCACGCCCTACTCTGGGCGTTCTTTAATGACAAGGGAGGTAGCAAAGGACCCCTTCGCCGGTCAATTTTCATAATTTTCAATGCCACCACGGCATGGCAATATTCTAAAATCATAAAAAAATCAAATATTTTCAAAATCACACAAAAAATCAAATATTTTTAAAATCACACAAAAAATCACATATTTTCAAAACTCCGCAAAAATCAAGTATTCCCAAAATCCATAAAAATCAAATACTTTTCAAAATCACAAACAAATCTAAATATTTTAAAATCTCACAAAAATCTAGATATTTTCCAAAACCAACAAAAAATCAAATATTTTCAAAACTCCACAAAAATCAAATATTCCAAAAATCCATAAAAATCAAATACTTTCAAAACAACAAAAAGTCAAATATTCCTTAAAACAAAAAATCAAATATTTCCAAAATCCCACAAAAAATCAAATATTTTCAAAATCACACAAAAATCAAATATTTTCAAAACACCATAAAAATTCAAATATTTTCAAAACCAACAAAAATTCAAATATCTTTCAAAAAATTAAAAAAAAAACAATCATGATGGTATTGCACAAGACAATCGTCTCCTGCCTGCGTCAGATCGCATCAATCCTTCCAACCATGGGTTCCTCCCATCCTACACTTTATCTTTGGCCAAGTCCACTTATCCTCATGGTTAAAACAAACCAATTGAATATACTTGTTGTTTAAATGCTTTATCCATGCTGCATGCTCCATGCTATGAGTGAACTGTGTTTTTCCATGATGTTTATTTTTTCTTGGCTAATAAGTTTTGAGTGCAGGATTCGAGTTACCTCATCCGGCGCAACATCAGGCTGCTGCCTTCACCATCAGTTATCTGCATCTACTATATGTTATACTACTAGAGCACACCAAGGACCTTGTGGCTCTGAGAAATATGGGATTTGAGTTCCCCTCTATAAAAAACAATGATTATCCCAGAGGATTCTTAGCCATACGGATAGGCCGTTACGCTTGGCTTATGGGGACGACGGACCCATGCATACCCCCCGGTCCTGACTCACCGGCGTAACAATATATCCTTGGTTATATTTTACTCCCCTTTTAATCTTTTTTCCCTTTAGCCCAGTATACATGCATATTGAAATCACTGTGGAAATCCACTCTTCCAAGGCAATTTAAGGGCCATCCGCGCTCAAATTTCAAAGCAACCCAAATATTCCACTCAGAGTCTAGTACTCAGTTTATTATAAAGTTGTTTGAAGATGTTCTTTTCGGAGAGAAACTCATCCATTATGGATCTTTTCCTTTACTTTACTTTACTTTCGATCCACCTACGGCCATGGCAGCCCCATACGCAGGTGAAACCTAATGGATTATGTCCTTAGGTATTTCCCGACGACGGAAGTTGATCTCGCATTTGTCTTTACTTTGTAGTTTAGTTATCTACGATGGTACAGTTTCCTCTCCAAAAAGAGTTTCCGAAGAGCAGCTTTATTATGAATTGACGAACAGCTCCAGTCATTCGCCACTTTAGCGCGTGTCTCTTTTTAACCTTGACGTCTACTTTTCAGTCCACTTCACTTCACTCCACTGCGCTACGCTGCACTCCATTTCACTCCATTGCATTCCATTGCGCTTCACTTCGTGTCCCTCTGCTCGCTCCCTTGCAAAGCAGACGTCAAGGTTGGGCATCTGTAGACACGCGAATTTTTTCCACCGCGGGCAAATATACGAGTTGCGCTAACGCCCAAAATGACCCTCATTTTGCCTTGAAAGAGCTTTTTCCCGATATTTCTTGAATATCACCCATTTTCCCTGGTGCTTACCCCAGGAGGGGTCTGGTCACAAAGGGCATTCGGCGAGGGAATAGCGACGGTCAAATTTCCGTTGCTAATCTGTCGCCAATTAGCGACGGATTAGCGATGACAAAATATTCTGTCGCTGAACCGCCTCTTAATTCCCATCCATTCCAGTCACCGCGTTTCTTGAAGAACATTGAAAGGCGTCGGTTTCGGTGGATGCGATTCATGAGCTTTTCGTCACTATTCCGTCGCTATTCCGTCGCTGTTCCGTCGCTAAATCAGTCACCAACTTATCTCTTTATTCGCGTCCGTTTCGGTCGACGCGTTTCTTGGAAGAACATTAAAAGGCGTCCACTATAGTGGACACGATTCAGAAAAGTCGCATCAACGTCCTGTCGGCTGACAGCGCGCAGGGGAGTCGGTTGCCTCGAAACCATGCGAGTCTGAAACGCGTCCACTGAACTGGACGCGATTTTACGGTGGTTTAGTAATTCACACTTATCAAACCGACCTTCTTAAAAGCGACGACTGTCCTGGGCACGATTTTGCCCTAGAACTTAAAAACTCAACCAACAGCCTTCTTTCCAAAAGGGGGCTTTTCATTTGGTTGGATCTGGGAGTTTTAGAGAGAGAGAGAGAGAGAGTTTTCAGAGAGAGAGAGAGTGGGGTTTTAGAGAGAGAAAGAGAGAGATTCTAGAGAGAGAGAGAGAGAGGGAGGGGGGAACTCCACACGGCAGAGCCCTGCTCGACGCCGTCTGCTTCCTCTCCATCCTTGTCCTCGTCTCCGGCCTCGTCTCTGTCTCTCGCGAGCTCTCCATCGCCGCCATCGTCGTCTTCCTCCTCTCGTTTGCCCTCCACAGCGCCGTCACGCCGTCCGGCCACCTCGAGGAAGCACCCCAGTTTTCCTCCCTCCGGACCCCACGTGGTCCTTTAAACTTCTTTTCTTTTGGCCCCTACGTGGCCCTTTCTGCTTTACACATCGCATGCATGCACACACATCATACCTTTTTTAGGGGTTTAAAAGCCACCACAACAGGTGTGTTCCTCCCCCTTTCATTTATGTCATTTTATTCATTTTTAGGATTTGTATACTGCACATCCGTCTAATCCGTCTCTTCTTATTTGTCTTTTTGTGTCAGGTACCCCGAGCTGAATCTCCTTTGCCGGCCGGCCGGTGGAAGGAGGAGGAAAGAGCCCACGCACATCTTCCCGCTACGCGATCTTTCTACGGGTGAAAGGTACACATCACCTCCTTTCTTACCCGTCCCTACTTTTGGTACTTTTTAGGAAAAGTACCTGGAGATCACGATCCTTGTCTTTCATTTTTCGTCACTTTTCTCCGCTTTTTCTTTGTGAACCGTGTTCTTCGTCCCCCCTAAAAAGGGGGGAGGAAAACGCAGTCTACAGTTGTCGACAACAAAAGCTTTCCTAGTCTCAGCCTGACAGTGGCTGTCGACAACCAGAGGGGTGGTTGTCGACAACCATGCCTGGTTACATTTTCTGGGCTCTGGACAAAGGGCCCTGTAGACAGGTGGATGCAGAGCTGTCGACAGGTGCTATGTAGACTTCCAAAAATTGATTAAATCCAACTAGAAATTGTACTACCAAGCTTTTCTATCATTCCTAACATGATTAAGACTTTATCCAAGTATGATCTTAGCCTCAAACATGAAGCTAACATGACAATAAATCAAAAGAATGGACATGGAATGTGATTCACATAAATGGTTAACATGATTTCAGAGTTACACAAGTTATGACGGAAGAAAGAATTGTATTGTCTCCCATGGCCAAACACTAAATCATAAATGATGAGAAACTTAATTCTTACCATGGGACTAATTTCCAAAACTGGAAATCAACAAATTCTTGGTAAAGGATCCCTTCAAACTACTTGAACTACATTGAAATGTAGGAAGAAGAGAACAAGAGTAGAAGGAAAATCCTACAACCACACAACTAAAACAAGACTAAGAGATGGGTTCATGGTTTTTCAAAAGAGAATTCATAGTTTATAACAAGTAAGCAGATGATCATGACCTCTTTAACAAAGGTGGGGGTCAAGGATTTAGAAAAGAGAAGAGATAGGAGGAGAATCCTACCTAGCTTAACCAAGAAGAAGAAATGACTGTAAGTGAAGGACCAAGCAAGTAGAGCTTGTTATTGTAGCAGCAACAACCTCCAATATGATTTTCCAGTTGTTCCTTAGCAATAGTTCCAGTAAAAACTTGAACAGGAACTAGTTGCACAAAAGAGAGAGACAGCAGTTCACACCAAAGCTGCTTCTGCACAAGGTTTAGCACTCAAAACCACCTCCTAATAAGAGATCTCCCAACGCAATAGCAGCAGCATAACAGTAGAAGGGTTCAGAAATATAGATACGAAGGGTCTTGAGGTGTATTTATAACCCCAGAAATCTCCATGCACAACACGTTGGCGGCTAACGTGTCTTGGTAAGAATTCTTTTACCCATGTTTTAACACGTAGCCCATGCATATTTATCATGATTACACTCATACAGTAGTAATTATAACCATTTCCCAAGTGTGGTGGCTCTTTAAGAGTCTTACACGTATCCCACTAGAAAATCCAAGAAATTGCTTACCGTAATTGACCCATAATTCAATTGGTCCAATGATCACTATGCAAACACATCTAAATGGTGTCCATTTGAGTTCAAATTTCAACCATAACCTAATGCGATAGTTTTACAAATTGTAGTGATTTTAGTTTAATTTTTAGATTTTATTTTACAGTAGGTGAAAATTCACCCAAAAATGGTCACGTCGACTTAATCTCGAAATCTGTACGACGAAAAATTCAGATAATTACATTTCTGACTTCTCCACATTTTTCTGGAAATTATGGTGTTCTCAGATTTTTATTTCGTTACAGTTTTCCGGTGTCACTCTGTCGGGGTGCGTACGACCGAAAGTAGTACTTGGGTATGATAAAGTGTCTTAAACATACCCTTAATCCTAAATATCACAATTTAAACCTAATTGGTTTGCATAAACAAGAATTTTCTAAGCAAATTATGGTATTTAAAATTTGAGGGTATTACACGGGCCACACACCGCACCGAAAGAAAGGAAGGTGGCTTTCAGTCACTTCCCTTTGCCTCGTTTGTACAGAGAAGGAATAGGCCGCGGAGGCGTCGTCGGACACGGCCATGGCGCAGGACATCGAGAACATCGGCCTCCGCAGGGAGGAAGCCGAGCAGAAAGTGTTGGTTCCAAAGGAGGGGGGAGAGATCATGATGTACCTGAAGGCGGACGTGCCCGACGACGCCCCTCTCGACTTCACCGTGCGACGAAGTCCTTCGCGGCGTCCTCCGTGCATGCGAAACCCCAACGTCCTCCACGTAGGCGAAAGCTCCTGCACCTCCTCCACGCAGGCGAAACCCCAGCGGTCCTCCGCGTAGGTGAAAGCTCCCGCGCATCCTCTGCGCAGGCGAAACCCCAGTGCGGAACCTCCCGCGTAGGCGAAACCCCAGCGCGGAACCTTCCGCGCCTGAAACCGACGAAACCCCAGAGAAAAGAGGAAAGATGACTCGGCGCGAAACCTCCTGCGCCTCCTGCGCAGACGAAACCCCAAAGAAAAGGGGAAAGACGAAAGAGGAAGGGGGCGGAGCGGGCTTTTACATATATTATATGTTACTAAAATATATTTTTATTTTATATTATATATTAATTATATTAAAATTTGAAATGTTTCATTAGTGAAAGAAAATTTTAATGGCTAATATTTATTTAACTAATATTAATTTATAAATATAAATAAATAAATATTATATATAGAAGTATATACATATTTAAATATACATAAAAATATATAACATTCTAAATATATAAGTATGTGTAACTATATACGTATACATAAGTATGTATTTACATATATATACATATTTATCTACTTATAAATTTATACATATACATATATATATATATATTATATTGTTATATATCAAAATACTAATATAAATATAATACTTCATACTTGTATACGATTATACTTATACATAGTACTAATAAGCATATACTTACTGCATGTATATTCAAATAAGCATATACTTCTATACATGTATATACTTAATTAAACATTTTGTATACTTATAAGTATATACTTATGTACATACATGTATATAAGTATATACCTATACATTTACTTGCAATATTATATGTATGTATAGTGCTATACCTATACATATTATGAATATGTGTATAAGTACTTTATGCTTGTATACTACTATATTTTTATATATTATATATCAACATATTAATATAAATATATAATACTTTATACTTGTATACTATTATACTTATACATAATACTAACAAGCTTATACTTATGTACTTATATGTACATTTAATTAAGTATATACTTCTACACATGTGATATATATATATATATACTTATAAGTACATACATGTATATAAGTATTATTTATATATGCACTTACACTACTATTTATGCACTTATAAGTATATTAGCATATACTTGTATGTACATTTATATAAATATATACATACATGGATATACTTATATACTATATATATATATATATACTTGTAAGTATATATTTATACATTGTATATATTTATGCACATATATACTCACACTACTACATATATACTTTAACATATATACTTACATACACATAAATAAATATATTATGTATGTACATTTATATAATTATATACATGTATATACTTATATACTATATATATATATACATAATATATATGCATACATGTGTATACTTATAAACTATATATATACTTGTAAGTATACACTTATACATTGTATATACTAATGCACATATATACTTATACATATACATTTATGTATACACAAATAAATATATCTTATACATATATCTATAAGAATATTTATTTAGTATATACTTGTATGCAGGGTTTGCCGGGGCGAGCCCTAGGCACAGTCGAGTCATCCCCAAGGGGTGACCCGGGTGTGCCGCCGTGGCACACAGCAGACCGGTACGGTCTGGTCCGCTAACTTTGTTTTGTTTTGTTTTTTTTCATAACTCTTTCATATTCAGTGTATTTAAGTGATCTAAATGATGTCTAATTGAGATGAAATTTTAAATATAAATTAATTAAGAGATGATACAAATTATAGTAATTTTATTTTAATTTTTTAAATTATTTTTTTGTCAAGTAAAAATTATCCAAAAAATCATTAGGTCCAGTTAATCTCAACATCTATGTATCAGTGACTCTTGATATTTATATTTTTAGAATCAGTATATTTTTTTAGTAATTATGATGACTTCAAATTTAACTTTATTTTCAGAACCAAATGTCGTCCCGTTGAAGTGCATAGAGGGTTCGTCGTACCGCGGCAAACTCTGTGTGCACTTAAGAGGTCTAAATGTTGTCTAATTTAGATGAAATTTCAAATATAAACTAATTAAGAGATGATACAAATTATAGTAATTATTGTTTAATTTTTTAAAATTAATATTTGTCAAGTAAAAATTGTCCCAAAAATCATTAGGTCGACTTAATCTCAACATCTATGCATCAATAACTCCTGATATTTATATTTTAAAAATCAGTATATTTTTCTAGTAATTATGATGACTTCAAATTTGACTTTATTTTTAGAACCAAATGTCGTCCCGTTGAAGTGCACAGAGGGTTCGCCGTACCGCGGCAAACTCTGTATGCACTTGAGGTCTATATGATGTCTAATTGATATGAAATTTCACATATAAGCTAATTAAGAGATGATACAAATTATAGTAACTATATTTTAATTTTTTAAATTAATTTTTTGTCAAGTAAAAATTATCCAAAAAATTATTAGGTCGACTTAATCTCAACATTTATGCATCAATAATTCCTGATATTTTATATTTTTAGAATCAGTATATTTTTCTAGTAATTATGATGACTTCAAATTTGACTTTAATTTTGGAACCGAATGTCGTCCAGTTGAATTGCACACAATCAAAGATAGTACCAGAATTATATTAATAATATAAAATAATCTAAAATTAAAGATAATTATGTTTTATATAAGTGATCATGTCTTACGTATAATTTACTGTCTCTTTTAATTTCTTAGTGCCATATTAATATTTTATTATAAATTTTAAGACGTTACAGTTTTCTTTCTATTTTCGGATTATTATTGTTGATCTAATGGAATACATTGATCATATTATGAACAACTTTCATGAAGAGCCCAAAGACTGGATCACCCTCGTTCAGGCTGTAAAGAGGTCGCACTCATTGCTAGTTTGGATCGCGATATGAGAGAGAATGTCAAGAATAATTCATCGTATCTTAACCACATACCTTCATTTGATATGATTATAGTTGGAGCTCATAGAGGAAGTCGTAGGAAACAACTTTTATGAAGAAGCTTTGAAGAGATATGCCCTCGTTTGAGATGTGTAAGGCATGATAATCTTGTATATGCAGATCATGATATGAGAGGGAATGTGAAGAATAATCTGCTATAACTTTAGGCACAGACCACAAATTGAGGTGATTCTACTTCGAGGACGAAGCTGAAGAAGAGTAGAACAACTTTGATGAAGACCTCGTGAGCATATCAGCCCTTTTTCAGGCTGTAGAAGACGTGACATCCCTTATAGTTCTAGAGGATATGAGAGAGAAAGGGGAGAGAGAAATGATGTAATGTTGAGAATGACTTTTCCTTTGGCTTTGGGACAATAGGACTTGGTGAGCAGAGCCTCCATGGGTCTCTTTACGTAGTGGTTTTCTTTTCCTATCGTATAGTGTGATGCCCCGGATTTTCATATACAATTTTGCTGAAATTCTTTTTGTTTTCTATCGGCATCACCGTACTCATCGATTTGGGATTTTCATCGCTACGGTAAAACCGTACATATCTCACCATAATATATTTAGTTAACTTATAATTTTTGAGAAAATGTATATATGTAAATACCAAGAAAGTATAAATGTAATAATTGTGTATATCTACAATATAAAGGGTATAAACATAATTATCAAATGTTAGGGTTTAAATAATCATTGACCAATTTCATAGGGTCTTATCTTAAATTTTATAAGTTCCCAAAACTACTTTCATATCCTCAGTTGGAAGTCATTTTTGAGAATTACTCTCTTATGGGTTGGAATGGGTATATATGCATACAAATTGGGCATATAAGCAAATAATTCATAGAGAAGGTATAGTGGCATGATAGGATAAGGTTAAATGAGATGATGACAAGTGTCACCATCCTATGTAATGGAAGCTTCTAGAAGAATGATAGGTGTCTTCAAAAGAGAGGTGAGATGTGGATGCTTATGGTGTTGACAAGTGTAGGGTTGGTGGCCACTTAGAAATGCATGGAGGAGAGGGTGACAAGTGTCACCATCCTATGTAATGGAAGCTTCTAGAAGAATGGGAGGTGTCATCAAAAGAGAGGTGAGATGTGGATGGGTTAGGGTGTTGACAAGTGTAGGTTGGTGGCCACTAAGATATGCATGGAGGAGAGGGTGACAAGTGTCACCATCTTGGCCATTGAAAGGTGAAGAGGTGGCACCATCCTAGGGGCTCTAAAGGCCTATAAATAGGAGGGGGTTCTCTTCTCTCTTCTCATTCCACCACTCCATGGCAAGGGAGGGAGAGAGAGAGGGGGCGGCCAAGAGCTAGAAAGGGAGAGCATGGGGTTCTCCTCTTCATGTTAAGGAGGAGGTTCTGCTCGTAGGATCCACGCTCTAGAGGTTCTGCTCGTAGGATCCGTGCTCTAGAGGTTCTGCTCGTAGGATCCATGCTCTAGAGGTTCTGCACATAGAATCCATGCTGTGGAGGTTCTTCTCGTAGGATCCATGATCTGGAGGTTTTGCTCATAGGATCCGTGCTCTGGAGGCACCCACCGACGCATATTAGGGCGATTTAATAAAGGAAGCGCATTATATCGAAGGCGGGCTTCAACTTAATTCGTTATTGGTTTGACATGCAAGAGGCAAGTGATTAGGACTTTTGATTCACAATCATATTCTCTATTCTATTGATTTTAATGTGTTTTGCATCTATTTATATGATAAAGAACATATCTAAATTACCGTTACTGTCATCGTCCTTGTTACTATCCATGCGTATCGTCTACCGTCACCGTTACCATTATTGCTACCTTTAGAAACTACTACTGTTATTGTTTACCATCACTGTTATCATTCCTATTACCAATACCGTCACTGCCATCATTGTTGTTGTTAGCCAAATGAACAATGCTATCATAGGGGTTCTATTGGAGTCGTACTATAGAAATGCCCCTATGGGAAAGCTCATATTTGACTTCCTACTACGGTTTGGGCACTGTGTCTGGTTTGAAACAGACACTGCCGTCATAGGAAGTGTCTGGAACTGTACTGTAGAAATGCCCCTACAGGAAAGTTCACTATTGTACAAGACCCCGAGGGCAACGGGGGGAAATCCTGGAGGTGGACAAGTACCACTGGTATATGGTGGAGAGAGCTTCTCCCGGTTCTGCAGTAACCAAGACCTATCACTCATTTGCCTAGGTGATAGTGTACCGTCTGACTGGCCTTCTATTGATAGTTAGGGCAATGTGTCCAGCTTAACACTACTACTGTCACTGCCACTGCTATTGCTACTACTACTGCCACTGCTATTACTATTGTTACTACCATTATTTCTACTGTCACTGCCACTGCTATAGCCATTGCTACTGTCTTGCCTAGCCGGAAGTGTAGGAACTAAGTGCCACACAGGACAAAGTGCTACGCTATGGGAGACACCTCTTGAGGCCATAATGGCGCAAAGTGCTACATAATGGGAGCCACCTCTTGAACCTGTGGGGGCCACCTCTAGAATCCTGCATGCTTGGTGTTCGATTGTATACTATATGTGAACAACACTACTACCTCCATTTCTATTACTCCTATTGTTACCATTATCCACTATTGTTACTACCATTATTTCTATTGTCACTGCCACTGCTATAGCCATTGCTACTGCCTTGCCTAGCCAGAAGTGTAGGAACTAAGTGTCACACAGGGCAAAGTGCTACGCTATGGGAGCCACCTCTTGAGGCCATAATGGCGCAAAGTGCTACATAATGGGAGCCACCTCTTGAACCTGTGGGCGCCACCTCTAGAATCCTGCATGCCTGGTGTTCGATTGTGTACTATATGTGAGCAGCACTACTACCGCCATTTCTATTACTCCTATTTTACCATTAACCACTATTGTTACTACCATTATTTCTACTGTCACTGCCACTGCTATTGCTACTGCTACTGCCTTGCCTAGCCAGAAGTGTAGGAACTAAGTGCCACACAGGACAAAGTGCTACGCTATGGGAGCCACCTCTTGAGGCCATACTGGCGCAAAGTGCTACATAATGGGAGCCACCTCTTGAACCTGTGGGGGCCACCTCTAGAATCCTGCATGTCTGGTGTTCTATTGTATACTATATGTGAGCAGCACTACTACCGCCATTTCTATTACTCCTATTGTTACCATTAACCACTATTGTTACTACCATTATTTCTACCGCCATTTCCATTACTCCTATTGTTACCATTAACCACTATTGTCACCACCATTGTTTCTACCGTTACTATTTCTATTACTATTATCGTCACTATTGCTAATACTATTCTCATTGTAACTATTACTATTCTTGTTATTGTTACCTCTACCGCTACTGATTCTACCATTGGATATATAAATATATCACCATGCTTTTTCAAAATATGTTATAGTGTAGGTTGTGAGTTTGGAATTCCTAATTACTTGCTGAGTCTGTTCTATAGATTCACTCTTGCTAATATTCAGGTGAAGCTTAGGTTCTAGAAGAGGATTTGGCGAGACTTGGTTCGGATTGCGAATTGATGATATTATAGTTGGAAAGAAGAAATGTAATGTTAAACCTTATTAAATGTACTAGTTCAGATATGGACAACATTCATTTTGTTATATACTTATCAGTTCTTTTGATTATGAGATGTAAATATAAAAGTTGAAGGTAATATTGCTTCCGCTCATTCTATTTCCATTCGTCATGAGATGTTCCACCCTGATGTTCGACACTGCTGGGGTCGTTTCCCCAGTAACATCTCCCTCTTGTCCGACGTGCGTGGGTCAGTATGGCCGTACCGGGCCAGAGCGGGGCGTTACATATAGAGTCCTAAGATGTGTTTAAGAGAGAGAGAGAGTACAATATCAAGTTAGAGAGAGAGTCCATGCATGAGAATAGATGGAGAGTCTATTTTAAGTTTGGATGGAGAGTCTTTTTTTGAAGTTTGATCATTTTAAATATTCACCAAGTCACAAATTTAAAAAAATAAATCAAATAAGTCATTTTTCCACCATACCTTAACGGTACGGTACGTACCTTCCCACGGAGAATGCGGCACGGCCGATCCGAACGGTACGACGAACCTTGCTTGTATGTATATTTATATAAATAGATACATGTATATACTTATATACTATATATATATATATATGTATGTATATACTTTATACATTGTATATATTTGTACTTATACATTTTATATACTTATAAGTATATACTTATGTACTTATATACTTACACATATATGTATATAAGTATATATTTATACATACAGTTAAAATATATGTATATATATATACACGTATAAGTACATAATTATACATATTTATACAAATATATATATATATATGTATGTATGTATAAGTATATACAATAATATATGTTTATATATATATATAATTAGTTACAAAAACTTTCCATAGCTAACTACATAGCGCATTAGCTACAGATTAGCGACATAATTATTTTATTCTTAATCCATAGCTAATTAACTATGGAGTTAGCTACGGAATGATCTGGTCGCTGATCCGTAGTTAATTAGCTACGGATTTAACTATGGAATGCTCTCGTAGCTGATCCGTAACTAATTAGCTACGGATTGAGCTATGGAATGATCCTATTGCTGAGCCGTAGCTAAGTAGCTACGGATTAGCGACAGATTATTTCCATCACAAATCTGTAGCTAAATTATGAATTTTGCGACGACATATTATCCGTCGCTAAACAGTAGCAAATTAGCTATGGATTAGCTACAAAGATTTCCGTAGCTAAACTGTATTATTCTTGTAGTGAATATCACACAAGCAATGTGCAACTAAAAAGAGATAGATTGGCCACAAAACCTAACAGCTCGGGTGGCCACATTTGAAAATGTGACGAACACAGTAGCCACAATTAATACTCATAATCGCGACGGACCAACCCATCACCTTTAAAAGATGAATCACGACTGGACAAGTCGTCGTGTTCAAAATGCGACGTCTGGGTGGTCCGTCGCCTTTCAAACTGAAGAACCAAAATCTGCTTCTTCTCCTCTAAAAATCACAACAAATACCCACTACATGATGTAAAAGCTATAAATAACCATCCACACAATAACTTGAGCATGTTTGCTACTGATTATATGCAATTCTACATTCTAAACACTTTAAACCTAATCCACACAATCAAAACAAGGAGAAAGTCCCCTACCAATATGAAGAACACGAAAACAACACTGCCTTGGCGTTTCCCGCACTCCGAAGCACCTCCTTGCGCCGGAGACACGTCGAACAACACCCCACGAACCCTGAATCGTCGGCCAACTCCCCACAGAGCTCCCCCTTCAGCCGAACAGTGCAACCTACTCTGTTTGGCCAAAGTTCGGAGCCAAAACACAGCACAGGCTAAATCGCGATGTATCGGGCCGTCGCGTTTAAAATGAGACGTACCCTACCGTCGCAATTAAGTCGCGACGCCCCTGCATGCGCCACACGACGCGCATGTAGCCGCGTCAATGGAAAACGGCGATCGAATCGCGATGTAACAGGTAGTCGCGTTCATGCAGAATCGCAACGCATGTTGTAAGGTCTCGGGTCTCAACGGATCCTTATTGGGTCTTGTAGAGGATCGAGTGTGGTTGACGGCAATGGATATTGCCGTTGACTTGTGGTTGACGGCCAGGGGCTAGCCATTGACTTGGTGTTAGCGTCTAGCAATGTGGACGTTTGTCGTTGAACTTGACGGCAAGAGGTCCGGACGTCAACCCATTGGCGGTTCAAATAGGCGGCGAGGTATGTGGACGTCTATTTGTAGCTTCTGTAGAAACAGGGCAGCCCGAGAGCAGCAACCTTTCTTCCCTTTTTCCTCCTCTTCCCTCCACTTTTACCTTTGTCTGTTCCCACCACTTCTGTTGGTTGTTGGGAGTTCGTGGGAAGACCCTGGTACGTGTGGCGGTGTTAGATCGGGCGGGAAACGTGAAGATTTGGTGTGATTCGCGCGGAGACTTCGAGGGGTTCCGGCACAATTGGTGGCTGTTTAGGAGTTTTGGGGCGTTCTGAGGTAGGGACTTAACCCTTTAAACCCTCCTTAGAAAATTGGCATGCTTATGTTATGTTGATTGGTATGTTAATTATGCTTTAGGGTTGGGTTATACCATGCCGAGATTTTGGGTGTTTTCAGCAATCCAAGTGTTGGATCGCGGTTTTCTGGAGTTCTGATAGTATTAAAAGATGAGAGGAGGTGTTTTCCTCCATCAATTTGTAGATGTTGGGCGATTTTGCCCAGTTGAATTGATCTGGTGCCGTTCTGGGTGTTGGAGGCTGAAGATATTAACGTCCATATCGGTTGACGTTAGGATCCTCGGTATGGATATTAACGGCCAGATCTATAGCCGTTAATCAGGTGTTGGCGGCAGTGGGTGTGTCGTTTATATCTTTATTGGCGGCAATCGATGTTGTCGTTTATCCGACAACCCAGTGGGCCTTTAATTATGTGTTATGTCTAGAGACGTGACACGAGGTGTCCGTCTGTTGTACGGTGTTTCGGACATTGAGAATGTTACCGTCCGTACTCGCGTTGAGTTACCGTGCTTCTGTTTTTGTCTGTCACCTGGACATAGAGCGACGCTCTGTCTAGATGACCGGCGTGTGGGGGTCCTCCATCGGTGAGCCAGGACGTTGAGAGCATCTCTGTCCTGTGCGTACTCCTTGTGGTGGTTTCGAGCCGGTCTTCGTGGAGCCCCTTCTCTATCTCTAGGGTCAGGCGTAGGGGGAAAACCGGTCGTGGACCAGACGCGAGAGAGAGAGTCTGTAGTGTGCACACGTGGCTGGGGTTGAGAGACTCTGTGGTGACGGGACGCCGAGCCACAGACCCTAGCTGAGTCCTACTTACTGTGTGTGAGTGTGTGTTACTGAGCCGCGAGGTTTACAATTTTGGGTTGTGATGCGACGTGTATTTACTTTCCGCACTTTAATTCTGTTGCCGGTGGTGGTTACTTTTCCCTACTGGGTCTCTTTTCTTGAGACTCACTCCCCTCCCTTTCAGGTGGGTCATCGTCGACTCCCGTTCCAGGAGAGTCTAGCCACTCCGGTGTTGGTGCTCCCTAGCTGCAGTGAGTAGTACTTTTGTTATACTTCTGTACTCTGTACTTAGCTCGGACTCTGAGTTGTACATGTTATGTTTCATGTATAGTGAAATTTTACAACTTTTCATGGTGTGTATCTTCTTATATATAGTCTCCTCAGATTTTCACTTTTTACCCTTCCGAGCTTGTCTCGTAGGTTAGCAGGTCAGAATTCGGGTTACTGGTTACTTATTGGTAATGCGGATTCTGGGTCGTTACACATGTGTTGGTCGCGTTATTAAAGGACGCGCCAGAGGTTTGTTGGGCTCAGATTTTCCAACTCCCCACCTCACACACCTGCTACACTCAACCAAACACAATCAATAGACCACACATTGGCCACCAAACCCGATAAATTACAATCCAAAAGGTCAGGCTATTACAAGGGGTGAGCCTAGGAAGGACTCACGAGGAAAACCCTCAATGCTCAAGTTAGTCTGAGCTTGATTAATGAGAGAAGGTGAAGAGAATGTGTGTAATGTTTGTATCAATTTTTATCAAATGGCTCATGGATACAGCAGGGCCTTCGGCACAATGAGAAGCCCAAAATAGGGCCCAGTCTCGTTTATCGAATGGGTCATGAAAAAAAAAGGCATCTGTAGCACCAGCAGAGGGGACCCCATCAGCCTTGCTGCCATGTCAGCCCTGTAGGGGTCTTATAAAAGGTGCCCATCGGCTACGAGAAAGGGATTGCTTGGGGAAAGAAGGGTATCAATGCTTTTGCTCTATGCAGCGATGGTAGAGGAAGAGTACAAAGGAAAGGTTTTGCGACAGTGGCTCCATTCCTCCTCCCTCCACCCCTTTCTTCCCCTCTTTATTGTGATGTAATGGTGAGGCTAGAGAAAGAGAGAGGGGTGGGTACACATGATGTAATGGTGAGGCTTTTCATGATGGCTCCATTCCTCCTCCCTCCACCCCTTTCTTCCCCTCTTTATTGTTTTATGTTTGTTACATTATGAGATCATACTGATTTCTGTGCATGTTCCCATATTTTTATAGTTAATAGGGTGTTTGGGAGCAATTTAAAAAAAGAAACTATTTCTACCTAAAAAAATATGTTAGATTCATTTTTTATTTTAAATTTAAAATTATGGTAACATGATGTTACTTGTTTGGTAAAAACATCAATTTTTTTAAAATTATGACGATGTGTTTGGAGGGCCGTCGGGGGGGGGGGGGGGGGGGGGGGGGGGGGGGGGGGGGGGGGTGCAGCGCAGGCAAGGGGGAGGAGAAGGAGGGGGTGCCGGAGGGGGGGCTCGCGGGGAAGGAGGAGGAGGGGGGCGCCGGGGTGGGGGGGGGGGGGGCGCTGGAGAGGAGGGGAGAGAGGGCACCGGTAGGGGGGCTGGCGGGGGAGGGGGGTGCAGCGCAGGGGGGGAGGAGAAGGGAGGGGGCGCCGGCGGGGGGGCTCGCGGGTAAGGAGGAGGAGGGGGGGCGGGGACGGGGGACGGGGGTGCAGCGCATGGGGGCAGAGGGCGCCGACGGGGGGGCTGGTGGGGGAGGGGGGTGCAACGCAGTGGGGGGGGGGAGGGAGAGGGCGCCGGCGGGGGGCTGGCGGCGGAGGGGGGTGCAGCGCGGGGGGGGAGGAGAAGGAGGGGGCGCGGCAGGGGGCTCGCGGGGAAGCAGGAGGGGGGGGGGGGGGGGTGTTGGGAGAGGAGTCGTATGTGTGTGTGTGTTTAAAAAAAAAAAAACAGACGAGGACTTGTTTTGTTTTTGGGAGAGTTTTAAACGGGATTAGTTTTCTTAAAAAAAAAGAAATTACCTTACCAAACATGTATGTATGTGCATCTCTTTCTTTTTTAAAATTGAGAGAAAAAATTGGTAAAAAACTGTAACCAAACACCATATAATACTTTTCCTCGCACAAAGATCCATCTATTTTATGTTTCTTTTATGGGAATGTGTGTCTGATGGTAGGTGGATGAGCCTGGTGTTGCTCCATGGATGGCTTCTTGTCCTCTTTCCCTATTTTTAATTCTTCCTTTCCTGTTGTCTTTTATGATCAAACACTGGGGAACTCCTTTAGATGTCGGATTGGGGACCTCACATGCCCAGTCAGACCATTAAGGGTTCATACAATAGCACGCATTGGGGGTCTTTTTCCAAACCGATCCAAAGGATTTATGGGTTGGCCTTGCCATATTTGCTCCTTTATTTCTGATTCATCTAGTTTTGAGCTTTTTGGGTGGCCCCCAAACAACAGCCCCTTCAATTAATATGTGCTTGTTGGTCTCTCATTTTTTTTGGCAATAGTGAGATGCAAATGTGCGACTCTTCTTGATTTGTTAAAATGTAATAAATGCACTGATTTCTTACCCTTGGATTTTTACTTTTTTTTAATTACATTAAGCAATCGAAAAGAGGGGAAGAAGCTCACGGTTTGAGCATTCCCCCGTTAAAATGGTTGCTGTCAAAGTAGGTCACCGGTGGGTTCTTCCTCAGAGCTTTAACCCTCACTGTTCTGCTTGAGCAGTCCCCTTCAAGAGAGCACATGTGAACATATTTCATGTTATGCTATAATGCCACAAATAGTCTTTAATTTACCTTTTGAAAGTATTTTTTCCATCGTTCAGAGTCCCCTCCATCTTTCGGGTGATTCCCCTTTACATTTTCATGGCTTGCTAGAAATCTGGTCATATGTCCTAAATTGTGTCGGCTTTAGTGGTCGTGTTTATCGTTTCATGAACGCGTTGGGTCAAATCGTCGCTTTTCACTTCGATTGATGGCCCAACATTCTAGTGATCAGCAGTCGATCATTAACGCGTCGGATCTAACTATCGCGATTTACATATCGATTGTTGTGTCTGTCAATCGATTGGTGACTTCATGAAAGCGGAGCTTTACCTGGTCGCGTTTATGCTATAATCGAATGATGACTAAAAGAGCATTCTTGAACGCACCGGTCCTGTACGTCGCGATTTTGAACTTTCATATTTCTTAGTAATTTTATTATTTCAATTTTGAAAATACTTATTGTCTTTTCTTGAACGCGTCCGGAATGTCTGACACAATTAAGCTTTCTATATATCCCTTTTGGCAAGTTTCCATAAACAAAATTAGAAATTATTGAACGCATCTAGATGACCCGTCGCAATTCTATATTAAATGTGACCACTGAAGCAGTCGTGATTTTCATCTTTTATTGCCTCGGACTTCAAACCCCTGCACCTATATATACACTCCATGTCTCGTCGTTCCAAAAGGTGGGAGACGACAAGAAGATTGAAACCCCTAGAGAACTTCCACATCCAGTGAGTTGTGAGAGAGCAATTTCAAGGTAGAACTCTGCCAAGTTCTTGCTTCAACACCGCCTCTCCTTCTTAAATAATTGAACAACAGAAGTAGCTCTTCAGCGTTTCCTCCTCATCTTTTCAAGCTACTGCAAGTACCTCCTCCAGCAACTACTTGTGCCACCTCCGTTGGGGAAGCACCCTCCTTCTCCCTTTATTTCAATTTTGTTGTTTATTCTTCACACTTTCCTCTCAGCCCCAACGTGGATGTCTTCCTCTTACTTTTACTCTTTTAATTATCATCACATCAACACACTTAGCATCATGCACACAACCATCTATTTTCTAGGGGTTTTAAAGCCACCAAAAGGTTGGTCGTCCTTCATATTCTTCACTCTATTTTGTTTATTTAAGAATCGATGCTACACATTCCTTGGCTAATCCATATTGTCTTGTTTTATTTTTGTTGTCTCAGGGTAATCATTAAATAAAAAATCTTCTACTACGGCCGACCGTGTTCATAGAAGAAGAGATGAACTGACACTCTCTCCCGCGCAATCTCTCGCTCTTCATGCTTTCTCGCGATCACTTCTTATTTGCACTTGCTGCACTTTTCTCCTTCGGTACCCACGAGTATCTGGCGATCACGATCATCCAAGGAGTTGTGCTCTGTTCTTTATTTCTTTGTTATTTATTTGCCTCATCATTTATTTGTGGACGCTCGTAGTTCGTAAGAATGAAAAGTAGAATCTACATATGCCACTAAGGGGAAACAATAAACAAGATTTTAGATAACAAAAAAATTAGACTCATATTTCCTTGTCCCCAGTGGCGGATCTAGAATTTTTAGTCAGTGGGTGCACTCTTAGACATCTCTTCTTGATCCAGTGGGGTCACTAATGGTGAAAGTTTATCTCATTAATGGAGGCTTTTCCATCCAGTGGAGTCACAGGACCCCATTGGGCTCCATGTGGCTCTGCCGCTGCTTGTCCCTTTTGGTTGGTCTCGCCGTATATCAATTCTCTCGTAGGCATGTCTCTAGAATTGGTGTCGTGTGCCATGGTGGTGATGCCCCCGACATACACCCCGATGTTGATATCGTCCCCACCACGGTAGATAGATATCATGTACTCCCCCTAAATTCGCAAAATAAGAGGAGATGTGCTGAATTTTCCCCCCGTCAAGACTTGGTGACTTTGTTGACCCGGTAGTACTACTAAGTTAGCACAATTTCTGAACTTATAATATTGATGATCTGGCAACGAATAGACCTAGTGAAATTGTGAACCAGTGAAATTCATGATACGATGATTCCGTTAATCCAGTGGCACATTTGAGCCAGTGACGTTTCTAAATTGGTGAGGTTCCCGAACCGGTGGTTTGTCAACCCAGTGAGGCCCCATACCTTGGCTTGGTGAAGCGATGACCTGGTGAAGTCCTCATCATAATGATCTGAAAGATCCTAGGGGGGAGCCTGTGTGAACCGGTGACTTTTCAGCCTGTTATGAGACTGAATTCTAACCTCATATTTTGTCAAATCTCAAATGTGTTTTCCTAGCTATATCTCAGCCAATCTAATCACTGGATAAACCTACCCTGATGACTCGGTGTTATGAATAGATATTTTGTAATATCCTCAAATTCTAGACATCATGATTTACTTAGTAATTTCTATTTATGCATAATAATTAGTATTAAAGGTGGATATTTAGACCAAAGGGCATGTATACAGAACACATTGTCATACACCAGTACCACTTTCGGTCGTACGTATCCTGACAGGGCGACACTGAATTTTGATAACAGAATTAAATTCTGAGACCACCATAATTCTCAGAAAAATGTGTTGATTCCAAAATTATAGATACAAAGAATTAGTGGTGCACAGATATCGAGATTTAGTCAATTTATTAATTTTTGGGGCAACTTTTACCCAGTCAAATTTTAATTTAAAAATAATAAAAAAATCACCATAATTTATAGCACCTTTCAATTAGTTTATGTTTCAAATTTCATCTTAAATAGACATCATATGGATACTAAATTAAAGGTCCAAAGGAAATAGAGGAATTAAATTACACTTACGTAAATAATTTATATAATATTTTTACTCACGAAAGATACTTAGCCTTGAAGCAAAGTTATGATACATGTTGGGATGTGGGTAAAAGCTCTCCCAACGTGGCTAAAGCTAGCCTCAGTTAGAAAGATGATAAGGCTTAGCTTTCTACATGTTTGTATGCATGAAAATGCATGCAAACTTTGATAAGCTCCTAACATGGCTGATGGAGGAGATTGAGGGATGATGACGATTTTCCTCATCCTCATCTCTTTCATAGCTAGGACAGCCTATATAAACGTCATTTATTCATTCCTACGTACCCTTTGGACATCTACATCATCTCTTTTGTTGCTGCTCCTTCTACTGCTGTAAGAGAGGCTACGCCCAAAGTAGAAGAAAGGAGGATGATTTCTTCTCATCGTCAAATAGGATTGCCCTTTTCTTTTTTCCTCCTTCAATTAGAGTCCTTGAGATTAAGCCTCCACCTTTGTTATTACATTTCCTCTCTCCCCTTATTTCCTCCTCATGCTATCCGTACTGTGAAGGTCTCCTCACTTCATCCTACTAGTTGTTTCATCATACTGATCATGGAATCTTGTGTATATGAATGTGCTCAAGACCCAAAACCATTGGTTGAGCTTCAATATAAAGTAGGATCACTTTAAAAGTGTCTTTTCAGCCGGTTTTAATCCCTCCCAAAAAGAAGACCAGCGTTTGTTGATAGATACCCATGGATTCCAGAACTTAGAAACCAAAGATGTCGACAACCAACCAGTAGCTGTCGAAAACCACTAGTGGCTATTGACAACCACCAGTTGACTATCGACAACTAAAGATCAGATTCATGAATGCAGTTCTGGATGGAACAATAGCTGTCGACAACCAACCAGTAGTTGTTGACAACCACCAATATTTGTTGACAAATAGAACCATTTCTTCATCAATTAAAGTTGATAGACTTCTGGACTATTCAAACAAGTTGGCTCTTCTATTTTCTTGGATTCTAAACCCACTACCCGCACGAGCATGTATGAAAATCTTAACTAGCTCTTGCATTCTTTCGATTACTGCTGCATTTAATGTTACTGACCAGTGTTTTCTCATTCTTCTCAAGTGGTGTGGACCCCTATGCGGGGGAGGCGGACGCCTCGCACCCGGCGGTGGCGGCGGGCCGGCCCCTCTTCGACCGCCACCTCCTCTTACTGTGCCTCGGGACATGTGAGGTACTGTATTTGGAGTTAGTGGTTCGGACCCTGGGTTGGCACCAGCCAGCCATCGAGGTGCCCTCCCTCGAGAGAGAGGGACACTCGCGCCGGCGGTTCTTTGCTGAGGACCGCGACTGGGGGACGGACCACGGCAGCACCGTCGCCTACTGGCGCGAGGGCGGCGAGCAAGTGCTACGAGTGACAGATCTCCTCGACAGTTCAGCATACATGGAGGACTACCAGGTACGGTATGCCGGGCGACTCCGGCTTGACCGAAGAGTGGTAAGTGAAACTTCTAAACTTAAGCCTTGGTTGGTTGATTGCCTCATCTAACCTTGAAGTGCATTTGGCAGATGCCGGAGTCACAGGTCGTGCGCCTCCTAGAGGGACGGCTCGCCGAGCAGGAGGTGGAGCTGACGAGGCTCTGGGCCGAGGTCAGGACATTGGTAAGTAGAATTAGCCCTTGAATTTGATTTGATTTGACATTGAATTGATGACTGACCAAGGTTCCGTGAATGCAGAAGGAGGAGTTAGCGAGGGTTCGAGCGAGCCGCGACCTCGGGGCGAGCTCGTCGGCACAGCCGGCGAGAGGGGATCTCGCCGACCGCCTGCAGGATGCCCTGGACCGGGCGCAGGCTTGGGTCCAGGAGCTCAAGGCTGAGGTAAGCGACTGCCATACCTTTTTGCACAATTTGATTTGATTTGATCTGACTTGCTTTTTATGTGCAGCGGGAGGGGAGTGGAGTGGCGACTCTCCAGGCGTAGATGGAGGCTCTGCGTTTGGAGATGGAGACAGAGGTAAGGCACCAAACTTCCTTCTTCCTGTCATGCATTCGTAACTAATACCCCTTGCATTTGACATGCAGCGGCGGACCATGGCGGCTGCCATGGAGGAGCTGAGGGACGACCGGGACACCATGAGGGGTCGCCTGCTCGAGGCTAGAGAGAGGGAGAGAGAGGCCGAGACAGCCCGGGCACGGATTGCTGCGGATTACGAGATTTTGAAGGACCGGGTGCTGAAGAAGCGCCGGGAGCAGCAGCGTCAGGCCCAGCAGGCGACGCCCGCAAGGACCGGATTGGCGTTTGTCTCCCTCGACGACATCGTGTCTCTGGGGGACCCCTCCGTGGTGCGAGGAGGGTTGCAGCGACCCGAGGCGTCGACGGCGTCGAGACCTCCTCTTCCAGACCGGCGTCGGGAGAGGGAGGAGGAGGAGGTGAGCAGCTCACGTAGGCAGAGGCCAAGGGAGGGAGAGCGGAGAAAGGAGTGAGGGGCGGTGCTCCGGTTGTACTTTCAGGGGTATGCCCCTGTTATGACATGTACATTGACTTGATCATTGTAGTGGAATTTTAGAATTTTTATCATTTTGTGCACTTGAGTGGCTTGGTTTCTGTGCTTTGGTTCCTGCATCCACAACACTTAAAAAAAGTTAGTGTAGATTTGTTTTTAGCCCCTTGCCTACGATGTACCTTTCTTGAGATCTGGTCAAGGGGCTAATGTCTAATCAAAGATAGGAACAAAATAAAATAACTGAAAGGGAAATATGCACATGCATTTTTTGTGTTTTGTTTTTCTTGATTTTTTTGTTGTTTTTTATTTTGAAAATAAGTAAATAAGCGAATAAGCAAAATGTTAGTGTATATACATAGTACCACTAATTTTTTTGGGTTTTTGATTTTTCTATTTTTTTGGCTTTTGAAAATAAAGGAGAAATTTGGGAGAAAATATGTACAACGTGAAATATATACATCAAAAGACTCTTTTTGTTGTTTTTTTGCATTTTTTGTTTTTTTTTTTTTTTTTTGTTTTTTGGATTTTTAGACTCTAAGACACATTTTCATCACATGTTGTGGTATAGGGTTTACACGATCTACTTAACCACAGAGGCCAAGAGTAAGGAGAGACGTGCATGAAGTTTTTTTTTTTTTGATGTTAGAAATTGCCCCTAGCCTTCTTGATATTTTCCACTACGGAGGATCTCATACAATCAAATTGCCCCTAGAGGGAGAAATAGGAAGAAGGGTGTAGGAAGTCATGTAGGGCTTTGGTTCAAACTACTTTTTGTTTCCGAACCGACATCTCATATTAAACAGACTTGGTCAACCATTATTTTCAGGAGAATTTTTCATTTCTCATTTCACTTCTGATTTCTGGGGTGGAGGCACGTACTTTTTGCTACCTCCTTGAGTTGGTCAGCCTTTTTCTGGGTACGTACTTTTTGCTACCCTTTTTTGACCTGTTGGCTTTTCTTTTCCCCTTTTTAAGACTTGATTTGACACTTTGCCCCTTGCTTTTTATTAGTTGCTCCTGTTTTATGGTGACCTTGTCCTTTTAAATGAGAGTGGGTGGGTCCCCTACTCGTAGTTTGTTCCGCTTCCAGATACGACCGAGTGGGAAAAGAATAGGGGAAACATATTGACCGGATGAGACCGCCCGAGTGTACTAGTGATTTTCCAGCCAAAGGGCAATATCTTAACATCGCGTGGTGTGTGAATGAGCCCTACCTGACTAGTGGCCACGTGGAAAAGTAGAGACTCAAACCCCATACCATTGGCAAGTGATGAATAACTGATTGACTAAGGATAGAACTTCTTGAGGTAGATTGCATTCCAAGGGTGCGTCAATTCGACTCCTTCGACATCTACTAACCTATAAGCGTTCCCTGAGTAAACCTCTTTGACAACGAACGGACCTTCCCAATTTTCTTGCAGTTTGCTCCTGGGACCTGGTTCTTTCAAGATTTTACGCTTAAGGACCATCTCACCCACTTCAAACTTTCTCTCAAGAACTCGTTTAGCATAAAAACGTGCAATTCTCTGACGATAAACTTGAGCGTGGTCAGCCGCTATCATTCGCCTCTCATCTAAGAGTTCAAGTTGTGCCAACAAGGCTTCCCGACGTTGATCAGGATCAAGCTCGGAATCCAATTGAACTCTAAGTGAAGGGACGAAGATCTCATATGGGAGTATCGCATCTGATCCGTATGTCAAAGCATAGGGGGTTTGCCCCGTAGGAGTGCGGACGGAGGTGCGATAAGCCCAAAGAGCATCAACTAAGCGATCCGGCCAGTCAGCATTGTTATGAGATCTGCATGTTTTCTTTATAATTTTAATGAGATTTTTATTAGTAGCTTCCGCTTGTCCATTACCTTGTGGATAATATGGGGATGAATGATGCAAATTGATACCATATTTACCACACATGTCGCGAAGCTCCTGTGAAGTGAATTGCGGTCTGTTGTCGGTGACGATGTCCCGAGGCACGCCAAATCTTGCAAGGATGTTGCGTTTAATGAACTTGATGACTGTTGAAGCTTTGACCTCTATGAACGCTTCCGCTTCAGCCCACTTCGTGAAGTACTCTGTGGCAGTCAGAATGAAGGACTTCTCCGGTTCTATCCGCGAGTGGACCAACCACATCGAATGCCCACATGGCGAAAGGCCATGGAGCAATAAGGGGATGAAGAGAGGAAGAAGGAGCATGAATTTTGTCACAGTGTAATTGGCATTTAGCACAGTGACGGACAAAATGAGTGCAATCTTCTTCCATGGTGGGCCAGTAATAGTGTCTTAGCAATTTCTGGGCAATTGCTCTACCATTAACATGTCCACCACATTCACTAGAGTGAGCAGCTTCAACAACATTTTGAGACTCGAATTCATCAAGGCAACGGAGATAGACCCCGTTGAGAGACTTTTTGTACAGAATGCCACCTATGATCTTGTACCGCTCGGAGACACGGCAAATAGCCAGTCTATCGGCAGAGGTGGCATAATCCGGGAAGGATCCATCTTTGAGGTAATTCTCGATGTCAAAATACCAGGGATGGCCATCATCGAGGTCGATTTCTGGCTCTTTGGAAAGCGCATTGATTCGAAAGGACGGAGAAGGACGCACGAGTTGAGAGAACCAAGGATCGACATGGGAAGGGACTCTTAACCTCTGGACATAGACGGTTTCCGAAGATTTTCCCAAAGGAATGGGAATGGAAGACGCGAGGGATGCAAGTGAATCTGCTAGGATGTTTTGGGCCCTAGGAGTGTGAACTAAGGTGAGCTTCCTAAACTGCCGGACTACTTTTCCAACCAATTCTTGGTATGGTTTCAGCTTGGGGTCCCGGGTCTAGTACTTGCTAAGAGATTGCCGGAGTATCAACTACGAATCTCCAATAATCCTTAACTCCTTGACTCCGAGCAATAAAGCCATTTTTAGCCCAATTAAGAGTGCCTCGTACTCAACCACATTGTTCGTGGCTCGGAAGGTTAACTGATAGGCGTGCGGAATGACTACCCCTTCCGGTGAGAGGAGGACTGCCCCTATCCCACACCCTTTGGAATTAAGTGCCCCGTCGAAGTAAAGCACCCATGAAGGTTCACCATCGATAATGGCTCCTAACTCTTCATCGGGAAAACTTTCATCAACGGGAGAGTATAAAGGCAAGGGGTGGTGGGCCAAATGCTCAGCTATGGCATGCCCCTTGATAGACTTTTGGTTAACGTAGGTGATATCAAATTGGTTAAGGAAGCTTTGCCACCTCATCAACCGCTCAGTCAGGACGGGCTTCTCGAGCAAGTACCGAATAGGGTCCATACGCGCCAGAAGTTTCACTTCATGAGCCAAGAAATAGTGCTTCAACTTCTGGGCAACCCAGACGACGGCCGCGCACGTTCTTTCCATGACGGTGTACTTCTTTTCAGCCTCATTGAACAACTTGGATAAATAGTACACCGCTCTCTCCTTCTTCTCGTCGTCGTATTGGGCCAAAACCGCTCCAGTTGAATCCTCAGTGGTTGACACATAGAGCAGTAAAGGCCGACTCGGAACCGGAGGAGCGAGAACAGGGGGATTAAAAAGATAACTCTTCAATTCATCAAAGGCCTTCTGACATTTATCGTCCCAATTAAACTTCGCCTCTCCTCTAAGCATCTCATAGAAGGGCTTACAGCGGATTGAATGCTGGGAGATAAACCTCCGAATAAACTGGAGTCTGCCAATTAGCCCTCTAACTTCTCTGATATTCCTAGGAGGAGGCATGTCGATTATTGCTTTGGCCTTGTTAGGATCAATTTCAATTCCCCTCTTGCTAACGATGAACCCAAGCAACTTCCCCGAAGAGACACCGAAAACGCACTTCTTGGGGTTCATTTTAGGATTGTGCTCTCTAGACCTTTGGAGAACTGCCCGGAGGACTTCAGCATGGCCATGTCGAGTCTTTGATTTAACCAAGACATCGTCCACATAGACCTCCATGTGCACATGCATCATGTCATGAAAAATTGCCATTATGGCCCTTTGATAGGTTGCTCCTACATTCTTTAATCCGAAGGGCATGACAACGTAACAATAAGTCCCCCAGGGCGTTGTAAATGAAGTTTTCTCCTGGTCTTGCTCCGCCAAGCGAATCTGGTTGTACCCAGAGAAACCATCCATAAATGACAACATTTCGAAGCTGGCAGTATTGTCCACTAGGACATCTATGTGTGGGAGAGGGAAATCGTCCTTTGGGCAAGCACGATTAAGGTCACGGAAATCTATACAGATCCTAACCTTACCGTCCTTCTTCATTACAGGGACGATATTAGCTACCCACTGTGGATATAGCACAACCCTAATAAATTTGGCTTTGTGCAACTTGTCAACCTCTTCTTTGATCTTGAGTGCCAGCTTAGGATGTAGCCTTCTCAACTTTTGCTTGACGGCCTTTGCGTCGGCTTTTAGGACCAAACGATGCTCGACCAAAGAGGTATCGAGTCCCGGCATGTCCTCATAAGACCAAGCAAATCCGTCGGAGAATTCTTTAAGAATGGCTACCAAGGCTTCTTCTTCTTCTTCACTCAAGTTGGCACTAATCAAAACTGTCTTCGGGGATTCTTCAGTGCTAAGGTTGACTTCTTCAGTGGGCTCGTCTGCAGCCATGGTTGGCTCGTCGAACCTCTTTGTGCCATCCACATAGGAGCTCACTGGGTCCTCTTCTCCAGACCCAGGATCTCCCAACTCACCCTCCTCATCAAAATCTAGCAGATAGACTCCTAAACTGTCATCTACAGAGTCACCTTCCTCAAAATTGGCCTCTACAAGGGCAGGATCCTCAAGAAATTCTGGGACTTGACTTAACTTAGCACATTTCTCAGCCAAGGCCATGACAAAACGGGCAGGAACTTGCCTACCCTTCTCCTTGCGCACACATGGCTGAGAGGAACTAGACTCTCCTAAACCTAGACCAGACCCTAGACTAGCCTCTAGACCTGACTCTTAACTAGAATCTAGACCACTATTTACAGGACTGCTATGTACAAAACTATGTACAGGAGAAGTGCCCCTAGAGGGGCAAGAGGAGGAGGAACTTAAGCCGGAAAGCGTCGGCCCCTGGCCGAGCGGAAGAGGTTCCAGAGAGGAGGGGTGCCCAATGGAGACCTCGGATTTCCAACTTTCAAAATTGGCGTTTTTTTTTTTTTTTTGGAGTCAAGGCCAAGAACCATGAGTTGCTGACTCAAGGCACCCTCGACTGACGGGATGAGGGATGGAGAGAGGACAGGAGGAGAAAGAAGGGGATTAGAGGTGGATGGAGGAATTGAATTGTGTGGCGGGCACACAGTAGTAGAAGGAGATGGAGATGATGGTGGTGAAGATGAGGGAGAAGAGAGATCAGACCCAAAGAGTGAGAGGAGGCCAAAATCGTCAGAGATGTCCTTTATTTGGGCATCCTCTTCCTCTTCTTCTTCCTCACTCTCAGAGCAAGGCATTTCTTCAATTATGGGCTCCTTGGTCCCTAACTGGGTCGGCCCCTAGACAAAATGCTCCTTTAAAGTCCAGGTAAGAGGTTGATACGGTATGAAGGGGTTTGGATGGACAGGGTCTGGGCGGAAACCTAGACCGGCCTTGGGTAACAACCTCCTAATTGCCTGGACGCTTTGGATCTCTTATTTTTCATCCGTGCCTAGCCCGCGGCCATGAACATAGTCGATATTAGCCATTACTTCCCAACCCTTTCCCGGAGGACATGGGACATGGGGTTCCATAGTAGGTTGGGGTGGTTGGCCGAGCTCACAGGGTGTGGGGAAGTCAAAAGGAGACATGACGGGCTTCTTCCCCTTATCCGGAATGAACAGGTGCGACATCTGCTCTGTGGTAACCGCATTGAGAGTCTCCAGGATGGGAATGCTCTTAATCTTGATCACCCGCCCATTAAACGGAAATTTGAAGCACTGGTGGGCGGTGGAAGGGACCCCTAAAGTTTGTTCTAGCCAGGGACGACCTAAGATGGCCTTGTAGGCCGGGTCGACATCAAGGACTAGGAACTCGGTGGACATGGTGACAGGTCCGATTCCTAACTTAAGAGCAATTTTGCCTTTGGCAGCCCTTTTGGAGTTGTCGTAGGCGGCGATGGTGGAGCAGCTTTTCTCCAGGTTCTCTTCCCCTAAACCCAACTGCTTAAGGGTCTTCATTGGACATACATTAATGGACGCCCCGGTGTCGATGAGAGTGGAGTCCACCGAAACCCCATTGAGGTTGATGGTGAGACAAAGAGGAAGTGAACGACACTCGGGGGCGGCAAGATCCTTGTCCGAGAAAGAGATTGAGGGTCCTTGGGTGAGGGAGAGAATGGCGCCGGTGACCCCACTAGGAGGGAGATCATCATTAACCATGATCTTCTGGAGGAACCGGAGGAGAGTGGATTGATGTGACGGCGACCTCTGAATCAATTCTAAAATAGACACCCTCGCGGGCGTCTTATCAAGATGTTGGAGAATATCATATTCAGTGCCAGCCGGGGGTGGAGGCCCATTATCCTCCTCATCTTGGGATGTCCGCTGAGGTGGAGGAACAATTAGATTCCTAAGGGTGACATGAACGGCCTCCTGGGACTGAGGGCGGATGAGCTGGAGGGGTCTGGTAGATGGCTCACAGGTAGGGGAAGTGAGAATGGTGGGGTAGGCATCCTGTGCAGGTCGGATGAGCATTAAGGGTCTTTCCTCTAGGATGGCATCTACCGACGTGGAGGGCTCCTGAGATTCGGCCGTGGGACACGGGTACCATTCCTCAAAACCTTCTACCCCCCACTGTTGCTCTCTCCTCACAACCCGAGGTCCTAGGTGTACTATGGTATGCACGCTCTCATGGGTTTTGGAGGAGGAGGGATTGTTGCTTTGGTGGTTGGGGAGAGGGTTACTCAAAATGCCAAGGTCCTTTTTGGTGTACCTAGACTTTGCTATGGCCACCTTGACGTCATCCCAGTTGATTCTACCTTGGTCATTCATATCATAGACCCAGTCACGGAAGGTAAAGCAGTTGTTGATGAAGTGACCATGAGTCCTATGGTATGGACAGTACTTGGAGGTGTCTACCCTTGAATTGGTGTTCTCCCTTTGTGGGGGGAGTTGAATTGCATCACAGGATATGAGGGCGAAGAATACGTCCTCGAGAGTCTCAGGGAGAGGAGGGTAATGCGACCTTTTGGGGCCAGGTCGGGTGTAGCCAGCAGGAGGAGGAACGGCAGAGTAAGACTTGGGGGGATGAGATGGGAATTGGTGAGGGTTATAAGAAGTGGATGGAGGATTGGAGGATTTGATCGAAGGCCTCAACGGCTGACTGCAAGCGTTGATGGACTCATTGACGGTCACCCCCTCAGTGGTAGGTGCCGCGGGAGCCTTACGTCCCTTGGGCTTCCCTTCGAAAAAATGGGGTAGAGAGGAGTCCTTGATTTGATTTTGGACCACCCTTGCTCGGTTGTAAAGATGCGTGAAGGAGGGGAATTCACTAAGCATCAGAATAGATCGGAGCAATGGGGTGGTGTTGGTGACTAGCATGGTTATGGCTTGGGACTCCGGGATGGGTATGTCGGCCCTTGACGCCATAGATCTCCATCGGTTGGCCAAAGTGACAAAGTCTTCGTCCGTCTTCATCTTTTCTGCCACCAAGTCGGGAAGTGTAGGGACTTGAGTGGCCATGTAGGAGAAATGGGAGATGAAGCGTTCGGAGACTATGTCAAAGTTAACAAGATCTGATGCGGGCAAAGAGGTAAACCACCTCAAAGCCTCCCCTTCTAACGATTGTTGGAAGAGGTGGACTAAGAGGACCCGATCATACAGCCACCGATGGGAATCCATAGTGAAGCCAGCAAGATGGAATTGGGGGTCGGAGGTCCCGTCGTACTTGCGATACTTTGGGGCTTTGAAATTCGGAGGGAAGTAAGCGTTGGGGAGCTTGCAGTAGTTTTGGAGTGAATGAGGCTTGGAAAGAGACAAGGATTCAGCCAAGAGTTTCCTAATAAGACCCTCCGTCTCAGACCGGGACATGGAGTCGGATTGAGCGGGAGGAGTAGTTTGGACATAGGATGGGTGAATGGGTGGAGTAATTGGGGTAGAAGTAGGTAAAGGAGTGGGAGGAATAGGAGTGGAAATAGGGATGGGGGATACAGGAATTCGGGAAGGGGTGAGAGGCCTAGGAGCGGGCCTAGATGAGGAAGCATGGAAAGGAGAATGGGATGGAGGGGAAGGAGAAGCCGCTGCCCGAATGGTATGCTTGGAAAGCATAGAAATGATATCGTCGGGCGAATAGCGGGACATGAGTTTGGAAAACTCGAGGTCTTCTTGGACATTCTGGGCGTGAGTGGGGTTGACCCTCAAACTGACACTTTCCTCATTGTCGGCTTGGGAAGATGATTGAACCGACTCCTCAGGCTGAACATCAGTGTTAATCATACCGACAATCTCATCATTGATGTTATCATCATATTCAAATGCCGGTTTATTAGACATGTCAACAGGGTCCAACCAAGTGTCCATTAGCACACAACCTATGGATTTTAAAATGGTTTAAGTTGAAGTGATTACACTGTTTTCAGCAGAAGTATGGATTTCTACCAATCAATGTTATCAAACAACGTCCCCAAAAGTTTTAAAGATTAAGGTCGTGTATTACTTTGACTTGACTTGGCCGGTTCTCTCAAATCTTACTCAAACCCGGATGAGTAGGTGAACTAAAAAGGAAGGTGTAAGGTGCTCCTGCCCCGTACCGTGAGGGAATCCACGGAATTTAGGGACTTACAAAGTTTTCTTTGGAACCAACCCGATTTACCCGAGAGGGAATCCCCGAGTAAAAGGTTGTAGACCAAAGAATGGTTGTCCTAAAATGTGAGGGGAGGCTAGAACAGATGAGAGGAAGGAACCCCCAGTGACTGAGGACTGTTAGAAACAAACAGGAAGCAAACAGAAAGTAAAATCAGATCAAAACAGCCAAAACAACAGTTTCTGTGAAGTAAACGGCATGCATATGGACGCTCAGTTCATCAAAAACAGATTGACGGCATGATCGACGGACGCTAAGAAACAGTAAATGATGACCTATGTGGATGCTGAAATGAAATCAACGGCAGGAAATGTGGACGCTTACCTGGGTTGACGGCAAAAGAGGTTGCCGTTTACCTGGATGAAGACTGAAACCGTGGCAGCACTGCTTGTCCCACCGTGATCTCCACAAAAGAGGTTGTGGACGATCTGTTTTGGCCTCCCGCTGTGTCCCCGTGTCGACTGTGGATGTTTTCCGGAGGCTCACGACGTCGCTGGTCTCTCGTTGGCGATGATGGGTCGCTGGTTGACCTCGTTGACTCCCCGGTTGACTAGGTTGACTGAGGAGGAAACAAAGAAAACCAGAGATGAAAGGGAGATTTGTGATCGCCAGGGCCGTACCTGTGCCCAAGGGAGTGTTTTGACCACGTTGTCGTAGCAGCCTCGCGCAGCGGACAGAGATGGGGTTTCAACTTCTCCTCCTTCGGCCGGCCAAAGGAAGAGAGCTCCACAGTCACGTTCACAGTGTTCCTGCCACAAACAAAGCTCTATTAGACTAAAATGCAGTGTAGTAAATGTTCAAAACGAAGAGAGGAAAGCCCAAAAGGCGAGTCCTGTACCAGTTGCGGACTTGAGAAGAGAGGTGGCCAAATGTTATGACCACCCTTCTTCCCTCCGTTTTTTGGTTGGGAAACCCCTTTCTAGGTGTGTAGGAAGGTGACCTACGTGCCTAGAGTGAGTGGAAAGGTGTGTGCAACATGCAAATTAGCTAAAAAGTAAGTAAGAGAAGAGAGAGGAAAGGAGGTGTAGATCCTCGTTGTTGATGTTGTAGCTCCTTGCAAGGGCTCCTCTAGCTCCAAGGCAACCCTCCTGGATGTCCTAAGTGTGGAGATAGTGAAGAGGATGAGTGGTGGAAGGTTAGGTAAGATTTTCTCTCTCCTCTCTCAAAGCTTCAGCATATGGACGTCCAGCCTCTCCTCTCTTCGCTCAGAGGGCTCAAAGGGAGGTTATATAGACAGTGGAGCTCGGGGTTGAGAGCCTTGGATGCTCAAGTGTGAAGAAACACACTTGCACACTTGGCAATCCATACATTAAAGGTCCAACCAATGGGGAGAGGCCAAGTAGGATTTTTACTGGGTCAATGGGGTGCCTAGGTGGCCCATATGCCCGTTGGGAACGGCTACATGCGTTGCATGGCCGAGAGAATGGTGCAAGTGGACTGGAATCTCGGGGCAGTTGCGCAGACCAGGTAAACCCTGTTGACGTCAAGCGATCCTGCCGCCAACCGCATGCAGACGTCCATGGATGTGGACGTCAGGGTGGGTCAACGTCCAGGGGGATTGCTGCCAACCAGTAGTCGGCGGCCATCGATGCTGCCGTCTACATGGTATCCGAGGCTGGTCAACAAATGGTCAAACGAGGCTTAATGGGCCAAAAGAGCCTTGCGGGAGATGGGCCAAATCGCGCGTCTACACTAATTATCTAGATTCTTATATCATTGGAAAGATATTATGGAGATCTACAAATTTGGTGTAAATTTCATTCCCAACCTAAAATGGGGATTAGGCAATAAGTATACATATTATCTAAGGTTTAAAGAAAATGTATACACACATGGGGCGACTATAGAGATAAATGAAAGGCTTGGGATTGAGCTTACGTGGGAAGCCTCTCCTCCCATGCATGGATGAACCATGTATTTAATGCAAGTACCCCATGTCACCATTCATGTTAAAACTTTTATTAGAGTAAACATGCATTAAATAGTGTGTAATGAATGATTTGAGTTAAAACTGTACAGATTTAGAGAAATAAAATATATACGGAAGTTAAGTTGAGCATTAATTAGATGTTTTTTCTTTCTTTCTAACAAGACTGAACAAGAAGCTATCCTTAATTAAACACCTACGGAAACCAACATTCATGGTTTCCTTCTCCACACCCACACCCAAATGTTTTTTCCCCACTATACACCCCATCACAACCTCGGTTTCTTGAATTAAATGGACAGTTTCTTGGCGTTAATTCTGTAAAGTTTTAAGCTAGGAAATGTGTTCGTGTTTTAAAAGGGGATTGACGTTTTGGAAGAAAAGAAGCACAAGTTTCCCTATAAAAGGGCTACGAGTGGTCTCACCCATTCCACACCATAGTTTCTTTTGGTGTTGAATGTTAGACGACTCCCTTCCTCTAATGTGTGTTGCATGTGTAAGAAAGGTAGAGAGAGAGAGGAGGAGGAGGATTTTCGACGGGTGACTTCAACAACTATTCGACAATTGACGTAAAGGAGACACGTAGCCGATGTTGAGCAAAGTTTAAGTGCACGTTCTGCCTTGCTGTAGGCGGTCATCTTCGGGCTTATTTTACATAGATAGGAAAATTTGCCCAAGGCAAGTGATGACGAGATTCTTATCATGATTATTTTCTTATATATATGATTGTTTTAAATTAGTTTTCAAAATTTAATTATGGGCATGTTGAGAACATATTATGAAAGTTTTGATGTTCTGAGTAATTAAGAAACTATTCCAGATTTTTTTTTGAACATTTTGATATTATCTTGAATTTCCATTGCTCAAAACTTTCATTGAAAAATTATCCAAATATTATATGTTTTAAAAAAAATTCCAATTTTGTGGTGACTATTCTGATTTTATTCCAGTATCTCCAAAATAAATTTTGGTTAATTTTCTGCTATTATAAGTTATTTTCATAATTAAACCATTAGAATACCTGATATTGATTATAATATGAAAATTTCCATGATTGTCATAAAATGTTGAAAATTATTCTGTAGCATATTTATGATTATTTAAAATTGTAATAAAAATTTGAGATCGATATATAAATTGATTTGATGTGGATATGCTTTTTGTTATTAAAATATAAATGTCTAGATAATCTGTTTTAACCTGAAATTTGTCATAAAAATTTATATTGTTTTTTTATAACTGTTATATCATACAGATGATTTAAAGTGATTAATTTAACATCATATGAATCAAGTATCATGATAATGTTTCCAAAACATGCATAATTATGATATTTATTAATTTCTGTTAACTTCTGAAAAATCTTAAAAGTCTTAAAAATGTTAATAGTCTGACAGTAATATTTTACAATAAGATTTAACAGTCTAAATTTGATATTACCATGACTTTCATCCTACTTCACTTACACACAGTCTCTTGTAATTATAAAGGCCATAAAATGATTATGTTAGATAATTCGATTGTGTTATGGACAATGCCATCTTAGAGAGGTTTTAGGCCTACCATAGAAGTACCCCTATGGGAAGCTTTCTGATGACCCGTGGGCAACGTGGTTGAAATCCTGGAGGTGGGCAATGCTCACTGGTTAAGGTGGGATCTTGATGATCTCGGGTACTGCGCAATTACTTTTTCTCCATGCTACTTGACTAGGTGTGGAGAATATGTCCGATGACTCTCTATGTTGTGATTTGGATATTTGTCTGATATGCACACCTAAGAAATATATTTTATGTTCTGCTCAGATTATGAAGAATTCTACTTCACTCTGTTATCTTGATATATCATATGCTCTATTTTGTTCTGTCCACATGATTATGAGTATCCAAAATTTTATAAGGTAAATAATATGTGTAGGCATATGATAATATATGATTTGACTCTAATATAACATTTGATTTGACATATTCTTATATATGACATATCTTTGAGATTAATTTAAGAAAGACATCTTGTAATAGGTTGACTAGCCTATACTATAATTATGAAATGAAACTGATAACTTATGATAGCATCACTTTTGCTTATTTATATGATAAATTGTGGTTAGAGTTTCATATGCTTGCTGGGTCTATTAAGACTCACACTTGCCTAACATATTTTTCAGGAGATTAGGAGCCAGAGTTAGGTGTGCCTTCGGACTCTGATCGTGAGGAGTAGATTCCGTTGGATAGTTAGTCCTTATTTCACTAATAAATTATGTGTGGATTGGCTCTTAAAGCCTATTTGATCGATTAGCGATCTTGATTTACTTTTCTTTCAGTTCTCCGTACTCTGATAATTCTATTATGGTTATGGACATTGTAATATAAGTTGGGATGGTTATTCATCATAGTTCCATAATGATGAAGTTTGTGAATGTCTTACTCTCAACATATGTGTATATGATGGGTTTATCCCCTGTGACATGTCACCTGATCCGATGTGAGTTGGTCTAACTGGACTGGGTCAGGGGGTGTTACATACCTTGCCATCAAGATGAGGTCAACAATAAAGCAGTTGCCGTCTACTTTTTGTAGACGGCAAGGGTTGTGCCGTTTACCCTAGGTTAACGACAATCGATGCTGCCGTCAACCCCACATGTAGGTCTCAGTAGGCTGAGCCCCTTACGTCTGTGCGAGGCATGGACACACGGTGTCTGCCTCCTGGCACGGTGTGCCAGACGTTGAGAGCATCTCCATCTGTGCGTGTGCTGGGTTTTGCCATGCTTCCGTTTGTGGTTGTGTTGTGTTCTCCTAGGCGTTGAGGAAGGCTCCGTCTGGATGACTGATGTTGAGTTATTCCGCTAGTGAGCCTGGACGTCGAGTGCGACTCCATCCTGTGCGTGCCTTTTGTGGTGGTTACGAGCCGGTTTCCGTGGGGCCCCTTATCCACCGTTTGAGTCTGACGTAGGGGAAAACCGGTCGAGGACTAGACGCGAGGGAGAGCGTCTGAGTGTGCACACGTGGCTAGGGTTGGAGGACTCTGTGGTGTCGAGGCGCCAAGCCATAGGCCCTAGCTGGTCCTACCTTGTGTGTGTGTGTTTTTGTGAGCTTGTTGTGGTTGTCTTGCTTGCTGTACTATTGAGCATGTGAGGTTCTAGTTTCTTGACGCACTCCTGTGAGGAGTTAGGCTTCACGCTACCAATTTTTGTGTGTTCCGTGTAGTATTTCCTTACTGTAGTTTTACTATCTTGTACTGCTTTTTAGTACTGTTACCGGTGGGGGTTAGTGTCTCTACTGGGTCTCTTTTTGAGACTCACTCCCTTCCCTTTCAAATGGTTCATCGTCGACTCTAGGTGCCGAGGAGTTAGGTCACTCCGGTGCTGAACTTGCTTAGCTACTGAGGGTAGTACTCTTGTGTACGCACTTGCTGTACTCTTTACTTTTGTTGGATCTACTCTGAGTTGTACCATTTTGCTACATATATATAGTTGTGGTTTATTTATAGTTAATGTGGTGTGTGTTCATTTTCTTATATGTTCTCCTAAGACATTTTCTTTTAACCCTTCTGAGCTTTAGCTCGTGAGTGGCGGTTCAGGGTTCGGGTTACTGGTAGATATTCGGTAATTCGGATCCTAGGTTGTTACATTTTCCGTCTTCCGGTTGTAAGCAACTATTACTTTAAAGCTTTTCAACTTTTACTTTAACGCCTTCAAAGTTACACTTTAAGTCATGTCAACGGTTATTTTAAATCCCACATACTTTAACTCACCGTCACACATATTTTAACGACTTCGAACTCTTACTTTAACATATTCAAACTTAGACTTTAAGTAGTGTCAATAGTGATTTTAAATCCCACGCACTTTAACTCACAAATCACACACACTTTAAGGACTTCTAACTCTTACTTTAACATATTTGAATTTAGACTACAAGTCATGTCAACAGTGACTTTAAATCTCACATACTTTAACTCATCGTCACACATATGTTAACGACTTCAAACTTAGACTATAAGTCATGTTAACAATGATTGCAAGTTTCATACACTTTAACTCACCATTACATATACTTTAATGACCTCAAACTCTTACTTTAACGCCTTTGAACTTAGACTATAAGTTATATCAATAGTGACTTTAAATTTCACATATTTTAACTCATCATCACACATAATTTAACGACTTAACTTTTACTTTAACACCTTCGAACTTAAACTCATTAGTGACTTTAACTCCCACGCACTTTAACTCACCAGCACATATATTTTAACGACCTCAAACTCTTACTTTAACACTTTTCAACTCTTATTTTTATGCATTCAAACTTACACTTTAAGTCATGTCAATTGTTGCTTTAAGTCACACACACATTAACTCATCGTTTCATATATTTTAACAACTTCAAACTCTTACTTGAATGCCTTCAAACTTAGACTTTAACAGCGATTTAAGTCTCACACACTTTAACTCATCGTCACACATACTTTAACGACCTCAAACTCTTACTTTAATGCATTCGAACTTAGACTATAAGTTATGTCAATAGTGACTTTAAGTCTCACACACTTTAACTCACTGTCACAAATACTTTAACGACTTCAAACTTAGACTTTAAGTAATATCAGTAGTGACTTTAAGTCAACACACTTTAACACACCATCACATAATACTTTAACGACCTAAAACTTTTACTTTAACATCTTCGAACTTACACTTTAAGTCATGTCAACAGTGACTTTAAGTCTCACAAACTTTAACTCACCATCACACATATTTTAACGACTTTAAACTCTTATTTTAATATTTTTGAACTTAGACTTTAAATCATGTTAACAGGGACTTTAAGTTCAACATAGTTTACTCATCGTCACACATATTTTAACTACTTCAAATTATATGTGATTTATTGTGTAACATAGAGGGTTAAAGTAAAACCATAAACCGTTTAAGTGATAAACAATTCATTTTACTATAAGATATGCAAGTGGTTAAAGTAACAGAGAAGATCAACCCCTATCGTCGGAAGAGTGTGTGTGCCCAGTGGTCGACATCGTTTCGGAGTACCATTGTTTAGCTTCTGGAGATTGTAGTTCCATTGTGCTCATTATTACATAAGAGTGTGTGTGCTCAAGTATGTATGTGAATGTGTGTAAAGTATAGGCATGAATATATTAAATTAACAAGAAAATTTTGGTTAAAGTACAAAAATAGAGAATACGAATGTAAAGAACAAGTTAAAGTAGATGAGAAACTCAGTTAAAATAGACAATGAAACTAGTTAAAGTAAACTAGTTAAATTATGATTATAGTGACTATATATATATATATATCTGATGGTAAGAAATAGGGATGTGGATTAATTACATGGAATGGGAACATGGAAAATGAAATAAAGGACAAAAGTTGTCTTTCAAAGATTGATCATTAAAGCCCATCAAAAGACGGAATTATTTGGCACATCTTTTTAGGACAGATATTAGAAAATAAGTCGGTCTAATGTCAACTACCCCTAATTAACTTTTTTTATTAGCAAAAATCTTGGCTAACAAATGCTAAACTAAAAATATTGTCATTTTTTAGGAGAGAATTTTGCGAAACATACTCAAAAGAGGGGGTAAAAAGAGGACCCCGGTTGGGTCGATCGGTTAGAACTCTTGCTTAAAAGCAAGAGGTCCCGAGTTCGATTCCTGGGGGGGGATTTACCTGATTTACATGCAATCCTCGAGGTGTGTAAATCCGGGATTTTTCTGGTCAAGTGGGGTAAGGACAATACATGTATACGGAAAGTAGGAGCTGCCAAATTCTGACCTTGGAGTTCACGAACACCAATCCTTGAGTCCGCAAAGCCACACGGGGCGGGATTTCCTCGTTATCAAAAAAAAAAAAAAAAGAGGGGGTAAAAAAGAGGTGAACAAACACTACTTGCCATTTTCGAGCAACCCCATGAACACACACACATGGTGGGAGTGGCTCCTCCATGAAGCTTCTTCTTTTGTTCGTATCTCCCCCACAAACCAGCAACTGCAGCAGCAACAAAGCAAAGAACCTTCCCAACTCCGCATTCCCCCACATTCCGCCCCTTCCTCTCCTCTCCCTTCTCGTTTCTCACCCCGCGGGGGATTCCTCCTTGCCGTCTCCGTCTCAACTCTCAAGGGACCTGAGCGTTCTTGCCTTCTCCGCGGCGATTGAGATGACCTCCGTTGTGGGTCTTCCGTGGCGTCGGATGGAACTCTATGTCCGTGGAGGCCCCCCTTGCTTGAGCACCTGATTGAGGTCTCGGCCTCCTCATGAACAGGAAGTGGAAAAGAAGAGATCTTGCGGGGAAATTCCATCTCTTTCCTCTGTTGACGACTGGCCAGAGGAGAAGGGGGTAACTTTGATGGGGCTTGGGTCGAGCAAGCGGAGGAACGGGTGGCCGCAGCCCCCCCATGGTCACTACCAGTACCCCCCTCCGCCTCCGCCACCGCCGCCTTCTTCATTCTCGCAACTCCTCTCTTCTTCCCCCCACTCTTTCTCTTCTACCTCCTCCAACCTTTCTCAGCCCACTTCTCCAAGCCCTCCAACCGTGTCTACCTTCCCCGCTCCATCGACGCCGCCCCCTGGCTATGCGTTCGCTGCCGACGCACCTCACCTGGCTGCGGTGACGTGCTTTCCGCTCCACCAGCCCGCCCCTTACCCGGCGGTATTGCCGTGCCCCACGCCGCCTCCTCATGCCTACCATTACTACCCCCATTACTCGGTAGGCGGCTATGCGGAGCCTGTCATGATGTTTCCTGGCAGGATAAACTACCCATATTATGCGCCCAACCAAGGGGGTGCCTGGTGGGCGCCGCCGGCGCCAATGCCTTATGCTGCATCCTCCTCATCGTTGATGGTGGTCCAACAGCCACCTCCGCCTTATGTCGAACACCAGCAGGCTGTCACCATTAAGAACAATGTTAATCTGCACAAGGACACGATCCGGCTCGAGCAGGATTTGCACAATCCGGATCAGTACCTAGTCTGCTTCACATTTGATTCCTTGGTCGATGGGAAGTGAGTACATTTTCCCCACTGATATTTGACTTGGTTATGGTAGAACTAATATGTGGAGATAGAAAAGAAAAAAGGCAAAAGATTTGAGTCTTTCAAGGTCTGTAGGAGAGGAAATATATCAAAGATTGTTTCACCTTGTATTGCTTCTAAGACATGTTTATCTAGAGTATTGCATTTTACTAGCATTTCGTTGGATCATTGGAATTCTTGCTTTATGGAATTCTGAAGCCATTAGTTGGAATTCTGTGCCCTGGGAAATATACTTTCAATCAGTAATACAGTGCATGTTGCTACTCTAAGGGGTCCATTTTCTAAAATGTATGATCTTCAGGATATGAGTATTTTCAGTGCACAAGTTGGAAGCCAATCTCTTGAATATGATGAAAATAAGTTAAGTTTTGTACCTGACAGGATGAATATTGTTTGAATAAACCCTTTTGGTGGTAGGTCATCCTCAGCCGGAAGAATGAAATAAGGTCGTTCCTTGTCCACAAACACCAAACTGGACAGAACACTGCCCCTTGATGAAATGGATTCCGTATCATTAGATTATACATCTCAGAAATCTTCTACATAAGATGCTGAATTGTTAAAAAATGCACACTGTTCTTTTTTTTTTTTTTTTTAACTTCCTTGATGTCTAGGGAAATCCAAACCTACACCTTCCAAAGTGTAGTGAACAGCTTCTATCCTAATGCCAACTGCAGTGTGCATCCTTGTGCATGCCCATCATGGTCTACCTCATGGAAAGCAAATGGCTTTTAGCCTATAATAATACACTTCGTTTTTTACCAACCACCTTTTCCCCAAAAAAAGACAAATAGCATGTTCCTTCTTGTTTTGTCCCCCTTTGGTCGTCTATGATTCTTAAGTCTAGATGATTATAGAAGCTAGGTGCGTAAGAAGAAAATGACCCTTATTATCTATCCCTGGTAAGAAGTCACATCAAATAGATCTGATGAACAATCAAAGAAAATGAAGATTATCAGTGTTGTTAATAGTTCTCAACCATTTGGTCTCCCATGAACTTTTGGCACTTGTCTCTCATTTCAGACCAGGGGCAAATAGTCTCTCTTTTGTAATCCATTCTTTATGGGAAAGGAGCAATGGAGAATGGTAAACAGTGGGTGCATCTTTGGGTGTGGGCCATAGTCGTCATGACACCAAGGCACCTCAAGGCATTTTTGGGTTCTTGGGCGCCTAACCGCTTAGGCGCCTGCCTAAGTGCGGTGCCCAAGGTGGTACCCAATATATGGTGTATCTCCCTGTATAAAATTTTATGTATATATAGGCATACAATAAGTCATTGTTCATGAAAATGCAATAAAAATGTTACTGTGACATTATAATTAAAATTATAACAATATTCATGACGAAAAATATTAAAAGCTTAGATGGTCTTTGAAAAATCAAGATTTTTTTACTTTAGAATTTCCATAGTGATTACATTAGATTGTGAACATTGTCATAGTCATGGTCAATAGATTGTGAACAATCATAGTCGAATGACTGTGACATAGTTTACAGTCTAATGACTGTGGACGGTGTTAAAATGTGGTGCCTGAATTCTCCAATGTGCAGGTTCGAACACATGGATTGACTTGTGTGGTCAGGTTGCATTGATCGACCTAAGTGGTCCGGTTGCTAGGGTTAAAGGGGCGGGTCTCCCTACGGGGTTCAGGGGCTGGAGCCCTCAAAAAGGAAATTTTATTTTTAATTCTAGATGAAGGATTTGAGGTTTGGAGAAACCATAGATGGGGCCCATGGGACCAGACCAATGGCTATTGGGGAACATTGGAACAAGGAGAAACGGGATCAGGACGTGGGGCTACGATAGAAAGCCTTTTTTGATTTTTTTTTATAATAATTTGGACCTCGAAAGGCTCCCCAAAGGCACCTACCTAGGTCGCCTTTTTGGGTGTCCAAAAGGTGAATCAGCGCCCAGTCTTTGGCTGGGCACCTTTCAGCCTATCACCTGTGCCTGCCTTGACAACTATGGTGTGGGCTCGATGGCATTTCTTGAATCCTACTTCTAAGTCCTGCCTGTGGAACCTAATTTTATAAGCAATAGCAATTTTTTGCTGGTCGACATGTGCATATGGATCTCAGCATCAATATGACTACTAAACAGAAACTGGTTATACAGAGTCAAATTTTCTTTTACAGACAGATGATGTATAAAAAGGAGACAAAAGATCCTTCAGTTGAGGGTCATTATTATAAAGGAACAGTTTTGGAGACAAGCCACGATGAGTAAAAAAATAAGCCCTCAATCAAGTAATTGGGGAGCAGGGTAAGGCCTTAATGGAGGTTTTCAGAGGAGTAGTCTCTGTCTGTTAAAAGAATTCAAGATCTTGGTATCGGGCCGAGGAAGTAGCTATAATCAAGTGAGAAAAAAATATGCGCTCGGGACCATTCTAACAAAACTTAGGGTGGAATAGACTGACTTGATGTAATGGATGCCACTAGATTAATTAATAGGACATAAGAGGGCAATACCTTTATTCATTCATTTATTCTCCTCCCCACTATCCTCATTGGGGGGTCCTGATCTCAATCAAATGCAATTGACTATTCTTTTACGAGCGGTAATGTGTCTTATGATGGAAGTGGGTCAACCATGGTAAATTCTGGTTGATTCTTCAGTGAGGCATTAAGGAATCTCACATTGATTGAAGTGTTTGATCTTCCCCAGTCAGTCAAAAGAAGAGGAATAAGTTGATTGGGAAGTGGCAGGTGGTAGAGGCTCTGAACTACATTACATGGATGATGGGAGGAAACAAATGTCTGAAGCAGGTCACTTTCTATCTTTTCTTTGGTCCAACTTGACTTCTTTCTTTCTCAAGATAAGAGTGAACCAAACCCTCTTCCACAAAGGCGGGACCCCTTTCGGTGCACGTCTTGTGTCAAACTAGACTGAGAATTATTTATTTAAGGAAAAGTTCTGTCTTTCAAGGGGAGTGCTCACTGCAGATATACCTCTTTTCCTTTGATTGTGCAATGTACTTGGCATATACAAGTTGGTCATGTATTGTGTTTAGAAGTGGTGCCGCATCTACCGGGGGATGCCTTCTTAGATGTCTCTAGATATGTATGCTGTCCTAGCCTATAATACTGAACGCACAATTATTCTTGTTCTGCTTATAGCATGGTGCTGGAGCCCAGTTGCCTATTTCATCTCAACCCCCTGCCCTTCTCTTCAACATTAAGGATCACCTGTCTGCTGACATGTGCCCAAGAGCTTTGGGCAACCACTGCTGCCTTGTCTGTCGTCATTGGCCATTGGTTCACTTATGTCTACTACAGCTTACAGCTACAGTTTTGGTCATCATTGTGCTCATGTGCTGCTTTGCTGTTGAGTTCCTGCTGACTTGGTATTGGTCTCATGGCAGCATATGCAATCCTAATCCTTTTGTTGATTACCAGATTCAGGGGGCCTCTGACACTACAATGGCTCCTATAAACAACAACAATATCAACAAAAGTTACCATGATCCCTTCACTTGTGTTTCTATGGCCATTGCTGCACCCTTCCTTAGGGCATTCAAATTATTGTCATATCCATTTTCTATAGCCACTACAGCTACTAATTTCTGTCATTGGCCTCTAATCTTTCGGCTGGCACTTTTATCTTCACCACTAATATTCTGTCATCATCAACACAAACCTGTTGGAAAGATGTGGGAGATGCCACATAGGCTGCTGCCTGTGTTATGGTTTTTCCACAGCTATGGTTACATCATGCAAGGCAGGAGAACCCTGCTTGTTGCCCACTCTTTTCTTAACTTTAGGTTGTGGGCATGTGGTTCATGGTTACCAACTTAGTGCCTCATTAGCTTCAGCTGATTACTTGATCCACTGATAACAGTGCCGCCATCATGTGATTTCAACTCCTTTATTATCATTCAATAGAATTGTAGGCTTGACACAACCTCAAGTCTCATGGCAGGTCTCCATTTCAATTTAGCATTCTTGTCTTTGGCTCCTTTACCCATGTATGTCTATAGTGGCTGTTGGTTGGCCAAAGATTCCACTTTTTCTGATACTTAGTTCCAGCTTCCCCTATAGCATGAGTTTATTATTTGCTAGTTTAGCTGATGGCTTTTCTCAGTATACTTGGGCTTCTCTGATGTGCCACTGTTTTGAGGTTCCTCATATATGTCACCAGCTCACTGGTACTAGTTCACACCTAGTTTCATTGGCGAAATATCAAGTCCTTTGTTTTGATTGTACTCAAGGGTGTCTTTAATCTATGATCTATGATCTTCCCTTTTCTCATCATCCAATGGCATTCCTCCAAAACAATCTTGTTTTCACATGATGGCTGAGGGAGGCCGCAGCCCCTTTAATGATGGTTTCTCTCCAGATGCTAGAGGTAACCAAGGAAGCGGTTTACCTCTATAATAGTGATTTTCTTCTGTGGAATAGGTTTCTCCTTCCTCTAATTTCCCACCTTTCGCTCATGCAACATGGTCTTTGCATAATAAAGATTCCAAGATTAGGAGAAGATGAAGCCAATGCTCCTGATACCAGTGTGTCCCCCCATCTGAAAGGTTTTAAAACAAATAAACTATGTAGCACAGAAGGGTGATGATGTGGGACAACACACGGGACTACGCTAACCGACGTACTACGACTCTCCAAAGACGCGATCAGCACTAAGCAACATAGAATAGCAGATTCACACCAACCAAACAAGTAAGCAACAGGAAAATAAACACGTCCACAAAAATACGTAGCCCACAAAGTCGTCCCTCGCGGAGGGAAACGCGGGACCAAGGTAGCTAAGAAGCCACCAAAACTAGGGTAGTCGTTCCACAGACAAGGTCCAAACGGAGCCTCCGGGAAATAGGTTCTCGCACTCACAAGCCGGCTGTGACGCACGTCACGGGCTAGATGCCCTATCTCACAAGTCGGCGACAGATATAAACGTATACGAGAAAAGCAAGTAAACAGCTAGAGAGTAGAATGCGTACCTCCACGTCTGTGCGTGGGGAAGAACCCGACCGTGTCACGAATCCCGAGTAAATAGTAAAATTCAAATATTACAATGAAACTTGCCCACTCCACGCAGGGAGGTAAAAGGCTACAAACTTAACACCTCGGGACCTCGTGGGCCGTCAAACTTGCAAGGCCTGGACGGACGGCCTGTGTAGTGACGATCCTGGCTTGAACTGTTCGCTGGCGGACAGAGTTGGCGCTGCAGGCGCTCAGAGAAGCGGTGCAGTGCTGTGCGGTTGCGAAGGAGGTGGTGGCGCTGCCGCAAGCAAGGGGGGGGGGGCGTGCTGGCGTGGGGTGCGGCGGGTGGCAGCGCAAAGGGGGGGTGCGGACGTGGCGAGGGGCAGGGGGGCGTGGGCGTCCGCGCTGGGCGAGGGGGTTGGAGGTGGCCGCGGGATGGTGGCGTGTGGCGTCGCAGGAGAGAGAGGGGAGGCAGGGGCGGCGCGATGGAGGCGGGAGGAAGAGAGGAGGGGGCCGCGTGGCTGGCGGTGGGCGGCGGGCTGGGCAGAGGAGAGAGAGGGAGCAGGGAGGCGCGGCTGGGGCCGGGCGCGAGGAACGCGGCCGGGGTGCGGGTTGGCGTGGGGCGGCTCGGGCTGTGGGAGAGAGAGGGCGGAGGCGGCGCTGGGTGCGCCTGGGAGAGAGAGAGAGGCAGGGACAGTGCGGCGCTGCTGGGCGGAGGCGCTCCCGGGGCGGGCTGGTGGAGTTGGCGGGGTGGCGTTGGCAGTGCGAAGGATGCAGGGGGAAGACGGCAGCGACAGCAGAGCCTTCACAGCTGGCCTTTGCGGCAGGCCTTCGCGGCAGAGCCTTCGCGGCTTCTCTCCGTCTCGGAGGAAGGAGAAGAAACAGCGGCGGCTGAGTTTCTCAAATATCCAAATAACTGTTCTATTCCAAAAACCGGGGGTTTACAAAATATTTAAAGGGTTTGGGCTAATCCCTACCCAAGTTGGACTCCTCTAAAGACTTACCATACTAAACACTTGACTAATCCTATTAGGACTAAAATAACATCAAAATTCGTAACAGAAAATAAATGAAAATAGAAAAGATGCTAAACGGGCCCTAATTGGGCCAAAACTACTGTCTATGGACTCCTGGAAGTGAACTCTACACCATGGGCTCGTCGCCCAACCAGATCGTCGCCTCTGTAGCGTTCTGTGCTCCTCGACGACGGTAGACCAAGTCCGGGTTGAAGTGGGCCCGAGCTCTCGTGTCCTCACCAATCCTCCCCGGCTGGGAAGAACTGGACCCCATCGAGTAAGGGTCGACGTCGCTCTGGTATCGCTCCAACAAGTCGGGATCTATCCTCTGAAGCTCTGCGCGTGTAATCCATGTATCCTCTGTCGTGGGGCGTCCTCTCCAATGCACAAGGTAGCGGTGGTGCGCTCCATCTCTAGAAGTGATAACCTGTTCGTCTAGTATATGCTCAATCTGCTCACACCGAACAGGTATTGGGGCTGTAGGTGGACACTCATGGGTGGGATCACTCCGAAGAGGGGGTGAAGGCTCAAATGGATCACTAGGTATCACAGCCGGGTCCCTGTAAGCTACCAAATCAGACACATTGAATGTGGAACTAATACCATAGTCGTTTGGTAGATCCAAAACATACGCATTGGACCCAACTCGCTTCACCACCTGGAATGGACTAGCTCCGCGGGCGTGCAACTTCTTAACGGCCCCTGAGGGGAACCGCTCAGATCTAACCCTGATCATGACGTAATCACCCTCCTGAAACTCACGTTGTCGTCGGTGTGCATCTGCTAATTCTTTATAACGCTCATTGCTGATCTCTAACTGACGACGTATGCTCTCATGCAGACCTCTAACATGTTCGGCAAAAGACTCGGCTGAGGCAGACACTCGCTCCCTATGTGCCAAAGGGACTAAGTCTACGGGATTCCTAGGTCTAAGGCCAGTAACTATCTCAAACGGACACATACCTGTAGACCTATTCACCGAGTTGTTATAAGCAAACTCCGCATGAGGTAAGTTGAGATCCCAATCCCGAGGGTGATCCCCAACTAGACAACGGAGTAGGTCACCTAAGCTCCTATTTACCACCTCCGTCTGACCATCGGTCTGGGGGTGATAAGCAGTGGAGAACTTCAACTGAGTGCCCATCAGGTGTCACAAGGTCTTCCAAAAGTAACTCGTGAATCTCACATCCCTATCAGATACTATAGTCTTGGGTAGGCCATGTTTACATGCAACATGAGAGAAGAAGATGTTAGCCACCCGAGAAGCATCAGAAGTCTTAGAGCAAGGGATGAAAAGGGCCATTTTGGAAAACCTATCCACCACTACAAAAATAGAATCATGCTTCCTAAGTGTACGTGGCAAGCCTAGAACAAAATCCATGCTAATGTCCTGCCACGGGCGATCTGGCACAGGAAGCGGAGTGTAGAGACCGGGACTTTGCTTCTTTTGTTTGGCCGTAGCGCACGTTCGACACTGAGCTACTATGCGTGCAACATCACGTTTCAAACTCGGCCAATAGAAGCGGTACTCTACCAGCTCAATAGTCTTATTCCGCCAAAATGACCGGCTAGACCTCCAGCGTGTAACTCCCACACTAAAAAATCGCGCGCTGAAGTCCGCGGGACACACAACCTATCCCTACGAAAAAGATAACCCTCCTGCAAGATGTAATCACTATGGGTAGGGGAGGGTCCTGACTGAAGAGCAACATAGATATCGCCAAAGTCTGGGCAACTAAAGTACTCATCCTTAAGCTTCTCAAACCCAGTGACCTGGACACTGACAGCAGTAAGTAAGCAAGCCCGACAACTCAAGGCATCGGCCACTCGGTTCTCAACTCCAACCTTATGCTTCAATACAAAGGTATAGGACTGTAAATACTCGACCCAACGACTATGTCGTGGGCTAAGTTTCTTTTGGGAGTGAAGAAACCGAAGAGCCTCATGATCCGAATAAAGGACAAACTCAAACGGTAGCAGATAATGTCTCCAATACCTTAATGCCTGAACTACCGCATAGAACTCCTTATCATAGGTTGAGTATTTCAGCCTAGCCCCATTCAATTTCTTACTAAAATAAGCCACAGAGTGGCCTTCTTGGCTTAATACTCCCCCTATGCCAACGCCAGAAGCATCACATGAGACCTCAAACACCTTAGAGAAATCAGGTAGGCGAAGAACATGTGCCTGAGTCATCCGCTCCTTGATGTCCTTAAAAGCAGAAGCTGCTGCTTTGGTCCAGATAAAATCCCCTTTTTTGATGCAGTCAGTGACAGGGGCCATTAGTGAGCTAAACCCTCTAATAAATCGTCTATAAAATGCAGCCAGACCATGAAAACTACGGACTTCATGGACACTGAGGTTCTGGCCACTCGATGATAGCTCTCACCTTTTCGGGATCGGCAGAGACTCCCTCGCTAGAAACGACAAACCTAGAAGATAACACGGTCAGTCATGAACGCACACTTCTTTAGGTTGGCGTACAAACTCTCTCGGCGAAGGATAAGGCATACCTGCCGAAGGTGATCCAAGTGCTCATCCCTAGTGCGACTGTAGATGAGAATGTCATCAAAGTATACCACAACAAAGACCCCAATAAGAGGTCGTAGAACCTGAGTCATCAGTCGCATGAAAGTACTAGGGGCATTTGATAATCCAAAGGGCATGACTAGCCATTCATACAAGCCATCCTTAGTTTTAAATGCTGTTTTCCACTCATCGCCAGGCCTAACCCTCACCTGGTGATAGCCACTCTTTAGATCAATCTTAGAAAAGATGGTTGCTCCCGCCATCATGTCAAGCATATCGTCTAAGCGGGGAATGGGGAAGCGATACTTCACAGTAATTTTGTTGATGGCTCGACTATCCACACACATCCTCCATGTGCCATCCTTCTTAGGAGCGAGCAATGCTGGGACGGCACATGGGCTCATACTTTCCCTAACCGAACCCTTCCTCAAATACTCCTCCACCTGTCTTTGTAATTCTGCATGTTCAGTCGGACTCATCCGATAGTGGGGGAGGTTTGGTAGGGTGGCTCCAGGGACCAAGTCAATCGCGTGCTGGATATCACGCATGGGTGGTAATCCATCTGGGAGGTCCTCAGGAAAGACATCATGAAAGTCATCGAGAAGAGAATTACCTCAGGAGGGTTCTCTCGATCGGCTTCCTTGGGAACCTCTCTAACCACTATGGCAAAAACTGGATCAGCACCCCTAAACTCACGCTCAAAGTCTCTAGCACTCATGATAAGCAGCGTGCTAGATGGCGGCTCTTTCCGAATGGGAGGTGAGGCCTGAATACTAGAGGTAGGGGCATCACGAAGAGGAGGGGTCTCCTTCCTAGGGGTGAATGTGGGCGGAGCAGGGGCTATGGTAATGCGACGACCTTTATGCTCAAAAATGCAAGTGTTGGATCGACCATGCATGGTCGCATCCATATCAAATAGCCAAGGTCGTCCAAGAATAATACTCCCTACTTCCATGGGTAAAATATCACACCAAATCTTGTCTTGGTAGGAATGAAAGTGGATCGGGACTAGACACCTAGTCTGGATCGGAATAGAAGTCGCATCTATCCAAGACACTCTATAGGGACTGGGGTGATCGACTGGTGTAAGTGCTAAGTTCTGGACAGTCCCTGTGGAGATTGCATTAATGCAACTCCTGCTATCAATGAGGACCTTACACGCCTTCTCTCCCAACTTGATGTGTGTAGGATGGAGGTTCGGCGCCAGTCATCCCCAACTAAAGGGCGGGTCAAGGTGCAACGGACTACTGCCAGAGTATGGGGCTCCTGGGAATCCTGGCTAGCATCTATAGGCTCAGAGTCAACACGGAATGCCTCAGCAAGTGCAGGGTCATGCTTGTATATCTCCTCCTCAATGACTGGGGTGTCGTCCCACTCTACGTCACCCATGTACATGCTACGTGTAGGACACTGTTTCGCAAAGTGACCGAAACCACTGCAACGGTAGCACTGCTGACGTGTGCCACTGCCCTGAGACGACTCACCACTAGTAAAAGTCTTCCCCTTGTCTTCCCGTCTGACAGGAGGAAGGGGACCCTGAAGGCGTGTGGGAGGGGCAGGTAGGGGTAGTGGTTGGTCCCTAGGTGGTGGGAGACGAGGCCGCAGTCCAGTGGGCTCCTGATGAGTAGTCTCCCGTTGTGCACCCAATTGTCCTCTCTGAGGTGGGGCGGACTGGGTACGCTGGTTCGAAGTACGTGGAAATGTGGATCTCACATGTGAGGGTGGCTGGTACTCGGACTCAAAGAGCTCTACTTCTTGGGCTACCTGGTAAGCATACTCGAGGGTGGTCACATTCCGCCTAAATAACTCACGTTGGTAAATCGGGCGGAGACCCTTCCGAAATCGGGATAGGGTCATAGCACTCTCCTCATGAACTCCACACCTCAACAAGTACTCATCGAACTCAACTATGTACTCTGAGACTGGTCTACTACCCTGTGTGAGACTTTGCCAACGGTCAATGAGACGCTGACGATAAGTCGCAGGAAGATACTTCTCGCGCAGTTTGGCCTTCATATCATCCCATGTCTCAATCCTATCCTGATGTCGCTGCATGAGGAGGCTCTCCACATTAACTCAATAAGTTTGGGCTTGGCCAAGCAGCTTCATTTTGGCGAATCGAACTCGCCGACCATCAGTCATCTCGTACCACTCAAAATAGCGGTCCATGGCTGCTTCCCAATCAAGGTAGACCTTAGGATCTAGAGATCCATCAAAAGTAGGGACATCTACCCGGACACTCCTCACAATCTGATCATCCCTATCGTCATACTCATGGAACCGTTGAGGCTCATACCTTGCGTCATGACCACGTCTAAGATCAGCATGTTGGCCTCTACGAGGGGCCGGTCTCCTACGGTGGTCATACACCTCTTCAATTACATCATCCTCTGTCTCAGGGGTCCAGACTCTCCTGTCTTCGACCCTAGGGGAGCGACGAGCTCCCTGAGGAGGATCATTGTGTTCTATTGCCCGAGGTGCCGGAAGATGAGGTGGAACCGGGTGATGGCCTACTCGATCAAGATCCTCCTGATGGTTGACTACCCGTTGTGGGTGGTGGCCTTGTGGAGCAACCTCAATAACATCTACTCGACCCTGAAGTATTACAACTCTCTGGTCAACTTGTCCAAGACGTTCTTGGGTACTTTGTTCCATTTGATCCAACCTACCCATTAAGGCTTGCATCATCTCACTCAAAGTAGGTTCCCTAGGTGGACTTCTCCGTGGGTCCATTTGGCAATCATCCGCCATGGATCTAGGGGTGTGGTACTCCAAACCTCTACGGGTGCGCATGCACAACTCTAGGTGACTTGACCGGGGAACCTAAGACTTCAACACAAGACTCACTAAGATGACATACCCTAGACGCATGCTCTGATACCAAAATTGATGCGGGACAACACACGGGACTACGCTAACCGACGTACTACGACTCTCCAAAGACGCGATCAGCACTAAGCAACATAGAATAGCAGATTCACACCAACCAAACAAGTAAGCAACAGGAAAATAAACACGTCCACAGAAGTACGTAGCCCACAAAGTCGTCCCTTGCGGAGGGAAACGCAGGACCAAGGTAGCTAAGAAGCCACCAAAACTAGGGTAGTCGTTCCACAGACAAGGTCCAAACGGAGCCTCCGGGAAATAGGTTCTCGCACTCACAAGCCGGCTGTGACGCACGTCACGGGCTAGATGTCCTATCTCACAAGTCGGCGGCAGATATAAACGTATACGAGAAAAGCAAGTAAACAGCTAGAGAGTAGAATGCGTACCTCCACGTCTGTGCGTGGGGAACAACCCGACCGTGTCACGAATCCCGAGTAAACAGTAAAATTCAAATATTACAATAAAACTTGCCCACTCCACGCAGGGAGGTAAAAGGCTACAAACTTAACACCTCGGGACCTCGTGGGCCGTCAAACTTGCAAGGCCTGGACGGCGGCCTGTGTAGTGACGATCCTGGCTTGAACTATTCGCTGGCGGACAGAGTTGGCGCTGCAGGCGCTCAGAGAAGCGGTGCAGTGCTGCGCGGTTGCGAAGGAGGTGGTGGCGCTGCGCAAGCAGGGGGGGGGGGGGGGGGCGTGCTGGCGTGGGGTGCGGGCGGGTGGCAGCGCAAAGGGGGGGTGCGGACGTGGCGAGGGGCAGGGGGGCGTGGGCGTCCGCGCTGGGCGAGGGGGTTGGAGGTGGCCGCGGGACGGTGGCGCGTGGCGTCGCAGGAGAGAGAGGGGAGGCAGGGGCGGCGCGATGGAGGCGGGAGGAAGAGAGGAGGGGGCCGCGTGGCTGGCGGTGGGCGGCGGGCTGGGCAGAGGAGAGAGAGGGAGCAGGGAGGCGCGGCTGGGGCCGGGTGCGAGGAACGCGGCCGGGGTGCGGGCTGGCGTGGGGCGGCTCCGGCTGTGGGAGAGAGAGGGCGGAGGCGGCGCTGGGTGCGCCTGGGAGAGAGAGAGAGGCAGGGACGGTGCGGCGCTGCTGGGCGGAGGCGCTCCCGGGGCGGGCTGGTGGAGTTGGCGGGATGGCGTTGGCGGTGCGAAGGATGCAGGGGGAAGACGGCAGCGACAACAGAGCCTTCACGGCTGGCCTTCGAGGCAGGCCCTCGCGGCGGAGCCTTCGCGGCTTCTCTCCGTCTCGAAGGAAGGAGAAGAAACAGCGGTGGCTGAGTTTCTCAAATATCCAAATAACTGTTCTATTCCAAAAACCGGGGGTCTACAAAATATTTAAAGGGTTTGGCTAATCCCTACCCAAGTTGGACTCCTCTAAAGACTTACCATACTAAACACTTGACTAATCCTATTAGGACTAAAATAACATCAAAATTCGTAACAGAAAATAAATGAAAATAGAAAAGATGTTAAACGGGCCCCAATTGGGCCAAAACTACTGTCTATGGACTCCTGAAAGTGAACTCTACACCATGGGCTCGTCGCCCAACCAGATCGACGCCTCTGTAGCGTGCTGTGCTCCTCGACGGCGGTAGACCAAGTCCGGGTTGAAGCGGGCCCGAGCTCTCGTGTCCTCACCAGGTGACCATCTCCTGACAATCATAAACTCCAGACAACTGAAAATGAGGAGCAAGTGAAATATGGTCTTTAGCACAAACAAGCCAGTTGGGCTAAATATAGGTGACTGGGGGTGGATTGTGATTTGGAAAGTGAGGAAAAATGCTAAATGTTGAGCCATATCGGGCAACTTGCAAAGATCAGCAGAGGTAACTAAATCTAGTTTACATCCTTGCCTAGTTCACCACAGGCAAGTATAACTAACCAGTTATAGTTCAGATGATTTAGCTTTTGCAATTTACTGTATCCTCTATTTCAAAATTTTTAACCATGAATAAACATGACTGATGCTTTCTGTTGGTTTTGAATAAGCGGCACCTCAGGTGCTATGTTATCTGAAACTCTTGAGTTGTTTGGAGGATGTGTGTCAACAAATAGTTGTGTTCAAAATTCAATCAATTACTGATTACCTTGCATCATATTGCTTTTAGCTTCATTAACTCTTTTTTTTTCTTTAATTCACAGCATCTCTATTATTTACTTTGCCAAGGAGGGGAAAAATTGTAGTTTTGTGCCACTGTGTCCTGAGATTTGCATGCCTATGAAGTTACCTTTTCAAAAAGGTATAGGACAGAAATTTTGTCAGCCTTCAGGTTCTGGTATTGATGTACGATTTTTTGAATTATATGATCTCTCGAAGCCTTCTCAAGAGGATATTGTCCCATTAATTATATATGCTGAGGCATGTCCTGAGCCTTCACCCACAGTTGAGGGCTTCAGTCACCCCTCCAGTGTCTCTCTGTGCCAGATTACACAAGCTGTCATAGAAAAGAAAGGCAAGGGGAATTCCAAGTGAAGGCAACTAAACAGATTCTGTGGGCCGGTGGAGAAGCTATGAACTGAAAGAGATTTTTTTGCCTTGCCAACTCAGGAAAAGCAGAATTTGGTGATGATGACTCAGGCAAAGAATGTGTGATTTGCATGTCCGAACCCAAGGATACAGCTGTTTTGCCTTGTCGGCATATGGTGAGAACAGATATAACACTGATCATGGTGCCTTTGCTCTCCTCTGAATCACTACATAAGCAATCTCTTAGATATTGCCTGTCTCTCTAAACCTGTGCTCTGTTGTTTTTCCCAGTGTATGTGTGCCGAATGTGCAAAAGCATTGAGACTTCAATCAAATAAATGCCCAATATGTCGGCAGCCTGTCGAAGAACTCATGGAGATCAAGGTGCAACATTGTTCGCCGGTGGAGACCAAAATTATAGGATAGACATCAAATCAAAGGATGTTTCTAAAAAACTGTCAGTGCCAGTATCATAGCTTATGGATAATGCTACTTGTGCTCAAGGTATTTAAGGTACTTCCAACATCTCTCCCCTGGGAAGTTTGCAATTAATACACTGCTTCCTCACCTTGTAATATATGTATTATACACAATGGATGGTGGAGATGTGAGGAGTACCTTAAAATAGCTATACTAGTAAGTCTCTCATTATCCGTAACTTATGCAGAATTGTCTGTTTTATAATGTGCATATGCTTGTTGAGCCATTTGTTGGTTGGTTTCACATTTCAATACATTGATATGAATCTTGCATGCTGAAAATTTCTTTGGTTTGCAGCACCGCTTGCTCAATAGTGATGTCTATCTTGCAGTTCACATTGTGGTTTCTTCTATGTTCTCTTATCCAACTTGATCTCTGTTTGATACTACAAAAGTTGCATGTTGGCCACTTTATGAAAGTGATATAGTTTGGTTTCTCATGGATGAGTGTATATTGTAAGGTGCATCTAATTGATCTGTGTTGCCAAATTCGTGTTTTTGAATGTGCTATGGTGCGACTTTCCGCACGAACAGCAACAATACCTTTGTCTATCAACAGGCTATTACCATGGGCATGTTTTTGTGAATGCTAGCATTCTTAACATTGCTGCACAACACACCTGCTACAAACCTGAGATGTGTGGTAGATCTTTTGGTCTCCTTTTTTTTTTTTTTTAATGTCAGATGCTGGATCTTATCTGATGCACACATTATATAGTCTGGCTACTTTGTTTGGCGGATAAATCTGATAGCCCCTTATCTGCACAGATAACAAGAAAGTGGCTTTGATTTCACAGACAAGCAAAACAGCCTTCAACGGAGATACACTCCTATCAGCTCTGATTCTATCAAGAGGGTTTGAGCTCTGATTATTTATCAATGCTTTATCAGAGGTTTCCACACTATTATAATGGTCTATCCATATGTTATGTGCGAGTAACTCAGATAGCTTTATCAAAGTGAGATGGACTAAAACTGTGTTAACTATCCACAAGTAACATCTCTGTGGATAGTCCCCTACTTGTGGCAGAGTGGATATGGATTTGGGTGCGACAGGAGAGACCCTGAGTTCGATCGTGGGGTGAGGCGGGATTTTCAAAAGCCATTGGGCTATGCAACCACAAAAAAAAAAAACTGTGTATAAACTATTCACAAAACAAAGTAGCTCAGATGGGGTAGTTAAAATTCAAAAAAAAAATGGTAATGGTCCGAGCACTTTAGGCCCATTAAGCCCAGTTTCGACCACTATTCAAAGTTATGCATGGACTTGAGCAGGTAATGGGCCCCAAAATCTTCCACAATCTGGATGTTGTGTATGAGTATGTAGTGCAAACCTTTTTCTTCATTCTCGTATATTTCTTAAAGAAACTTCTCGGTTTTGGGGGCAAACGACTGCAAGTACATGCGCAGTAGCATGGGAGCTTCGATCCGTGCGAACCTCCACACCCCATCACTCATGTTTTGTCGACTACTTCGGGGAAGAAATTAAGTACCATCTTGCAATTTCAAAAAATAAAAATAAAGGAGGAGAGATGAGAACGTTCCAGTTGAGAATCTCCAAAACTGGTGTTCATCATGCTGCCTGCCCCCACCACCCCCCCCCTCCTTTCGTACTAATGTGAAGCACCATTTCAAAATTCCAACTCCCTCCACAACCTTCTTTCACCCGCTGCTACACCGCAGTGGCATGAGTGGTTTAACTTTTACATGGACAATTTTTCATAAAGAGGCCAAAACTCCATAGAACAACTAGAATTTGAAGGGGAAAAAAAAACTCAGTTTATTATTTATTATATCTACTGCTTTTTTCCGTGCTCGCTGCCAACAACCCCTACTAATGTATGGTCTGGCGTTCACTGCTTCTCGCCATCCCAAGCCTCCTCTTTTTTATTTTTCCCTTTTTCTCCTTAGGGTATGCATAATTATGAGTAATCTTTCGTCCTTTCAGATTTTGAAAAAAAAAAATCCTATTACGAGGAAGAAATTCTCTATAGATTCTACTATTAATTTTGCAGTGAAGTACATTCAAAATCTCTGACATTTAGGAATTCGAAATCTCTCTGTCACAAACACTTTGATCTCCTCTTCCTTGACGCCTGCCAAAACTCTTCATTTGCTTCTCCCCCACTGATGATAATTTGGAATATGGTATTCTGCATACACACAATCACATTATTGCCTACTGAGGGAGAAATTAAAGGATAACTGCATGCATGTCAAGATAGCAGGAGCTTGTATTCGTCAGGCGTTCTATATAGGTGGGTAAGTAAGTATTTTCAGGGTCTTCTTTTCTGTTTTATAGAGTGAGAAGTTCTGCATTTTCTCCCAACCAACTTTGCCTTGTTTTCTCGTCTCGCATCCGCACTTAATCCAGAGGAGAGGGGGTTCTCCATTCATTGTCAGAGCCCCCTTCCACTCCATCTTTGTCGCCGTCTGTCAACCACAGGCAGGGGTGCCCTCTCTTTCGTGGACAGTTTTGGACTCCTACTCAGTAGGAGGTTCTTGTCTTCGACGATTAGGGTTTCCCTTTTGCTCGTTGAAGGAATTGTTTCTCCGACTGACCGGAGAGTGATTCTCAGCTGGAGTTTAATATATAGAAGTATTAATTGGTCCTATCCTCTACCGATCAGCTTAAGGATATATTTTATCAACAATATTTTTAATACATGTTTGATATTAAAATAAATTAAAAAATAAATTAAAAATATTTAAAATTTTAAAAATATTTTCATTCTATTCTCAATCTATTTCGATATCAAATATGATCTTACAATTTATTTGAACCGGGGGAAGTAATACATGCTGAAGGGCATAATTTAATGCCACACAAAACAGTCAGGTTATACGGATCATGATCTACCTGTTACCATGTACTGATTAATATCCGAACCCAGAAGATTTCTTCCGTGGTGCTACAATATTGGACGCGCGAGATTACTGATAATTCTGCAGCAGCTCCGCCATGAGAACACCATATATATATACCAACAGGAGACGGAGATCGTATCCACAATTGGGTTTCACCTGCACTGTGGCTCGAGAGAGAGAGAGAGGAGATACATATATTATCCCTACTGCATAACGCAACAAGATCTGGCTGCTAGTTATATTTATGATCACTGCAAGGGATTCCTCTGTTTCATCTGCATATATAGCTGCCAGAGACAGATCAGTCACAGTTAAGTTGATCACTATGTGAAAGTTTTCTCATCGCCCATCTGTGACAGCGGCGGAAGAGAGAGAACCCATAATATATATATGTATAGATATATATATTACACCAAACTCTATATATATATATAGGAGCTGTTAATTGTTATTGATCACCATGATCAGCTATTCTTCTCTCCGTGCCACCTGCCTGTCGGGGTAGTACCCAAGCCTACCCCTCCCGCATTCCAGGTTTACGTGTATTGGTCCAAATTTTGCCACCTCTCCCATGCCGACAGAGCGGTGCGCCGGTGCCCAACTCCCAGCGTCTGTCCAAAAGCCAGACAGTGAGACGGCCGCGCGCGGTGGCGGTGGCGTTCCCGCTCCTTGGCGCCTTTCTTTATTACAGTGATCCGGGGACTTGCGCCAGTTCAGATACTCTGGGGAGGTGTGAAGGGGGGCGTACGTCGACCAAAGTTTAGAGTTGGCGAACCACATGCATGACATCATCGTCGTCATGGTCATTAGTACTTCACGCACTGTATAAACCACAGTGTCACCAACGCGGCTTCTCTCTCTCTCTCTAAGGAGAAATACTTCGAACCAGGGTGCGGCGCCCAAGCAGGGACAGACATAGAAATTTTATTTAGTGGGGTCATTTAAATTATATTTTAATATTTATATAATTATATATTATAAATAATATAAATAAATATTTAAAATAATAATAATAATAATGAGACAATTCATTATAATTAGTTTCTTTCTTACAATTGTACTCGACGAGTTTTCATATTTTGAAACACTTCAATAATAAATTTATTGCTTCCATTCTCAAATAAATCTTTCTCAATAAATGTCACTAAACAATCATTTATCCAATCGATGCACATCCAATTCCACAGCTTATTCTTCATATAAGTCATTGCTGAAAATACTCTTTCAACATTTGCAGTAGCTACTGGAAGAAGCAATGCTAACTTTATAAGCAAATATATATACCATCGGATACACAACATGTTTCTTTGTCTCCACCAACTTTCTTACAAGATCACCAATGCCTTTTAAGTTAGAAAATCTCTCATTTGATGTCAGATCAAATATATAATTTTCAAGCTGATTATGAAGTGTCACAAAACCAACAAAATTAAGAAACTCATTTGGATAAAATCCAGCTAACTTAACCAACTTTTCATTGTCAAAAGCTGAAAATAAATCACAAGGATTTAAGCTAGCCACACAAAGAAGCAACTTAGTGTTTGTTTCATTGAAACGACTGTTCAGCTCTTGCAATTGCATATCTAATATGTGATAGAACAAGTCAATCTGAAAATGATGTAAACTTGTGATACAAAGAGCCTTGCGTCGAGATCTTCCAGAAAAAATATATTGTTGATCCATATTAGGAATAAGAATATCTTCGTTGTTACAAAATGAGCATACTTCTTCAAAAATATCATTCCAACCTTCATCTCTCATAACTTGTAATCGTTGTTTAAAAAGTTTCACAAGTGACATGGCATTAACTATATCTTGATCTTTTCTTTGCAAAGTTATTGACAACTCATTTGTGATGGCCAATATTTTTGTCATCAAATGCAGAAGAAATGCAAAATCAAAAGTTCTCAATGCAAATAATAAGTCATGTGCTTCACCTTTTTGTTCCAGAGTTCCTTCCTGATAAATATTATCAAGTACATCCACTGCAGAGGAGAACAAAACAGTCAAATTTATGAGGCTTCCATAGTGAGAACCCCACCGGGTATCATCTGCTCTTTTCAAACTTATTTCTTGATTCAAACCTCTGCCACTCTGAAGATCACCACTGCTTAAACCTTCTGCAATTCTAATACTCTGTTTTTCTCGAAGAGTGTCTCGTCGTTTGCAAGATGAACTAATCACATTTGTAATTGAGAAACAACAGAGAAAAATCAAGAAACACCACCATGATTCTTAGCAACAGCTACAAGAGTCAACTGTAGTTGATGAGCAAAACAATGAATATAATATGCCGAGCTATTGTCTCTGATAATCAATGCTTTAAGACCATTGAACTCACCCTGCATATTACTAGCACCATCTGTGACGGTCCTCGCCGTTCAGACCCATTAACCTAATAACGAGCCTAACTCGAGTCCGCCTCCCGCGAACGGGCCGGAGCCTCGCAAGGGATATCAAACCACGAGTCTACAGAAATATAAAGGAATTAACTCAAATATTCATAAGATCTGCCAATCTCACAAATATTTACATGAAATATACATAGCCATAGCACAACTGTAACCAAACTACAACAGAACCTGGGGCATACCCCGAGATGAACGACAAAAAAGTGAAAATTACACTGTTGGTGGTGCTGACCCTCCACTGGACGACGAGCGCGAAATCTCCTGATTTTCCTCACCTGGTAGGAGGTAGGGGTGAGCCTCTCGAGTCACTGGCTCAATAGGGAAACTCCCTAGAAACCGAGCAAACGAACACAAGTAGCAAAGCAGGAAATGCTACGCTAACAATTTATAATATTATCTAGCAGGATATAAAATTGTAAGTACCACTTACCATTTGCCGCTTAACAGGAATCAACGTGAATAAATAAACGCAAAAACCAAATAGGTGTACGAGTTACTGTAGAGAAACGCCACACTCGAGCCACGTCAACTGGTTCGCGACACCAATTATTGACCCGGACAAACAACACAGGACTACCTCTCAGTCTCGCAGCCACGGACGAAAAGTCCAGCTGCCGCTCCACTAAACAAGTACAAAGAACTGTGGAGTACAACTAAACCACCACAACCTGCAAGTCACACACCTCGCAGGCCCATGCCTGTCACCTTTAGGGACTCTGGCCTGAGCTCTTTAAAGTGAGGCACTGGAAAACAGGACTAGCTGGGGCCCAGTACGTCTACTGGTGTCCGTCTCCCCCAACTACGAGCGCGCTACAAGCGACAACACAAGAAACTCTCTCTAGTCGCTATCCCACTGCCGTCTTTCCCTCAACCGGATGTACTACTCAGTACAGGAGCGAGGGTGTCCAGGAAGACGACAAGACCTCATCGGTACCCAGTACCGGGACAAGCCCCGAGCACACACGTGCCTGGCTCACACAAAACCTGGGGCTCCCAACTGAAGAGGTATCCACGGAAGGCGTCAAACTACACGCCACGTACACAGAAACCACGTGCACAACGCACAAGCCACGTGAAACCTCCATGTAAACCACGTGAACACCATATAAACCACACACCACACGCTCCCCGAGCGTAGAGAGAGTGCCAATGCATCTCTTACTATCATCATATAACACAAACCATACTAAACGGATAATTATACACTTACATGTATTCTCGGATAACAGCCTTCGGCTGCTGTCGCGACAAGGTGCAGCGTCGCCTACAGGACGCGACGGCACGATAGGTCGCCTTCTGAACGCGACGTATCGCGGTGTCGCGACTTGGTCGCGACGCCAAGAGTAGTCGCCTTAGCAGGTGCAAACCCTAACCCGGGGTCCATCATTCAGATCACCCCAAACTCTTTAAAACCTACCGTTTTCATTCCGTTTTCATGCTTTAATGTGTTCCTACACATGCTATCTAAGGTTTAGAAGCAGGAAACACATTATCCACATCTCACGAATGATTCACGAATCAAACTACGGGAAATCTCTCTACCTTCGCGAAGAACGCGAAGAACGATGCCCGCACGATGTTTCCTCCACTCCACGTAGAGTCCTCGAGGTGGAAACTCGTCAAACCGAGCTCTAGCAAGCCAAATCGCCCGAAAATCCCACAGCAAACACCCCCTGGCCGAGCAGAGCTTCCGTGAGCTCTGTTCTGCTAGGGTTACTTAAAAATGCAGTTCAGTTAAGAACACGACGCCCTTCTAAGTCACGACCTGAACGCGACGTACTCGGCCGTCGCCTTCAGCCTACTGACGCCAGCATACATGCCCAGCTTGCGACACGCGGCAGACATGCAAACGTTCACTTAAACTGGCAGTTCCATGAACGCGGCGCCATGGGCTGTCGCGATCAAAACGCGACGCCCCTCACTGTCGCGTTAGGAACCGAGAAACAGTGAGCGCTTTGGGCAAAATCTCATAACTTGCGGAAATCATCTGCCACACACACGTCATCGGCCACACACTGGCCTCCATAACCACACAAAAGTGATCCGAACGGTCGGAACGTTACACCATCATAGCTCTGTCCTCTTATTCTGGATAAACTGAGTCTATATCTCATGAGAACATGTTCAATTGTCGTCTTAAGTGACATAGTAGTAGTATCAGTAACATGAACAATGCTAAAAAATCTCTCAACAACAAAACCCCTCTGATCAATATAACGTAAAACTATGGCCATTTATTCTTTGCCAGATATATCACGAGCCTCGTCAATAAGTATGGTAAAAAATCATCTCCAACTTCTCTGATAATTGCATTTGTTGTTTCAATTGCACATGCACTTATGAAGTCTTTTTGTATATGAGGAGCAATAATTTGGACATTTTGAGGAGCGTTGTGCAACACAACGTCATTAATAGATGAGTTATGATCTGCAAGAAATCTTAAGAGCTCAAGAAAATTTCCTTTATTCAATGAATTGTCAGATTCATCACGTCCACGAAATGCTAATCCTTGACGCAAAAGAAATCTTATGCAATCTATTGAAGCTTGTAGACGGGCTCGATAATCAATCTTGACCTGATATGATTGCTTTGAAAAAGCCACTTGAATACTTTGTTTTTGTCTCATCAAATCCTCACATTTTTTTACAACTATATTGTGTGAGCTATTAGGACCACCAATATGAACATCTAATATGTCTTTCTTGTTTCAAGAAGAAAAACCCTCATAAACAAATGAATCACCACCTGACTATTTTCCATGATCAATCTTGAATAAGTAACAAGGTAAACAAAATGCAGCATCTTTTGCAACGCTATACTCTAACCAAGTTGCATACTCATCAAACCAAGAAGGAACAAATCTACGCATTTTTCCACCCAAAAGCTTCAATGGAAAACTGTGATTTCGAGGTTGACAAGGACCCTTTAATAGATAAGCTCTTCTCACATCATCTAGTAATTTTGAATGATACTCTGATATTTTCTTTCTTAATCTTGGATCTGATTCTAAAGTAGTCAAATCAAGTTCATCAACGGAGGAAGATTCTTGTTGACTTGGGAGTGGAGTTCTAGAACTACTTGAACTTCCTGCATTGCTTTGTCCTTGACTTAGCTTAACCAGATAACGTTTCATCCTAGTAAAAAAAAAAAAACTTTAATAACTTAAAAGCTACTAACTAACAAGCTACAAAAAAATCTCACCAAATCATACTCACAAATATAAATGAGCCACATAAATGAACATAAATGTACATCATACAAAATAACAAGTTATAAAGAAAAACATAAATGCACATCATATAAATGACTAAATGAGCCACCACCCAGGCTCGCTGGGAGCCACCACCCAGGCTCACTGGATTACATACATGTTGGTGCTTATTTAAGAGATTTGAATGAACGTTCGGCGACGATGAGAGTTGCCTGCGTTCTACGATAGCAAGGGTAGACTGTGGAGAGCCCCTTTCACAATGCCCCTTCTGAGATAAAAAAGTGACATCTTCTATTTAGTATTTATTATCAAAGTGGCTCCAGATAGTACAACATTTGCGACAAAAAAATGGCCAACAAAATAGAAAAAGAAGAAGATGTTTTACCTTGGTTAGAGTTGTCGAAGACAGTGAAGACGGACTGTAGAGCACTGGAGATCCGCGGCGTCGGCCGCGATGAATACCTGAAAAAACAGCAATTTACAATGCAAAAGATGAATATGAGAATATCTGAAAAAATAGGAGAAAAAAATGAGGAGTAAATATAAAGGGGCCAATATGGGGTCTTCACAGAAATCACAATTTACCTCGTTCGGGGAGAAGTGTGGAGGGCGGCGACTGGCGAGGGCGTCCGTGGCGACAGCTGCGCGACTGCGCCTCTGGCTGCTCTGCGGTGCGGACTGCGGAGCATTGGAACTGGAGGCCTTAGGTCGCCGACTCCGAGGTCGGCGTCACGACGGCGATTGGCGAGCTGGTGAGGGAAAGGTCTGCGAACTGCGGCGTCGGCGGTGATGGCTTCTGTCGTCCACGACGGAGAAGTCTGCGGCGGTGTGAGGCGTTTGACGTCCGCGACGGGGAGGCTGCGAGGAGGGAGGGGGAGGTCAGCGGTGACGGCGGAAGCGAGACACCGTCTGCGACGGAGCGACGGTGATGGCAAACGGCCAGGCTGAAGTCGTCGGCGATGGCGAAGCGGGAGGCCGTCCGCGACGGCGAGGGCAAAAGCCGTCGGCGATGGCGAAGGGCCGAAGGCGAAGGCCGTCTGCGACGCCGCGACGGCGAGGACAGAGGCTCTGGCTCTACGCCTCTGCGGAGCTTGCGACGGCGAGGGGAGGTCCACGGTGACCGGTGAGGCGACAACGGGCCGACGACGATGCGGCGACGGTGAGGGGAGGTCAGCCTTCGCAGCTTCGCTACTTCGCCGATTTCTTCATGCAGGTGCAGCCGCGGAGCAAGGGGCAAGGCGATTGGGCGAAACGACCAACAAAGGGAAATTTGGGTTTTAGGTTTTGAATCGGGTCACCTTCGAGTGATTTCAATGGGGTCACCCCCATATAAAAAACTCAAAAAAATTATAGGTTACATGGCCATTTGAGAATAAAAAAAATTCAGTGGGGTCACTTGACCCCACTGCCTCTTCTCTGCATCCGTCCCTGGCCCAGGCACGGTCGGGTCATCTGGGTTGGGTGACCTAGGCGAACCGCCATGATTTGTGGGCCGGGCCGGTTTGGTACGAACCGGGTCTGGCCGGTTTTGCACGGTCCAACCGGACCGCGGTTTTTTTTTTTTTTTTACTTTCATTTTCACATCCGATGTATTTAAGGGGTCTACATGATGTCTAATTGAGATAAAATTTTAAACATAAGTTAATTAAGATATGATACAAATTGTAGTAATTTTAGTTTAATTTTTAAATTAATTTTTCACCAAGTAAAAATTGTCCCAAAATCATTAGATCGACTTAATCTCAACATCTAAGAGATCTAAATGATGTCTAATTAAGATGAAATTTCAAACATAAATTAATTAATAGATGATACAAATTATAGTAATTTTAGTTTATTTTTTTAAATTATTTTTTGTCAAGTAAAAATTGTCCCAAAAATTATTAGGTCGACTTACTCTCAACATCTATGCATCAATAACTCATGGTATTTATATTTTTAGAATCAGTACATTTTTCTAGTAATTATGATGACTTTAAATTTGACTTTATTTTCGGAACCAAATGTCATCCCATTGAAGTACACAGAGGGATCGCCGTACAACGACAAACTCTGTGTGCACTTAAGGGGTCTAAATGGTGTCTAATTGAGATGAAATTTTAAACATAAATTAATTAAGAGATGATACAAATTATAGTAATTATAAATAATTTTTATCAAGTAAAAATTATCTCAAAAATCATTAGGTCGACTTAATCTCAACATCTATTTATCAATAATTTCTGTTAATTTATATTTTAAAATCAATATATTTTTCTAGTAATTATGATGACTTCAAGTTTGACTTTATTTTTGGAACCGAATGTCGTCCCGTTGAAGTGCACACAATCAAAGATAGTACCAAAATTATATTAATAATATAAAAATATTTTAAAATTAAAGATAATTATATTTTATATAAGTGATCATATTTTACGTATAATTTACTATCTCTTTTACTTTTTTAGTGTCATATTAATATTTTATTATACATTTTAAGACGTTACAGTTTTGTTTCTATTTTCGAATTCTTGGTGTTGATATTAATGGAATACATTGTTCATATCATGGACAACTTTCATGAAGAGTCCAAAGATTAGATCACCCTCATTCAGGTTGTAGAGAGGTCGCACCCGTTGCTAATTTTTGGATCGCGATATGAGATAGAAGGTCAAGAATAATCCACTGTATCTAGTTGGAACTCATAAAGAAAGTCATGGGGAACACCTTTCATGAGGAAGTCTCGAAGAGATATATATACCATTATTTGAGATGTGGAAGATATGATAATCATGTATATGTAAATCATGATATGAGAGAGAATGTGAAGAATAATCTACTATAACTTTGGACATAGACCACAAATTGTGGTGATTCCACTTTGAAAACAAAGCTGAAAAAGAATAGAACAACTTTGATGAAGACCTCATGAGCATATCAACCTTTTTTTAGGCTGTAGAAGATGTGATATCTCTGATAGTTCTGGAGGATATGAGAGAGAAATGGGAGAGAGAAAGGATGCATGTATGAGAAGAGATGGAAAGTCTATCTTGAGTTTGGATGGAGAGTTTTCTGTTGAAGTTTGCTCATTTTAAATATTAACCAAGTCATAAAATTAAAAAAACAAATCAAACAAGCTATTTTTCCACTGTACCTCAGTGGTACGGTACGGTACGTATCTTCCCACAGAAAATGCGGCACGGTGGATCCGAGCGGTACGGTGAACCTTGCTTCGGACTCCGCAATTACAATTGTACCTAGAGAAATGTTTTCCCTAGAATAAGATTTGGCGCATTGCCCATTCATTTAAAAGTTTGACTCAATTTACATGAAAATTTAGAGAATCAATTATTTTTCTGATTCATCTGAATCAAATCGATTTGTTCCGACGCTACAAATCTTATCCTCCAGTGTGTGTCAAGTGTGAACACACAAGCAAGCCGCTCTCAATTATATTTTTATATTTTAAAAATATTTTGCTTTCATGTGGACGACAAATTAAGTTAGCAGGTCGTCGGTAGATATAGTAAAACATAAGAACATCACATAGAGAAGTTGAAAAATATATAAAAAAATTATTTAGTCATTTAAGTCAACCCAACACAACTATTTAGTGTTCATCTAACATTACATACAAATATGTCAAAATCATGACACAATCATTTAGTGTTCATCTAATATTGATGATACAATCATGAACTCTTACAAGCCAAATACAATATTCATATCATATTCCTCACGCTCCTCATCTTTCTTTGAAAGGTTCAACCTTCTTTTCCAACTTTTGTCTTGGCCATATGCATGAAAAGTTGCAAATTAATATTATCTTTCTTAACATGTGTAGTACTCCGAAAAATCTATTAATTAAAAATTATAGATAAATAGAAATTTTATCTATTAATAAATTCAATTAATTAAAACGATACGCATCATTATTGCATGCGTATAAACCCCTATAAAAATTTCGTAAAAATAGTAGTTATACTTTAAATAATGTTCTCTAATGACCCATCATGAAATTTGGGCATAGAAAAATCATTTGAACTCAGTTTAAGAAATTATGTGACTTATTAGAGTAATTAAGAAATAAGTCAGAGAACCTATTATTTAATGAGCCAAAGTGGATTATAAATTAAAATAAACATGTGGGTAGACTTTAAATAATATGGGATGATAGCCCATTATGATATTTGGACCAATGAACAATCTCGGCCGATAAATAAATTCTTTAATGAAAAGGATAAATAAAAATCCATTAAGTAAAGTAAGTACATGTGTTGTACAATTAAGCTCACATGAGTTATTGGCCAAGAGTAATTGCCCAAATGATGAATATTAGAAATATTGGTATTAATAATATTTATTCAATTTAAAAATATAAAATTACTTGAATAAGTGTGATAAATAGATTTACATAAAGATAAATGGTGAATAATTGGAAACTAAATCAATACCCATTAAGTTAAATTAGTAATGGGTTTGGTTAATGGACCTAACATGAATTGTTGGCCCAAATGAGAAGAGCCCATCATGAGATGGGAAGTAATTAGTCTAAATTCGTACCTAAAATAGTAATAATAGAAAATAGTTAAGATAATGATTATTTTAACTCTTACTTATCTTAAAAAGAGTCCTCATCCCATCCTAACACATTAGCCATAAAATTAGATTTCTCTCTAAGCCAATTAGTAGATTAATGCTAGAATATGGGAGATAAATATGTAAATTCGGAGTTAATATTTAAATAAATTAAAAAGGGATAAGATAATGACTAAACTAGCTTATAAATGTCTCTATAAGAGTCCTAGACCTATCCTAAACCATTACCCACGAAATTAGACCTCTCATCTATCCTATTAGGTGGGATGATGCAAGAAATAAGGGGATAATAAAGAAATTAAAGAGTTGGAAGAAGTAGGAAGAGTTTTAGATAGGATGGACTCTTGTAGCAACCATATACACCCTAATCCAACCCTATCAACCCTCATTTTCGTGCTTAGATTTTGGGAGATGAAGGGAGAGGCTGGAGAACGAAGGAGCAAGGTGGAAGGAGCTTGGAGCAAAGGATTTCACCCCGTCTTCGTCCAAAAACCCTAGCTTTTCATTCTTGCAACGAAAGGTAGGCAATCTCTCAAGCTAAAATCGTGAAATAATTACCCTAGGTAGACTTCATGTACCTCTTCAAAAGTCCTATGGTTTCGTTGTATTCCGCTTATCCATTCGGGCGAATTTAATTCGTGAAATCTTATTGTTACCCTTAACTGAAATCTCATGTTTTATCTAATTCTCCACATGTACTTTCTATCATGCCATGATAAAATTCTCGTGTATACTGCATCTTATTATCTTTCAAACACTCCTGGTCTTGCTCGATTTCGATCTCCCATGAGGGAGAATTAAATCTTTGAATCCCTATCTGTTTCGTGTACCCGACTCTTCAAGTTTACCTTTAAACGTCGTGCATACTTGATATCCTGCTGTAAGAAAATTCTATAAAATACTACTTCGTGTTAGCTTTCGAATGCCTCTAGTTTCGTAACTTTTCATTATGTATTCATCTCTAATTAATTCGTAGAACCCTGACTACACCTGTTTAGGTCACCGAAAAGTAACCCGATCAATGCATGTCTAACCCTTGTCTATTTTCAAATTAATCGTGCATGTTGATAGATATACATGTCTAATTTTGTTTAAAATTAGTTTCGTGCTTTTTGGATCACCATGCTATTTTATATGAAATTTAGAACATCACTTTATCACAGAGGACTTGCCTTGGGAAAAAGGAAAAAAAGGCAATTTCACCTGTTATCGTGACGGCGCGATCCGCCGCGATATTAGTGAGGTCGCGCCGGCCGATGGCGTCGCGTCAAGAACCCGTCGGCATAAGCCGCCGCGATTCACTCCGGACCGGGCCAGACCGGCCAGGTCCCGTGTCGCACCCGACCGCCCTGTCGCGACTTGAATCGCGACGGGTGAGTCTGCCACGTTTTTATGAATCCGACCAGAATAGAAAATTGTGCATGCTTATTGTTTAAGCTTTATACCCTTTAATTAGCCATGATTAAATCATGTTATAATTAATTCGACTCGGTGGATTAATAAATGACATTAATGATATAAATTTAAAATGACGTTTGCACGACTTGTCATATCCTCAAGATTTCTTTACACTTACACACACGTGATTTTATTAATTGCCATTTGACCCTAATAATTTATGCAATAATGTATCTGGTAACTTAGCGAAATAAATGACTGAATTACCCTATTTTATTAAATACAATTGTTTCCATGTTTACTCGCACATTTTAAATACCGTTATTGTTTTCCCTCGGCTTTGAGCACTCGAGGCACGACTGACCCGTTTTACACACTTTCCTCTTGACTTGGACCACCTCTCCACCGGGAATACTCTCGACTGGACTAGGGAATTCTTGTCAAGGCTTCCGTAAGTCTTCTTGGCTTTGGCGCACGTCCATTGTCGACGAGCTGGTTGTACCTTTAAACTCTGTTACACTCTTAGAGATCAGTACGATCCAAACGGCCTTAGTGAGATCTCTCTTATCTTATGATCACGCCGAACCACCTGGCCAGTGTTCTTAGCACGGCTAGTGGGCGGTGGTGACTTCTTCTACCAGACTGCCGGTACCCGACCTGGTGCTGTGCAACCGTTACTATCGTGGTTTATTGTTGTTTTACGATTATACCCCTATCTCATCTACTATCCTTGTACTCTCATCTATTCACGTTCACTCTACTATCTCGTCTATTCATCTAGTACTCTCTTGAGACTCTTGAGCTGTTGCGGCTCCCATTGCTTGTACTATACATGACTGTCTAGCGCCATAATATGGGTCCGGTGACCCTACTGACTTGAATGCATAGTGTGCAGGGCACGGAGAGTGTTCGAGGGGCTCCAATCTAGTCCTGGGGGCAGAGAGCCACCCGAAAATACCTGTAGGGGCTATTGACGGTGTTCTGCATTGCACCGGTTCTAACTATCTCGACATTGGCTAGACATTTAATTGTTTTACTATTAGTCTGAGGAGTTCAGATATATTGTACCAGTTCTGTGCTATTAGTGTGCTAGCACTGACTGTTATAACATTAGTCTGAGGAGTTCAGACGTAATGTACTATCGTTAAACGGCTACTGTCCCAAAGTGACTATTGTCGTACTCGACTAGTGCACCGTGGTGCAACCATACACGTTATCTCATTACATGTTATCTCTTTACACGCTATCTCTTTACATGCAATCTCGTTACATGCTATCTTGATATACAAGATATCTCGTTACACGCCACCTTGATACAAGCTATCCTATTACATGTCATTTTGATACACGCTATCTTGTTATACACTATCTTGTTACACGCTATCTCGTTATGTTGTCATCCTAATTTTGCAATACTCTTGAGAAATGTATTATCGTTCACTCGTTATCTTGTACTATTACCCTCTTGACTATACTTGATCGTTCTCTCTAGTTAACCTGCTTTACAAGACATTAATCACTTAAAGCATGCTTGTTTACACGAGATATTAAGTCCTACTGAGCGTTATCGCTCACCCTTCGTTATTTGTTATATGTGTTTCAGGTAAGTCAGGTGATGACCTTACACACAACAACAGGAATGGACTGAAGTGATGAGCGTCCTGAAGTCATAGCGATGGAATGTCCTTAGTACCTTAGAGTCTAGTTAGATATTTGCTTTAGATTTCTTATCCAATGTAATAATGTCATTGAGCCCTATGATTTGGCTCTGAATTAGTGGTTGTAATAGTTTAGATGAATTATCAATAAAATGATGAGTTTTATTACAATTATTGTTCATTAGTTGCTCTGATATTTGCGAATGTATGCGCAATTTTTATTACCATACTCGTTGTTCATGCCTCCCTGATTTATTCCGCTGCTAAATTAGCGGGGCATGACAACATGTAAATAAGAATATTTAACAAGTTCTTACCTAATCATCTTCATTATGTTGAATATGTATGTCCAAGAAACTCTTGTAGTATGGTGTATAGCTTCTATCTCCAAACAACCTCACATATGTCGATAGACACTGGTCTTTTTTTTTTTGAGGGGTTAAAACCAGCTGGAAAGACACTTTTAAAATGATTCTACTTTATATTGAAGTTCAACCAATGGTGTTGGGTCTTGAGCACATTCTTATACACAATATTTCATGGTCAACATGATGAAACAACTAGTAGGATGAAATGAGGAGACCTTCAATGATAGCATGTGGGGGAAATAGGAAGAGAGAGAAAATATAATAACAAAGGTGGAGACTTAATTTCAAAGACTCTAACTGAAAGAGGAAAAGAGAGAAAAGGGCAATCCTACCTAACGATGAAATCTGCCTTCTTTCTTCTACTTTCCTTCTGGGAGTAGCCTCTCATATAGTAGCAGAAGGAGCAGCAACAAAAGAGATGATGTAGACGTCCAAAGGGTACATAGGAATGAATAAAAATGTTTATATAGGTTGTCCTAGTTGCGAAAGGGATGAGGATGAGGGAAATCCTCATGATTCTTCAACCTCCTCCATCAGCCACGTTAGGGGCTTATAAAAGTCTTTGGTTGCATGTGTTTTTATGCATGCCAAGACGTAGAAGGTTAAGCCTTACGATCTTTCTAACTTGAGACTAGTTTTAGCCACGTTTGGAGAGTTTTCACTCACACCCCAACACATATCATGATTTTACTTTAAGGCTATGTATCTTTGTGAGTAAAAAAAAAAAAATCTTTTACGTAAATATAATTTAATTCCTTCATTTCATTTGGACATTTAATTTAGTATCTATATTATGTCCATTTAAGACGAAATTTGAAACATAAACTAATTGAAAGTTTTTTCAATTTAAAAATTTGTTGGCTGAAAATTGCCTTAAAAAATTAATAAATTGATTAAATCTCGATATTTGTGCAACACTAATTCTGGATATCTATATTTTTGGAATCAACATATTTTTTCTGAGAATTATGATGGTCTCAGAATTTAATTATGTTATCAAAATTCGGTGTCACCCTGTCAGGTATGCATGATCGAAAAGTGGTACGGTGTATGACAATGTGTCCTACATACACCTTTGGGTCTAAATATGTAAATTTAAGACTAATTGTTATGTATAAACATAAATGACTAAGTAAATTATGATGTTTAAAATGTGAAGATATTACATTATTAATATAATTCTGGTATTATCTTTGATTGTGCGCACTTTGAAGGGACAACATTCGGTTCGAAAATAAAATCAAATTTGAAGACATCATAATTACCAGAAAAATGTACTGATTCTAAAAATATTAATATCAAGAATTATTGATGTATAGATGTTGAGATTAAACCGACCTAACAATTTTTGAGACAATTTTTACTTGACAAAAAATTAATTTAAAAATAAACTAAAATTATTATAATTTGTATCATTTCTTAATTAGTTTATATTTGAAATTTCATCTCAATTAAATACTATTTAGACCCTTAGATGTTGAAATTAAGTCGATCTAATAATTTTGAGGATAATTTTTACTTGATAAAAAATAATTTAAAAAATTAAACTAAAATTATTATAATTTGGATCATCTCTTAATTAACTTATATTTAAAATTTTATCTAAATTAGACATCATTTAGATCTCTTAAATATATTAGATGTGAAAGGGGAAGAAAAAAAACAAACTGAAATGGCCTAGCGCGGATCGGACGGTACCGATCTGCGGCGTGCGACACGCTAATGGAGTGACCTGACCGTGTCATTGACTCGAATGAACCATGACTGGCACATGTGCGATTTTGGCCAATCGTGCTAAAAAAAAGGGTTGTCAAGGCGTTTAAGGGACCGTGCAGGTAGGGCTGTAAACGGAGCGGATACAGAGCGGATATGAGTTTTTCGCGTCCGCTCCGAATACGTAATCGGATAATTCGTATCTGCTCCAAATAAAATTCAGATACGAAGCGAATATTTTAGTCGGATAATATTCAGATTCGGAGCGGATACGGATATTATCCGCTTCAAAAATATAAGACGTGAGAAGAGGTATAAAGTGACCTAAAAATCAGGAATTTTTTTTTTTAAAATCTGTAAAATTCTAAAACACATAAAATACCACAAGCAATCTCTAATATTCATAGAAATAGCATAGAACGAAAGTTCTTCCCAAATATGCATACAAATAGCAATCCTTGATTTAGTTTCTGGATCAGCAGGAACAAGACCCATGTCATAAGAGGGAAAAAGATGAACAGAAGACAACAAAAGTTCACAAGGTTCCCATGAATCCAAAAGGAAAAAAAAATTGAAATGCCGCATCAGCGGGGCACGCATCTCCACCGTCATCCATCAAAATAACACTACTACTAACTAGTGTAGTTCAGATCGAGATCAGATTCTTACCATAGTAAAAATAAATAAATAAAAAATAAAAACAAATTCCCCTTCCACCTCTAATTCCTAATTTCCTCAACCCCCACAGGCCACATCTTCCAATCCAAGGGTCACTCAACCGAACAACATCGAATGCCCCAATCACCCGGGAAGAACTAGAAGGCAGGCTATGACTATCTATCACCCCTCCCGCCCGCCCGCCCTTCCCATCTGACATCTGTGTGTGACAGAAACGACGACGATGTTCCTATTTTATTACTGTGGGGGGATGAGAGAGAGACTGGGAGAGAGAGAGGGAGGGAGGGACGGACCGCCGGAGGGGGGGAGGGCCAGAGGGGGGAGCCGGGAGTGGGGGGATGAGAAGGAGACTGGGAGAGACAGAGGGAGGGAGGGGCGGACCGCTGGAGGTGGGGAGGGCCGGAGGGGTGGAGCCGAGAGTGGGGGGATGAGAGGTTGACTGGGAGAGACAGAGGGAGGGAGGGCCGGACCGCCGGAGGGGGGAGCCGGGAGTGGGGGGATGAGAGGGAGACTGGGAGAGACAGAGGGAGGGAGGGCCGGACCGCCGGAGGGGGGGAGCCGGGAGTGGGGGGATGAGAGGGAGACTGGGAGACAGAGGAGGGAGGGCCGGACCGCCGGAGGGGGGAGCGGGAGTGGGGGGATGAGAGGGAGACTGGGAGAGACAGAGAGAGGGAGGGCCGGACCGCCGGAGGGAGACTGTGGAGTCACCGACTCGCCGGAGCTTCCGCATAGAGGAGCCGCCGCCGCCGCCGCGTCTGCAAAGGTCTGTGGCCGGCCGATCGCTAGCTGGGATGACGAGGGGAGGAGGCAGGAGGGCTGGAGGGGTCCGACGGGAGGGGATTTGGGGGAAACGGGGGAGAGGGGAGGGAGGTCTCGATTCAAGTAGGGTTTTTAGTTTTATTCATGTTTTTATATGTTAGGTATTGGCCATTAGATGTAAGATTCAATGGCTAGGATTCACCCAGTTTCGGATCGGATCTTAAACGGAGCGGATCTCTTATTTCCGCGTCCGCTCCGTTTAATATTCGAATAATATCCGTATTCGAATCCGCTCCGTCGGATATCTGTTAAACGGATATGGATATATTTAATCGGATATGGATTCGGATCGGATCTGAATATTATCTGGATCCGTTTACAGCCCTACGTGCAGGACCCCCGAGGCAGATAAGGCCTGCCTTGGACGTGGGGCGTCTTGGGTCTGTATAGACCCAAACATCCAATAAGACCCACCGACCCATTAACAAACCCTAAGTTTGGATCCAACTTATAAAATCACGCTTCAAGCCCCACCACCAAGGGTTCCCTCTCGCCGACTGCTCCTGCTGCGTCCGCGATCGCCCCCTCCTCCTCCGGCCGCCACCGGCGACGCGTCGGCCCCGACGATCTTATTCTGCCAAGTATTCTCTCTCTCTCTCCCCCCGATGACGATTACAGGGAGGGCAAGGGGTGTCAACGGATTCTGTAGATCCAAAAATCCGATCCATATTCGGAGTTTGAATCGGATCCGGATCGCTTCTTTTTAAACCGAAAACTTTATTTCCGGGCGAGTAATGTTGGCCCGAAACACTTCATTTCGGGGATGCTTGCGACGGTGAAAACCCTGGGTAGACGTGTCTCGCCTGATCGGGGATGCTTGCGACGGTGAAAACCCTGGGCTCGCTCTTGTTCTATCCTTTTTTTGCTTCTCCTGAACTCTTATTGCTGTAGTTGCTGCTGTCACTTACTCTGTCACGGAAGTTTGTCTAATTATTAGATAGAAGCCACTTAGAAGCTTTTCCATTTTCTGTCTTTTTTCTGCTTGTTGATTGCTTTCTGCATGTGGATGGCGGCCATTTTGTGTTTTGCAGAGCTAAATCTCTTCCCAGACCTACTCTATCTAAAATTTGGAAAGAGAAAAGCTTCCACCTAGGCAAGTCTTTTCATTTGGAAACTTGTTCATCATGCCATCCCGGTCGCTGGTTCTGTTATGGAGTGTGGCATTTCAATGGCTTCCAGATGCAGTTGCTGAGGACCTTGACCACTTGTTTCTCTTAAGATGCAAGAAATGGTCTTCAAGGTGTCGCCCAATCAGTCACAATTTTGTATTGGTGATGTTGTATTATTACATAGTTGGGCTTTAATGTATATATTTGATTTTATGTATGGAATGGATGTTTGTCTAGTTAAGAGTTCTTAAATTATTTGATTTTGTATAACCAGCGCAGATTGAGTATTTTTTATTTTTCAGATTTTTTATGTATGTTTAATCAGATTTTATGATGTTTTTGTTATAACCAGCATAGATTTGGGTGATTTTTTTTTTTTTCATATTTTTATGTATGTTTAACCAGATTTTGTGATGTTCTTACTGGTTGCTATAACCCAGCTCAGATTTTGTGATGTTCTTCCTGTGCTGCTGCTCCTCTCATCCGAGATCTCGTGCATCTGCAGAGTAGACACCAGCCACGTTGCGGAGTTCGGCACTTGTAGATTTCTGCAATAGGGTTGTCCCCTGGGAAAGCACCATGTCGTTCAGGTCGCAGCAACTGTACAAGAAGATGGCCAAGAAGGTGGGGGACTCGGTTTCACCTGAGGCCATGGAGTCTGTGAAGAAGTGCCTTCCCGACAGCAAGCTTGTCATGGGGAGGGCGAAGCGTGGCATCTATGCCGGCCGGCACATCCAGTTCGGTAACAAGGTCAGCGAGGATGGAGGCAACAAGTATGCTTCTAAACAAATCTCTTGTTGGTCGCATTGGTTGTACAAATTTTGCTCCCTTATTTCCTTTTTCTGGATTTTCTTTGTCTGATTTCCTTGTAATCATGTGGTTTGTGATAGATGGAGCTGAGCTTTGGTGCTAGATCAATTCCGATTTTGCTTTATGTGAAGGGATATATAAGAATTAGTCTAGCTTTGACTGAGGGGTTATATATGAAATGCAAAAGTATTCTTTTTCAGATGCTAGGGAGTCCTGCGTTTTAAAGTTTTTTTTTTTTTTGATAACGAGGAACCCAACGTAGTGGCTTAGGACTCAGTGTTTAACACCAGGAGGTCAAGGGTTCAAGCGTTTTAAAGTTTTAAGCAGTAGCACATGTTTGCATTTACATTATTGATTGCGTTTCTTGTTCTTCTTTTATCTTGAGGCTTAAAGTTGGTATGTGCTGTGTAACCTTCCAGTAATTTTGTTCACCTGTTGTTTTTGAATAATTGCTAAGCATTCAAGAGCTCTCTTGACGGCAGGATCGAAGAATATGCAAGAACAATAAAACTCATCCCTGAATCTTCTTTCATTTTCCGTGTCTCAAGATTGCCCAGAAAATTGCTGCCATGATAGTTGTCTGATCTCTTTGATGAAGGTCCTTTGACTTGATTTGACACCACCACTATAAAAAGGTCCTCTGTACCATTCTGCAGGATAGCTTAAATGTTGAAGCATGTGTGTACAATTTGCCAAAGAACTCTGATTATACCACAATAGCAGAAAAGTTATTCCATGCTTCCCTCCATCATTCCACAAAACACAACTACTGCTGCCAGTCCTCCTTGAAATTTTTTTATTCTGTCTGCAATAGGCATTCTACCTTTGACATTCTTCCTTAAGAAGAGATTTATCTTTGTAGGCTGGTAGCTTAACTAACAAGCACATAGAATTGACATCAAGTAATCTACAAAAGAAATATTTTCTCATTTGAATTTGAATGAGACCAAAGATACCAACGGTGATAATAACCAACATAACAAAAAGGAAACTATCATCATCATCATCATCATCATCATCATCATCATCATCATCAGAGCCTTATCCCATTATTTGGGGTCAGCTACATGAATCCTTTTCCGCCAAAGATTTCTATCAAGTGCTATGGTAGTGTTTGTACTCAAGAAGTCCAAGTCCAACAAAAAAGGAAACTATGATGAATTGAAATGGGGCATGAAGCCTACACGTGACTGTCAAACTTTTCCGATTGATGGCAAATATGGATTTGTGAAATATCTTGACACAAAGGGGAAGATAAGACATGTTTGAAGGTTGTTGAAAGTTTAAGCCCACATCATGATTCATGAACTTATGTAGATGTTTCATTGTTGCACTGTACTTCTGCAAATGGAGGTTGAAAATACATGCAAGCCAGTAGACAACTAAATTAAAGGATGATTTCACCACCATACATGCAAAGTTGTTGCCTCAAGATATGCTTTGGAAATTGTCTATTAAGTTGATAGGAATAGTCATAAATGCCATATCCTTAAATTAAAGGAGAGGCCTCCATTCAATTTATTAGTTTATATAGGTGTAAAATGAAAAGAAAAACAAAAAAAATGAAATAAGATATGCACTTGCAAAAGATGCTTGTATGCGCAGCATTGTGATGTAACTGATATTGTATAAGAGCTTGAAAGCCTACAAAAGTGAATAAAAGATCTTAAGAATTGCTGATTGTTTTAATGATCATGCAGCCCAATTTCTCTCCAATATTCACTGGGGAACAAAGGATATCCAGATTCAAAAGCAGAACACCTCAGCTTGGGGGATATATGAGAACAATAAAATAGTGAAAAAGGATTAGTAGCTGGGCAAATTTATCCTGACAAGTTGAAACTCTATAGTTAATTAACTACTCAATCACTTAGATCTATGTTGGTGAAGAAAAGGGGGAGGGATGGAAAAACTTTCAGGAGTCAACCAGTTTTTTTTTCTGAAATCTGACCATCTTCTCCACAAGCCCATAAGAAAGATAAGGGGAAGAATGCATACAAAATAATAATTTGTGAAATGAATGGGTGACTGCATAAAGCCGAAGAGCAAATGGGTAAATATTATTGGGTTGGCTAGATATTTGTATAGGAGCCCTCATCTTCAAGAAGTTTGCTTTGTGGATCTTCTATACTATTATTGTTAAAAGCCCAAACTTTACATGAAAACTAGGCATCAAGTTGTGGAAATCCTCTACAGGGAAAGAGAGAAGGCCCCCATAGATTATCTGATGTGGTACTAAGCCTCAATACCCTTCCGGCACCAAACCTGAATGGTTACAGTATGTTTTCTATGAAATGTGTAATGGTTACAGTATGTACTATGTCCAATGGGTAAAACCCACTCAGCTCTGATACCATGTTAAAGACCCGAACTCTAGCCTAAAACCTAGGCATTTTGTTAAGGGAATCCTCTACAGATAAAGGGAGAAGGTGCTGACAAATTATAAACCTAAAATTATATTTATGTTTAGGTTTTTGAAAGATCTTGTATATTTCTGTGTTGCCATTTCCAAATTTTCTCTGTCCAACATGCATGTACTGATGTAAGTTTTAAATATGAATATAGCACTTGATAGAAATCTTTCGCGGAAAATGATTCATATAGCCGACCCCAAATAATGGGTAAGGCTCTGATGATTATGAACATGCATGTCAGTGTTGACGCTCGACACTCATGTCATGTCCATGTTCCACATATCATTGTGGCAGACAGACCTAATGAAGTAGCAGCGGACTTCAGAGTTTGTTGAGAAAACTTCAGAGACTATTGAAGGATAAACTTCAGAAAACTTTATATTGCAGGTGGACTACACCCTGTTTCATTATTCTTCCTCACCCCCACCCCAATCAGACACTTTGCAAAAGAAAAAATGCGATCCAGCTGGAGAATCCATCGGGTGCCATTTGTGAATTCTGGATCAACTTCAGTTGGGATTTTGTCTAGTTATGTTGATTTGCCTACATTTTCTATTTTTTCATTGTGTTGACTAGATTTGTTTTGGATGTATCCACTATCAAATGTGGGTTGGCCAATCTTGATGTGCTGGTTGATCTTTAAAGTCAATGATTATTTATCACAAATGTTTGGCCGCAGTATCATGTTTTGGCCTCTGATTTTTTACTTAAAAAGGGAAAAACAAGGTTCTGTTGCAATGTTTACTGGAATCCAGTATGGTGTAATCTAAGACTCTTGAGGAAGAAAAGAAAGGCAACTTTGAAAAACACTATTTCCAGATTGTTCAGAAATCTTATAGAAAGCTAAACCTAATCACACACATCACTTTTATCCTCATCCTGTTAAGTTTTCCATTTCTCGGACATAGTGGAGGGCTTTGTTCTTCTTCTTCTCGTTGAATGTTTGGACTGTCAATCTGTGAGGTTCTTGCCATCATCATGGATCATTTTATGTCTTTTTGATAAGTTTCCTTTGATTCTGTTTTTCTTGTAAAAAGTTTGGATATAATAGGTGATGTTTGCATCCTTTCTTCCTCTTACGTTTGTCTTCCATGTTTGATGCAATATCCATCCTTTTGTACTTTCATAAGTCTAGAACCTCTCCTGTGCATGCTGGCTGAGTAAATTGAGTTATTTTTGATAAAAAAATGAAAAGCAGATTGTTGGAGGATTATGTGATGGAAGTAGAAAAAGGCTCATCATTGTGATGTTGAGGTTTCCCAAGAGGGATAGATTGAGCCATTTTTTGCCTAATATGGATCCTACCTGCTGTCTTTGTGGTTCCAACGAGGAGTCATTGCAGCACCATCTATACTCGGGGGCTTTGGCGGGAGATTGCTTAGAAGACCGGTGCCTCCATCAACCTTCGATGTGATATGGCCTCTTTCTTCAAGGATTGGCATAGGTGCTGGCCTCTCTAGGCGGACAACATAGTTTGGTGGCTCATCCTTCATGCTACCTTATGGGCGGTGTGTGGAGAACGTAATTTTCGTATTTTCAAGAGGGAGTCCCGGCCGGAGGAGAGTTTGGTCCATTTTGTATGGGAAAGGGTCAAGGAATGGGCAGTCAATTTGTCTAATGTAAATGCTTCTCTGTCTCCCCTTTTGGGTGTCTTGGGAGGGTAGAGTGCTTTACACCTTCTTGGTGTTTGCTTCTTGTGTAGGTGCTGTGAGGAGGTTCCGTTTTGGGTCTTTTTTTGTCCACCTATACTTGTACATTTTCCTTCTTTCTTAATATATATATGTGCTACTATCCACTTTCCTAAAAAAAAAAAAAAAAAAAGACCTGCAGTGGGCAAGATAAAATTTTGCATTATAGGTTTCAGACTTTCAGTATTGTTGCTCATTTTTGAATCTTTGATTCAGCATTGGGATGAAATTGTGAAGGTGCATGCAATTCCTTATGCTAGATCATATGTTAACGTATAACTCCTAAGGTCAAGTGTGCATGTCTACTAGGTGTTGCATAGGAAGAGGAACAGCTGATTCTTTTTACAGTTGCAGATTGCAGTCTTTGTAAAGTTAATATCACAATTGATTCTTTGCTGTGTTGAAATGATTGTAAAGTACCTTTACTGTTTATCATGGAAGCAAAGATGCAAGATATAATGTCAGAAAGGGGAAAATAGACAACCTGACACCATAACTTGTTTGTTCTGTAGGACAAGGCGCAGTTGGAAACCGAATGTACAGGAGAAGCGCCTCTTCAGCTACATCCTTGATCGACACATCCATGTCAAAGTGACCACGCATGCACTCAGGTGCATTGATAAGGCTGGTGGGATCGACGAGTATTTGCTGCAGACACCCTATAACAAGATGGACACTGAGATGGGCTTATTATGGAAGGCTAAAATCGAAAAGATGTACGAGGAGCTTGGAAAGATGGAAGTATGCTTCTTCTCCCCTGAACAAGAAGCAAAGATTGAGTCTGGCTTCAAAGAGTACAAGACTGCCAAGACGGAAGCTAAGAGAGCAGCCAGAAGAAATTTCAGCCAAAGCATGATGGGACTTAAGCTGTTGGGCAACGAAAACCAGCTTGCACATAAGGCGTCGAGTCAGGATCGAACCAAAGAGAAGGTTTCCAGTGCATCATGATAAGTAGTGAGCTTCACCCATTTTTTCTTCCAGATTGCATACTGGCACTGGTCAGTCTGATTAGAGAGAAACTTTGGCTCTGATGGGTAGACCAGTGTTATCAGCAGTTAGCTGGCATGCCCTTATCCTTGGGTGAAATTTAATGAAAGAAACCTTTGCATAAGAGACTGCTTTTTTTAGCTATATAATCTGCATAACTTTGCACTTGTTAAATATGTGATAAAGACAACAAGATGAGAAACGAAGGATGGAAAAGCTGCCAAAAGGGAGGGGAACACGCTACAAGGTGGTGGGCAAAGGATTGAGACTTTTGTTAGGTAAACATGTGAGAACTAGGAGTCGTATATAAGATGTGATCAATGACTATGGTGAATAAAGGAAATTCAATGCAAAATTCTTTTCCAAGGTTCAGGAATATGTATGTGTTTGTATGAATTTGGATACAGACTGTGACTTGGGTCCTAATTTCCGAGTACTCTTGATGTAGAACTCCCCAGGTACTAATGACGATGACGTGCAGAACTTATGATCGGACTTAAATCCACGGTCTTCGATATTTCACTGATGGTCGCAGAGTCTATCTCTTTGTATTTAAAGTGTATAAAAGGCTAGTGGTTGGAATGGACAAGAAGTTTCTCTCTTAAAAAAGATATCGAGATATGTACTGCCTATTTACATTGCCTATTTATATGTCAATGAGACGTCAATAAATTTGAGTAATAAAATTGAGATATAAGATCAACATAATTTTTAAAAAATATGTTAATTCTAGATATGATAATATCGATAATTATTAGTGCATGGATATTGAGAATAGTTCGATTTATTAATTTTTAGAATAATTTTTACTTGATAAAATTTTATTTCAAAAAAATAAATTAAAATCACCATAAAATTCATCATAGTTCAATTAATTTGTGTTTAAAATTTCACATTGATTAGACAATGTTTAAATATAAAATTAAAATTTTTAAAAACACTAAACAAATTACTTTAGATTTCCCAGTTGGAAAATCGGTGCTATTTTTATATTATATATATATATATTATTTTTTTGAAAACACACTTTGACCGGTCAAAACTATGTTAGATTGAGAATTAAAATTTTTAGGTTGCTATTCATCTAATTAAAATTTCAAACTATGTTATTTTTAAATAAAACCCCTATATATATATATATATGTTTGTACCGGAAGTAAGGTTCAGTATAGAGCATCGGCAGTGGCCAGTGTTGCCCATTATTTGTTGTGTGTTATTTTTGCGTACCAAGGATCCATTTTACATGTAAAAAAAAAAAAAAGTACTTCAAAAGTCATGGTATCAGTGGTCAGAGAAATGCGGGATGTATCATGTTGTCACTAGCCAATCACAAATGAAAAAGATCACTTTATTCCCGGTACTTAGTCGGTCGGATAAAAGAATTGCTCCATCAGCCGCCTCATTAGTTGCAGGCATGGGATAGGGGACGTACGTGCACTATGACACTTTCGATTCTACTATTAATTGTCCTCCCCGACAACGTTAATGTGATTCCCAGCTGGAGTTTATAACGACACTTTATGATTCTCCTATATGTATTGTCTCCTGGCAACGTTGTGATTCCCAGCTGGAGTTCAATATATAGAAGTATCAATTGGGTCCATCCTCTACTGATCAGCTTAAGGATATATATTACCAACAGTACTTTAATTTTACAGTTATATCTGAACTTGGAGAAGTTATACAGCTGAAGGGCATAATTAATTAATGCCACACAAAACAGTCAGATTAAACGGATCATGTTCTACCTGTTACCACGTAGTGAGTAATATATATCCGAACCCAGAAGATTTCTCCGTGGTGCTACAATATTGGACCCGCGCGCGAGATCAGGTCGGGAAAGGTCGACCGCCACGTACTGATAAATATTCCGCAGCAGCTCAGCCATGCGAACACCAATAGTAGATGGAGATCTTAAGCCTCACTTTGGTAATGGGTTGGAGTTTGAGTTAACTCCAACCCATGGGTAAAGTTATCCAAGGTTAACTCAATTTTTGCTTTGTGAGTGGGTTAGAAAAAGTTGAGTTAACTTTGAGTTAACTCAGTTCCATGGGTGTGGGTGGGTTAGAAAAAGTTGAGTTAACTCAAAGTTAACTCAAACTAACCGAGTTAACTTTTTTTGGTTGCCAAAGTCCATTTTGAGTTAACTTTGAGTTAACTCTGAGTTAACTTTGAGTTAACTCATTACCAAAGTGAGGCTAATTATCCACAATTGGGTTTCACCTGCGCACAGTGGCCAGAGAAAGAGATATACTATCCCTACTGCATAACGCAACAAGATCAGCTGGCTGCTAGTTATATTTATGATCACTGCAAGGGATTCCTCTGTTTCATGATCTGCATAGCTGCCAGAGACAGATCAGTCACAGTTAAGTTGATCACTATATATGTGAGAGTTTCCTCATCGCGCATGTGACAGCGGCGGGAGAGAGAGAGAACCCATATATATATATATATATATATATAGATATATATACTACACCAAGCTCTATATATATATATATAGGAGCTGTTAATTAATATTGATCACCATGATCAGCTATATATTCTTCTCTTTGTGCCACCCGCCTGTCGGGGTAGTACCCAAGCATTGCAACAGCAGCTTGCGTTACTATGCCTGCTCCTCCCGCGTGCCAGGTTTACGTGTATTGGTCCAAATTTTGCCGCCTCTCCCGTGCCGACAGAGCGGTGCGCCGGTGCCCAACCCCCAGCGTCTGTCCAAAAGCCAGACAGGGAGAAGGCAAGGTTGAGGAAACGCGCGCGGTGGCCTTCCCGCTCCTTGGCGTCTTTCTCTATTACAGTGATCCGGGGACTTGCTCCAGTTCAGATACTCTGGGGAAGTGTGAAGGGGGACGTACGTCGACCAAAGTTTTGAGTTGGGGAACCGCATGCATGACATCATCGCCGTCATGGTCAGTGTCACCAACGCGGCTTCTCTCTCTCTCTCTCTCTCTCTATAAGGAGAAATACTCCGGACTTCTCAATTACATTTGTACCTTGAAAAATGTTTTCCTTAGAACAAGATTTGGGGCATCGCCTATTCATTTAAAAGTTCGATTCGATTTATATGAATCGACTCAATTTACATAAAAATTTAGAGAATCAATTATTTTTCTGATTCATCTGAATCGAATCGATTTGTTCCGACGCGACAAATCTTATCCTCCAGTATGTGCGAAGTGGGAACACAAGTCGCTCTCAATTATAATTTTATATTTTAAAAATATTTTACGTTCATGTGGATGACAAATTAAGTCGGCACGTCATCTATAGACATAAGATGTGAGAGACTCACATTTTTTAAAATTAATGTAGACTCTCACAGATATTATATCTACGGATGATGAAGTTAGTCGCGTTGGTTTCACTGTCCCCACAAGATGCTAGCACCTCTCTTATATTTTTAGTGTACTCTTAGCCCTTTATATTAGCCAAATGTGTTTTAGGGCGCAATGTGTTTGTCCAATGAAAAGTAAAAATATATATATTTTAAAATATAATTAATAAATATTTTTTTTAAAAAAAAATGTGCGAGATTGACTTGTGTGCCTCAATTACACCACTTTCAATATGTACATCTTACTTTTAATATAAAAAATATTTATCATTTTTAGTTAATTATTTGTCACTTTAATATAATTACATGACAATGATAAATGTTAAGAGTGATAACAAGGTGGAAACTAGGGTTGCAACCGGATCGAATTTGGAACCGAAAATATCAGTTTCCAATTCCGATTCTAATGATCAAAATATAGTTTCAGTTTCGATTATATTATCGAAACTGAAACTTTGATAAACTAAGCTATTTATTATGACATTATCTTTGAGTTTATAAATAATTTATCAAAATAATTGATACTGATTCTGATTATTTTTTAATTTCAATTTTGATTCCAATAATTTATCAAAATATCTGATGTCGATTCCGATAAACTATCGATAACATTTCTCAATTCTGAAGTCGATAAATTTTATCAAAATCTGATCAGAATATTAAGATTTTGAATCTTGTTTACAACCTTAGCGAAAACTATGTATCACTTTTAATCAGTTATTTATCACCTTTAGTTTGCTTTGACGGAGGGAGGGAGGGAATTGTGATGGTGAATAAAAATATGGTTAGTAGTTATTCTAGTTTGGTAAACAAATAAGTTAACTATGGACAATTTTAGTTATCCATGAATAAAAGTGGATAACTTTAGGGCCACTTTCATTTTGGAATGGTTTATATAAATATAGCATAACCAGATATAGGCTATCCAAATATTTAAACAGTCCCACTTTAATATCTCTTTTTCATATCCCCTTTATATATCCTAGACTTATCTAGTTAACTTCGATTTAAGTGAATAGAGTTATCCACTTTTATCTATGGATAACTTTCACTTTAATGAGATAAATGATCCATGAATAAGTATCTTCTTACAAAAATAGATCTTAGTTCTATAGGTGACAAATAAGTTATATGAGAAGGGGATGTTTGACATTTTTTTTTTCATAAATGACATTGTTGCGGGCCAATATTATAAGATAGTTTATTTCTCGGACCACGAGTTTCTCCATTTCCCAAGCATGGGGAAAAATAAGAGGCTTCCCGACATGTATCTTGGAACTTAGGCAACTCACCATGCAGCAGGGCCTGCACAGAGGAAGCCTCAGAGTGAGAAATCTGGCTTCCCAGGGCAAAACGGAGACCCAGAGGAAGAAGACAAACTCCGGGGGGAGCTGTGGGTAAACCCATCTCCAGCGATGGGACAGAAAGGAAGCGGTGGGGGGAACTGTGATGGAACAGATGATGGTGGGAGAATGGATAAGAAGGGACAACGGTTAAGCAAGGACCAAGGGGGAAAGGACACTGTTTGAGGAAAGGGAGAGGGCCTGAGATGGAGGGGGGAGGAAGCGGGATTGGCGATGGTTGATGTGGAGGATCGAGGGCCTAGAACTAGAAAGGGGAATTAAAGGGAGCTCGCAGGGGTTGGTGGAGGAGGAACTTGGAGCCAGCTGATCGGTGGAGGCAGGAGGTAGCAAGGCGGGCCAGGCGGAACTGCCCCAGCAAAAGTCTAGAAGCCTGCTACGCGATGGAGGAGGAGAAGAAGAACCGGGGAGAACGAACTGAGCTGCCATGGTGGCGGCGGCGATGCCTCCGCCAAGGGTAGAGGGGGTGACCTTCGAGTCGACGGCATGGTGGCGGCGGCGATGCCTCCGCCAAGGGTAGAGGGGGTGATCTTCGAGTCGACGGCAAGATCTCTGGCAAAGATCGCTGGAGATGGGTTTACCCAACAGACCGGCTAGGGTTTCTGAGCAACTCTCCAACTCCAAGATGAGAGAGGTTTTGTGTACTTGTGTAAAGTGTATAAGTGTAAATTATATGAGTATTTGTCCATGTGACATCATACACATGAATTTTTTACCCATGTGGTATCATAAAAATTGGTACCACATGCGTAAAAATTTATGTGGATTGTACTTGTGTATTTTACACAAGTGCAATAAACTTTTCTCCTCCAAAATATATAGATATCCTCGTTCAATTCATCTCTTTGTTTAAGTTGCTCCGGAGAAAAATTTATTACATTTTGAATTTTTTATTAGCTAATATGTTACTAACATATCATGTCCACCTAAATGAAAAGATCAAAAATATATTAAAATATAATAAGTGAAGATGTGTGAAATTTTAGTATATTTTCTCTTCTCTCTATCTTGAGTTTTGTTCTCTTCCAAAGAAAAGGTTCTTTTAGAAGAAGGAAAATATATTTTACTTATAAATATATATATTTATTTTCATTACTTTTAATATGTGACTAAATTATATCTTTACATAGACCTTCTTTAATGATGATAAAGATGTGTCACATGCATAACTATCTTTACACAATCTCCCTTTAATGAGAATTAATGTATGTCACATAATCTCTTGTTCAATTTCTTATAGACAACGTGGATAAAAATGTGTGAAATTTCAACGTGTCTCTCTCCAAGAGATATTGTCCCTATCTAGAGTTTTGTCTCTTTCTAAAGAAAAAAAAACTTTTAACAAAAGAAAAATATATCTTATTTATAAACACATACACTTATTTTCACTACTTTTAATGTAACTCAAAATTATACCTCTATAAATATTAAAATTTTTACGTATGCCCCTATAATCATCATTATTTATTTCTAATTTACATCAATTATCTGAAATATTCTTGATATCTGTGATAATAATTACAACTATATCTTCATAAGGATATACATACAATAGCTTTTCTTTTAGTTTTTTTGTACATACATCCATGCAAAGGATATGGTTGTAATTATTATAATAGATTAATAGTATTTTAAATAATTTATGTAGATAAAAAATATATATGTAAATAGTGATATTTGTAAGAGTATATATGTGAAAAAAATATAAATATTTCCTCTCACAGTCTCACTCTGATACATAAATGGGTCACAAGTTTCTTGGAGTACTTCCTACAGGGAAAACACCGAAACAGTACTACAGAATCCGGAGGAGGATATATAGATAGCTAAGTGTACACTTTTCTTGTGCAGGTAGCGGTGGCTCAGTACTACGTGGTGTGAGATTAATGACTTCTTGTAGTAGCCCGTAGGGGACTGGAGGGACCTCGAAAGATTCTCGAATCGGTACTCCTCACATACACACAGATCTATGGGACTGTGTGTGTGGTCGAGGGGTTCGCACAACGTTCGTCTACGTGCGCTGGTGCCTCCTGTGGTCCCGTCTGGTTTGTATCTGTGCGTGAGCACGGGCGTTTGAACATGCGTGCGTACATCGAAGCTAGCCGAGCTGGATCGGCTGCGCGGCCGATTTGAGTGGGGGGCCGCGATGCGAGTCCCACGAGGGCACGGCGTGGGACCCACATGGCCGACCAGTCAAATCGGCTGTGCGACCGATCCAACTCATGGCTAGTTATTTAAGTGTCCGGATAATTAACATTTCTCAGCATGCAATGCAAGAGGTGTGCCTAAACTTTGAAGTGCCCCTCTTCCAAATGATTCGTTTGCTTTTTTTATTTAAAAATTTTTAAGCCTTCGTGATCTTTCTTGATTAGTTTCTGATGCCCCTAATTTTATTTTTTTCAAAAAAAAAAGGTTTGTATCCAATAAATTTAGCTTTAATTTTAGAGGCGTCTTTTACGGAGATTATGAAACTAATTGAAATAACAAGAAAAGTTAAGTTATTACTATATCACGGTTGGCCAAACCGCAAATTGTATCTGAGTCATAGTACAGTTGGGTCATTTTATTGGGGTGATTTGGACGTGCCGTAGCGGTACGTCGCGGGATGTCACGGATCGGTACAATCCGATTTGTGACAGGTCTGTCTTTTTTTTTATAACTTCCCCTATCACATTCGGTGTATTATGGAGTCTAAATGATGTTTAATTGAGATAAAATTGTAAACATAAATTAATTAAGAAATAATATATATTATAGTAAATTTATTTTAATTTTTAAATTAATTTTTTATCGAGTATAAATTATCTCAAAAATCATTAGATCGACTTAATCTTAACATCAACAGAATCTAACTGATGTCTAATTGAGATAAAATTTCAAACGTAAGCTAATTAAGAGATGATGCAATCTATATTAACTTTAGTTTATTTTTTTAAATTAATTTTTTATCAAGTAAAAATCATTTTAAAAATCATTAGACGACTTGATCTCAACCATGGTTCGCGCGGTACGTGCGAACAGCCCAGGCATGGTCGAGTCACCCAAATGGGATGACGCAGGCATGCCACGACGACATGCCCAGCACGCTGCGAATTGGTCCGGTCAGATATATATATATATATATATATATATATATATATATATATATATATATATATATATATATATATATATATATATAACTCTCGTATCCATTACATTAAAGGGGTTTAAATGGTATCTAATTGAGATAAAATTTTAAATGTAAACTAATTAAGAGATGATATAAATTATATAGTAATTTTATTTATTTATTATTTTTTTAAGTAAAAATTATCCCAAAAATTATTAGGTCGACTTAATCTCAACATCTATGCATCAATAACTCATGATATTTATATTTTTAAAATCAGTATATTTTTCTAGTAATTATGATAATTTTAGATTTGAATTTATTTTCGGAATCAAATGTCGTCCTGTTGAAGTGCATAGAGGGTTCGCCGTACCGCGGTAAATCATGTACGCACTTAAAAGATTTAAATGATGTCTAATTGAGATAAAATTTCAAACATAAGCTAATTAAGAGATGATACTAATTATAATAATTATAGTTTAATTTTTAAATTAATTTTTGTCAAGTAAAAATTGTCTCAGAAATCATTAGTTCGACTTAATCTCAACATCTATGCATCAATAATTTCTGATATTTTATATTTTTAGAATCAATATATATATTTTTAGTAATTATAATGACTTTAGGTTTGACTTTACTTTTGGAACCGAATGTCGTCCCGTTGAACTGCACACAATCAAAGATAGTACCAAAATTAGATTACCCTCGTTCAGGCTGTAGAGAGGCCGCACTCACTACTAGTTTGGATCGTGATATGAGAAAGAATGTCAAGAATAATCGACTGTATCTTTAAGCACAGACCTTCATTTGATGTGATTCTAGTTGGAGCTCGTAGAGGAAATCGTGGGGAACAATTTTCATGAAGAAGTCTCGAAGAGATATGCCCTCGTTTGAGATGTGGAATGCATGATAATCTTGTATATGTAGATTATGATATGAGATAAAATGTGAAGAATATTCTACTATAACTTTGGGCACAGACCACCAATTTAGGTGATTTCACTTCAAGGACGAAGCTGAAGAAGAATAGAACAACTTTGATGAAGACCTCGTGAGCATATCAGCCCCTTTTCAGGTTGTAGAAGGCGTGATATATATCTCTGATAGTGTTGGAAGATATGAGAGAGAAAGGGTGCATGCATGAGAAGAGATAGAAAGTCTATCTTGAGTTTGGATGGAGAGTCTTCTTTTGAAGTTTGCTCATTTTAAATATTCATCAAGTCACAAAACTAAAAAAATAAAATCAAACAAGTCATTTCCCCACTGTATCTCATCGGTACGATATCGTACCGTACCACGGAGAATGCGGCACAGTTTATCCAGACGGTACGACGAACCTTGATTACTATGTATATATAGTCATCACCTATATACGTGCATACTGTACCAGACTTCTAACTGATAGAATACCAACTGTTTAAGATTTATTTTGATAACATGATAAGTCCTAATAACCGTTTAGATATGAGATTCATTAACTCAAATAATAATTTGGTAACATAGATAATTTATCAAAATTTTATCACCAATAAATATTGATAACTCTATTTTACTCTCTCAAGTACGGTAAAATTACTTGTCTTGATAATTTTATCTGTCAAATTAAAAATAGAAAAATTAATTATAAATCTCAATCAGAAGAAAGATATTAATTGTAAGTCTCTATCAGACATATCTGGACAAAAAAATCTAAGTACATTTAGGGATGTTAACTTTTAGTCACTATTTTATTAGAATTTGTGTTGATATTCTCTGACTAACGTTTATTATTTTCTGATCGTGAGCAGTTGTTACTTTAAAAATTTTCAACTCTTATACTTTAACATATATGAAGTTACGTATTAAATCATATCAACAGTTATTTTAAATTTTACATATTTTAACAATTTCGAACTCTTATTTTAACGTCTTAGAACTTAGATTTTGAGTACCATTAACGTTAACTTTAAATCTCACATATTTTAATTTACTGTCACACATACTTTAATGACCTTAAACTCTTACTTTAATACCTCCGAACATTTACTTTAATGTCTTCAAATTTAGATTTTAATTTATATCAACAGTTATTTTAAGTTTCACATATTTTAATTCAACATCACCTATATTTCAACAATTTCGAACTCTTACTTTAATCGGTATCATGTTCTACTATAAGATGCATAAATGGTTGAAGTTATAGAGAGGTCAATCTATTTATTAAAATACATGTATGGATATATTAAATTAATATTGTTCGTGTGTTAAAATAAAAGAAGAATTTGGTTAAAGTGCAAGAACATATAATAAGAACATAAATGATAAGTTAAAGTAGATGTAGAATCTAGTTAAAGAAAATGAGAAAGGTGGTTAAAGTAGATGAAAAAATCACTTAAAATCTATATTTTGGGACCGATTAAATTCAGTCACAATTCGGTCCCTAAATAGGGACGGAATAGTGACTGAAATAAATCAGTCTCTATTTTAGGAACCGAATGGTGACTGATTTTATTTCAGTCACAAATTCTCAAAGATGGGAGAAAATTTTGTGTCTGATTGTGTGACGCCTCAAATTAATACCAAGTATGAAGCTATAAGTCTAGCATACTTGCACCAGAAAACCACTTAAAGATTTACATTGTTTCATGTCGGTACCATTTTCGGACATATGTACACCGACAAGGTGTCACTGGATTTTGGTAACGAAATTTAATTTAAAATTACCATAATTATTAGAAAAATATGTTGATACCAAAAATGTGGATATTGAGAATTTTTGATGCACAGTTAATGAGGTAAATATGATTTATCTACTTTTAGGACAATTTATACTTGATAAATATTTCTTCAGAAAAAATTAAATAAAAATTACCATAAACTTACCACGTTGTAATCAGACAATGGTTGAAATTTTATTTTATTTGGATGTCATTTACATATTAAATTAAGGTTTCAAAGAGACCGAAATGAATAGTAATCTAGTTACGTAACTTGTTTACATAAGATTTAACCTGCATCTAAATGTGAACATGTGTAGGTAGTGGTAGCTATGTGTAAAAGTGTATATATTTATTAGTATAAATATATATATGTGTGTGTATTAAAAGAAATGATAAAATAATGTCAACGAAAGGGATAAACTTATAGTGGTAGGTATGTGTAAAAGTGTATATATATATCAGTGGCCGATGGATATCGGTCACTATTCGGTCCCTAAATAGTGACCGATTAGTGACCGAAACCCTTTAGTCACATATTTGTGACCAGAAATTCTTCACCGACGAATTCGGTCACTATTCAGTCATTATTCGGTCTCTGAGTGTTTTAGTGACCGATTAATGACCGAATAGAGACCGAAAATTTCGGTCTCTAAATGCGTATTTTCTTGTAATGCAACCACTTGAGATTCCACTATACAAGGGTATAGTCCCCCTTAAGGACATTTACACATCCAGCCGCAACTGGCCTTCTCTTCTCAACTAGAAGAGGAACAACACCACCTGTACCAACATGTCTTCTCTTCACACCAGAAGTGGATTAACCACAAAGAATGAGTTGTATGAGGAAGGCCCCAAGACCAAGCTTATGATTACTTGCTTGATCTGAGGTGAAGTCTGAGAGGCACAAGATGATTACAAAGTGGACTCTCTCTTAGATCTACGCAAGCTATCAAAAGGCAAAGCACTATTCTCACAGAGAGCTAAGAGCTACAGAAAGGTTGGATTGGACGAGCTGGCTCTTGTTATTCTTCAGGTGATTGGAGTTTCAAACTACTCAAAGGTTCAAGAGTTCGAATTGTCTAACTTGAACTAGTCTTCTATTTATCTTCTTTGAAATAATTTTGACAGTTGTAGTATCCGTTGAAATATTCGTTGTCTCACAGCTTCACGCACGTTAGAGAGACTGGTCCGAAGCAAAGAGCAGGTGAGCCTGCAACCATTAATGCTTGGATTGACACATACACCTTCAAGAAAAGATTGTCTGAATCTTCTATCCTTTTGTCAGGTTGACAACTCTATCTTTGACGTGCGTTTCTACAAAAGTCCTGTATACAATAAATGCTGACATCTAGACAACTTTTCTTTGTCTAAATTGTCAGTCAACATTAGTAGTCGTGCAGTATGAAGATACACCAAAAAGGAAATATTATTATGTCATCACATAAAGCAAGAATTTATGTGACAAGTGAGGTAAGCAAGGATATATCGTGTGGAAATATTGTACTAACACAATAAATGGTTTCATATGTTTACACAATTATTCATTCACATAGTTCCCTTTTTACACATCGCACATTTACACATATTCAGACTACACAATTTTACACATAATCACATTCACATTTCACAATTTAGTGCCATGACACATAGTCCAAACTACCATTAGAAGGACACATCACATAACACATGCATATAGACGTCACCTAGGCAATACAATGACGACTCTTGGACTGCGCAGACTGGGAGAACAAGTCTCCACCCTAACCAGTGGTACTTGTCCACCTCCAGAATTTCATCCTAATGCCCTTAGGATCTTAACACATTGAACCTTCCCATGGGGACTTTTCCATGGTAGGGTTCCACGGCCCTCTATGGAAGCAGTGTCACACATGGCACAGTCTTACACATTACACATTTCTATTTTGAACACACATATTTCACATGTCTTTACATTCTCTCACTTATACACATGGCTCTGTTTTCCTAATCATGATACTACTGTTGACAGAATTCAAACATTCAGTAGCTCACATTAATCAGGTTGGGAAACACATCATCAAATCATATCCATGATAGCATGCATTTATCACATATTTTCACGTAGAAATTTCATAATACACTTTACAGTTATCCAATAATCATGAAATTTTAACCACACACTAATTGAAGGTTCATGACCTCACATACAAATTTCCAGATTTTTCTTAGTCATATTGCATTTACAGAAATTAAAACATTTAGTTGCATGCCATTCATAATTCAATGTGTCATGGAACATAACATGAATATCAAGTTTGACAGTTCACAGCCCTGAATCTAACATACACATCATTACAGAAATTTTCTCCGGATTTATAGCACATCACATGATTTACTGTAAATTTTACAAATCCTACGCAGGTTTTCTATTTTTAAAACAGAAATTTCAGTAAATCACATGCTCTTAGAAAAATTCCAAAATTTGCAGGGCATAGATTGACACATACATACATGGTTTATAAAAATTTGGGCACTCGAATTCTTCACGGATCATGTGAACAGTAGATAGATATGTACAACCATTTCTTCCAACATGTATTTTAATAAAACTAATAACTCCTACCATCCACAAATGCACAAGAAATTCCCCCACACATCACTGTATCTATTTCACATAACATACAATAATTACTTTATATCCTCATGTGGAAACACTTCGGAAAATAATTCGTATACAAGGGAGAACAACTCACTGTTCTGCCGTGAAGAACTTAACGGCACAGTCTGGCCGTTAATGGAGCTTAACGACAACATCGTTGGCCGTTAATTGAAGATCTTAACGGCAAGGGGTCTTGCCGTCAAGTTCAGGTCTGTGCAAAACACAGTCTCGAGCTCCAAAAGAAGGAGAAATGTGAGGATCCAGGACACGAGAAAAATCTGTAAAAATGGTAAAACCCTACTAGACTCATACATAGAAGAAATGTATGGGTTACTTGCCTTTATAAAAACCTCCAAAGGGATCGAAGTTGCTGTTGAAGCTCTCCTTGGGCAGTCCCAAGAAGCCTCCAAACTCTTCTTGCTCCGGGTTCTTGGTCGATGTAGACGCCAAACCAACGTCGGGGAAGCCTTCCCCTATGTCCCAGCTATCCTCCACTCGGTGTAGATCGCCAGGAGAAGCCTTCAGTCGCCGGATCAAAGCCTCCAAGGTTCAGGTTTCCTTCAGTCCAGAGCTAAGGTTTCTCTCCTCTTTTCCAAGAGTCAAGAGAGCTCTTCTGGTGCAGAAGGGGTTTGGTTTATAGGAGAAGGGGTTTGGGATATCCCAGAGGGGTGATGGGATGGCCTGATAGCCGTTGGGGACATCTCCCCAATGGCTGGGCTTGCTTGCCCCTGGAATTTCGGGGTCTGCAACGCATGCAGGTCAGAGATATTAACGTCCACATACATAGCCGTTTATTTAAGTATTGGCGTCCATCGAGGTGGACGCTGACTCATCATGGACGTCCATCCATGTTGACGCCAATTTGGCCCTTCGGCCAGAACTTAAAACATGTAGAAACCATGCTTAACTTATACATATATATACATGCCATATATATACTATCATGTACACACTACCACCATGCAATTCATATACTATTTACAACTAATTATACACATGCACACATAAGTGTAACTAGTTAATACGTACGTAGATATGTACATCTATGCATACACAAGCATGAATTATTTACACGTAATAAAGTAATACAACAAAATTCGAGGGCCTTACACCCTCTCCCCCTTAAAGAAACTTCATCCTCGAAGTTTAAAAAAAACTACTCAAACAAACGGGGATACTTCTTCTTCATCGCATCCTCAAGCTCCCAAGTAGCCTCCTCTCGCGAGAAGTTCCGCCACAGAACTTTCACCGACGCAATACCCTTGTTCCGGAGATGCTGAACCTTCCGGTCAAGAATAGCTACTGGTTGCTCCACATACGACAAATCTGGCTGAATCTCCACTGGCTCATGACTAATCACATGAGATGGATCTCAGACATACTTCCTGAGCATAGAAATGTGGAAAATGGGATGAACACTAGCTAAAGCTGGGGGTAAAGCTAGCTCATATGCCACGTTGCCAAATCGTCTGAGAATCTCATACGAGCCAATGAATCTAGGGCTCAGCTTACTATGCCTGCCAAATCTGACGACACCACGAGTAGGTGATATCTTCAAGAAGACATGTTCACCCACCTCGAACTCCAAATCCTTCCTTCTGTTGTCGGCGTAGCTCTTCTGCCTATCCTGTGCCGCAACAAGCCTCTTCCTGATAAGCTGGACCTTATCCGAAGTCTCCTGAACTAACTCTGGGCCGATCAGCTGCCTATCACCGGTCTCCTCCCAACACAAAGGAGATCTGCAAGGCCTTCCATACAACGCCTCAAATGGAGCCATACCAATACTCGCATGAAAGCTGCTGTTGTATGCGAACTCAACTAGAGGTAGATGACGCTCCCAATCATCCTTCCAATCCAGTACACACACTCTCAACATATCCTCGAGCGTCTGGATAGTCCTCTCGGACTGTCCATTTGTCTGGGGATGAAACGCCGAACTGAGCTTCAGCTCCGAACCTAACACATCTTGAAGACCTTTCCACAACCTCGAAGTAAATCTCGGATCTCGATCTGAAATGATCGACTTCGGCACACCATGCAATCTAACCACACTACTAACATACAATCTAGCTAAACTCTCAACCGACTGCTTCTTCTTCATAGGTAAGAAATGCGCAGTCTTCGAGAATCTATCTACAACTACCCAAATCGAGTCATTGCCCCTTCTAGATCGAGGCAAACCCGAAACAAAGTCCATAGTGACAACTTCCCACTTCCATACTAGGATCTCCATCCTTTGCATGAGGCCGGATGGTCGCTGTCGCTCGGCCTTCACTTGCTGGCACACTAAACACCAGGATACATAATCTGCCACATCCCTCTTCATGCCAGACCACCAAAAGGACCTCTTCAAATCCTGGTACATCTTAGTGTTACCCGGATGAATAGAGAACCGCGATCTATGAGCCTCTGCTAACACATGCTCACGGACATCTACCAAGTCAGGGACACAAACACGGTTATGGAATCTAATCACACCGTCCTCATCACGAGCAATGCCTGCCTTGCCCACTAACTCTGAGAGTATAGGGTCGGCTTTCTATTGCTCGATCACCTCATCCAAAACCGAGGACCGAAGGGATAACTGAGCTACGAAAGCCTGACATAGCGATGGCTCTAACTCAGACAACGCGCAAGCCGCATCCTCCAACATCTTCCAGTCCTACTGGAGAGATGGTCTCTTCCTACTCAGGGCATCGGCTACGACATTCGCCTTCCCAGGGTGATACTGAAGGTCGAAGTCATAGTCCTTCAAGAACTCAATCCATCTTCTCTGCCTCAGGTTTAATTCCTTTTGGGAGAAAAGATACTTCAAGCTCTTGTGGTCGGTAAACACCTCAAATCTGACACCATAAAGATAGTGCCTCCAGATCTTTTGTGCATGAACTACTACTGCGAGCTCCAAATCATGAGTCGGATAGTTATTCTCATGCTCCTTCAACTGACGAGAAGCATAAGCCACTACCCTTCCTTGCTGCATTAGCACACAGCCTAAGCCAATCCGAGATGCATCCGTGTAGATAGCAAAACCCTCTACACCGCTCGGTAAGACTAACACCGGGGCTGACGTGAGCTTAGTCTTCAACAACTGAAAACTACTCTCACACTTCTCAGACCAGACAAACTTCACTCCCTTTCGGGTGAGCTGAGTCAATGGGGCGGCGATGGATGAAAATCCCTCAATGAATCGCCGATAGTAACCAGCCAAACCCAGAAAACTACGAATCTCCGAAGGGGTCTTGGGAGTCTCCCAATCCATAACTGCCTGGACCTTTACTGGATCAACTGCAACACCGGCACCGGAGATAACATGCCCGAGGAAATGAACCTCGCGCAACCAGAATTCACACTTGCTGAACTTAGCATACAGCTTGTGCTCACGGAGAACCTCTAATACTACCCTCAAATGCTGACGGTGTGTGGCCTCGTCCGGAGAGTAGACCAACACATCATCAATAAACACTACAACAAAGCTATCTACATACGGCCTAAACACCTTGTTCATGAGATCCATGAACGCTGCAGGGGCGTTGGTTAATCCGAAAGGAAGGACCAAAAACTCATAATGTCCATAACGGGATCTGAATGCCGTCTTGGACACATCCTCACTCCGAATCCTCAACTGATGATAACCAGATCGCAAATCAATCTTAGAAAAGACTGATGCATCTTGCAACTGGTCAAACAAATCATCAATACGAGGTAAGGGATACCTGTTCTTCACAGTCACTTGGTTCAGCTTTCTGTAGTCAATGCATAACCTAAGTGACCCGTCTTTCTTTTTGACGAATAATACAGGTGCGCCCCAAGGGGAAACACTAGGGCGAATAAATCCCTTAGCTAGCAACTCTTGCAACTGCTTCCTCAACTCGGCTAACTCCGCAGGTGCCATTCGATATGGAGCCTTCGAGATAGGAGAGGTGCCCGAAAGCAACTCTATGGTGAACTCTATCTCTCTATCCGGTGGCAAACCAGACAAATCATCAGGAAAAACGTCTGGAAAATCCTGCACTACTTCGATCTCTGCAAGAGTAGATGACTCATCAGCCTCTGGTACTAATACCACGCTGGCAAGAAAAGCGTCACAACTCTTGTTTACCATGCGCATCGCCTTCATGGCAGAGATGACTAACTTTCCCGCCAAGTTCCTTGGCAAGGGATGAGAGAACTCATCCTCACCAGGAATGCGAAAAACAATCCTCTTCCCACGACAATCTACTAACGCATAGTGCTCCTCTAGCCAATCCAGACCAAGAATAGTATCATAGTCCTTCATCTTTAGCAAGAAGAAACACCCTTCTAGGATTCTATCCTCAATGCACACAGGTAACGACGGAATGCACTTTCTAGTCGATACCGTACCCGCAGGGGTGTGCACAGACAAAGGGACCTCTAAATCCTCAGACTATATGCCTGACTCTAGGGCTAACTGCCTAGCAAACCGCTCAGAAATGAACGAGTGAGTAGCACCCGTATCAAACAAAACCCGAGCGTGCACACCTAGAAGTAAAACCGTACCTTCGGTGACATGCTCTGCCTGCTCGGCGTCCTCGCGCGCCAAAGCAAACACTCGAGCTGGGGCTCGAGGCCTTCCTGGTCTTCCTGTAGTTGGCGCTGCTGCTGCTACTGCTGCTGGGGCTGGCGCTCCGCGCTGGACTCCCTGCTGAAGTCTCAGACAATCCTTGATCTTATGGTCGCTACTTCCGCACTTCAAGCACTTTCCCGCAACCATCCAACATTCGGAACCACCATGTGTCTTCCCACAATGGGGACACTCTTTCTTCACACACAAGGAACGTACAGAAGGTACCTGAGTACTGCCGACTGCTACTGATCACTGCTGTGTCTGGTACACCGCTTTCTTCTTGTCTGTCGCTGGAACGTAGTTGTAGGTCTCTTCTGCGAAGCCTTCTTCTCTTCAAGGTATTGCTCCATCTCACCCTCCTGCCTACAGGCAGCGCTAAGGGCCTCGTCCAAGGTGCGATGGTCGAACGCCACTAGCCTCATCCTCAGTGATGGTTTGAGTCCCATCACAAACTTCTTCGCCTTTCTGCGCTCATCAGCCACAACATGAGGTGCATACTTAGATAGTTCTGCAAACCTTGCCTCATACTCTAGCACAGTCATGGAGCCTTGAGTCAAAGAGAGGAACTCCTGCTCCATCCGATCTTGAATATGCTCGGGGACAAACTTGGCCCGAAAGAGCCTCACGAACTCGTCCCAAGAAACATCAACTGCGCTGTCCTCAAACCGTGTACATAGTAATGAAGCCCACCATACATCAGCTCTTTCCTGTAGTACACCGTTCATAAGCACCATCTAAACAAATCTAACTTAATAGATCACACAAACATACAAAACTAACACATACCTGAAGCATATAGGTGGCTAAAGTAACCTTATCCTCATCCGCACACCTAATAGCTCGGAAGATCTTTTCAATCTCCCTCATCCAACTCTCAGCTAGTAACGGATCGCTCTCCCCCTTAAAAGAGGGTGGCTGCATCCTCTTGAATCTTTCCATGATGGAAGGTCCACCATGGTCCTGAGCTGGAATTTGAGCCTGCTACATCCAACAACAATTAATACACATTCAACATAACATCATACAATTAAATAAAACAGACTACACTTTGATTGATTATGCTAACCTGAGCCTCCAACTGAGCCTGGAGTGCAGCCTGGGAGTGGGCCTGCGTCTGTATGGCCTGCACCAAACCTTGCATGAACACTTCATAATCCACAGGCGGCGGTGGGGGAAGTACAGGACCCTGCGGTGTGGGGCCTGCTGCTCCGCCCGCTCCTCACGTCTCAGCTCGTCCTCACGGGCCGGCGCTCCGCCACGCCTACCTCTCGAAGCCATGGCTATAATAAATTTCAGCCACTATTAGTGCTACGTTAATTTATTTCCTAAACATTTTCTTATCTATTTTTCATTCATTATTAATCAATTCTACACATGTGGACAATCTATAAGGATTTAGCATGTAATGAAGATGATGATTCATATATATTCATGTGCAATCTCAACCGGTCTCTGATACCAATCCTTGTGACGACCCTCATTATACCGGTACGGTTATACCAACCCACGTCGGTATAGTGAACGTTATCACAGTGGGGCATTTACCCAAACAATAACATACGATTGAGATGCTCATAAATATAAATACAGAGTAGCGGAAGCAAAAGAACTACTTGTCTTCATTTCATCATCCACATTTAACATACATGATTCAAATGACAATTTAAAAATAACTAAAGTCCACGTAAATAAAGTGCTAAAATCAGATTACATAGCTTGTCCACAATTACATAATAGTTTCATTACAATGCCTCAATTACATACAATGAAAGCAAAATGTCACGATGACGACTCCACCAGGCTACTCGCCACGTTCGGAGTCACTCTCCACGGTCTCCTCTAACGATGTAGGGTCACCAACTAAACCTGTACGTCGAAGCAAGAAATGAGTCTAAAAGACTCAGCAAATAACACCACACACCTCATACATGCATATATCACAGTAGGTTTTTCATTTCAATTTACAAAGCAAAACATATAGCATGCTTGGACATTGATAAAAGACAACCTATCATGACAATTCTACAAAATTTAAAACACATGGTACATGATTTAAGCCATTCCAAAATGAATATCCTATCACATGCTTTCTACTCATTCAATAGCATGAAAGCTATATTTCAAATCAAGCTACAGCATGGAAGCAACCACACATGGGATTCTTGCCTACATAAAAGGAAACATTCCTATCATGGTTTCTACACATTCTTACACATGCAATTTATCATTTCATACACATTAAGGTTGCTGTTTTGACATACTTTGGCAATTCATATCCTATTGCATGAGAGCTACAATTCCAATTAATTACAACACGATAGCAATTAAACATGGAATTGTTCACACATATGCAAGAAATGCTCCTAGCATGGATTCTACGCATTTTTTCACACATAAAACATTCTTATAAACACATTTAGGTTGCTGTCATAACATAATTTCACAGTAACAAATCATGGGCCACAATTTCACAATTTAACATAATGGTTTCACATGTTTACACAATGATTCATTCACATAGTTCCCTTTTTACACATTACACATATTCACACTACACAATTTTACACATAATCACATTCACATTTCACAATTTAGTGCCGTGACACATAGTCCAAGCCACCATTAGAAGGACACATCACATAACACATTCACATAGACATCACCTAGGCAATATAGTGACGACTCTTGGACTGCACAGACCGGGAGAACAAGTCTCCACCCTAAACAGTGGTACTTGTCCACCTCTAGGATTTCATCCTAATGCCCTTAGGATCTTAACACATTGAACCTTCCCATGGGGACTTTTCCATGGGACGGTTCCACGGCCCTCTATGGAAGCAGTGTCACACATGGCACAGTCTTACACATTACACATTCCGATTTTGAACACACATATTTCACATGTCTTTACATTCTCTCACTTATACACATGGCACTATTTTCCTAATCATGATACTACTGTTGACAGAATTCAAACATTCAGTAGCTCACATTAATCAGGTTGGGAAACACATCATCAAATCATATCCATGATAGCATGCATTTATCACATATTTTCACGTAGAAATTTCATAATACACTTTACGCTTATCCAATCATCATGAAATTTTAACCACATACTAATTGCAGGTTCATGACCTCACATACAAATTTCCAGATTTTTCTGAGTCATATTGCATTTACAAAAATTAAAACATTCAGTTGCATGCCATTCATAATTCAATTTGTCATGGAACATAACATGAATATCCAGTTTGACAGTTCACAGCCCTGAACCTAACATACACATCATTACAAGAATTTTCTTAGGATTTATAGCACATCACATGATTTACTGTAAATTTTACAAATCCTACGCAGATTTTGTATTTTTAAAACAGAAATTTCAGTAAATCACATGCTCTTAGAAAAATTCTAAAATTTGCAGGGCATAGACTGACACATACATACATGGTTTATAAAAATTTGGGCACTCGAATTCTTCACGGATCATGTGAACAGTAGATAGATATGCACAACCATTTCTTCCAACATGTATTTTAATAAAACTAATAACTCCTACCATCCACAAATGCACAAGAAATTTCCCCACACATCATTGTATCTATTTCACATAACATACAACAATTACTTTATATCCTCATGCGGAAACACTTCGGAAAATAATTCGTATACAAGGGAGAACAGTTTACTGTTCTGCCCTGAAGAACTTAACAGCATAGTTTGGCCGTTAATGGAGCTTAAGGGCAACATCGTTTGCCGTTCATTGAAGATCTTAACGGCAAGGGGTCTTGCCGTCAAGTTCAGGTCTGTGCAAAACACAGTCCCGAGCTCCAAAAGAAGGAGAAATGTGAGGATCCAGGACACGAGAAAAATCTGTAAAAATGGTAAAACCCTACTAGACTCATACATGGACGAAATGTATGGGTTACTTGCCTTTCTAAAAACCTCCAAAGGGATCTAAGTTGTTGTTGAAGCTCTCCTTGGGCAGTCCCAAGAAGTCTCCAAACTCTTCTTGCTCCGGGTTCTTGGTCGATGTAGACGCCAAACCAACGTCGGGGAAGCCTTCCCCTATGTCCCAGCTATCCTCCAGTCGGTGTAGATCGCCGGGAGAAGCCTTCAGTCGCCGGATCAAAGCCTCCAAGGTTCAGGTTTCCTTCAGTCCAAAGCTAGGGTTTCTCTCCTCTTTTCCAAGAGTCAAGAGAGCTCTTCTGGTGCAGAAAGGGTTTGGTTTATAGGAGAAGGGGTTTGGGATATCTCGGAGGGGTGATGGGATGGCCTGATAGCCGTTGGGGACATCTCCCCAATGGCTGGGCTTGCTTGCCCCCGGAATTTCGGGGTCTGCAATGCATGCAGGTCAGAGATATTAACGTCCACATACATGGCTGTTTATTTAAGTATTGACGTCCATCGAGGTGGATGCTGACTCATCATGGACGTCCATCTATGTTGACGCCAATTTGGCCCTTCGGCCAGAACTTAAAACATGCAGAAACCATGCTTAACTTATACATATATATACATGCCATATATATACTATTATGTACACACTACCACCATGCAATTCATACACTATTTACAACTAATTATACACATGCACACATAAGTATAACTAGTTAATACGTACATAGATATGTACATCTATGCATACACAAGCATGAATTATTTACACGTAATAAAGTAATACAACAAAATTCGAGGGCCTTACATAACCTGCCTCTAAAACATTAACTATTTAAAGCATACTTGTGTTCATGAGATATTAAGTCCTACTGGGCGTTATTCGCTCATCCTGCGTATTTATTTAATGTGTTTCAGGTGAGTCTGATCATGACCACACTCACGAGGATGGGACCGATGAGGAGGCTCAGGAGTGACCCTTCTGCAACTAGTACTGTCTAGTAGTCAGTTAGTATAGAATGAGTCAGTTAGTCAGTATGTAATAGTTGATTTTCAATAAAGTACTCTGGGCCCTAGTTTTGGCTCTGATATGATAATGTATTAGTTAGTTTATGAAGCTGATGAGTTATTAGTGAATGTAATGGAGATTGTTGGATTATTAATGAAATTGAAGTTTATTTGGTGTTATCCAATTGTGCAATGGTTTGCATTATTTTCTCGCTCTGTACTATTTAATAACTGTAATTTCCGCTCTGATATTCCGCGTCGGGGCGTTACATATATAAACAATTAAATGGCAGCAGTTATATCTTCTACCCTACAAAAGAAGTGCGGAAGCAAGCTACTAACTAACGCGGTACGGGAAGACACCACGGTCAAAAACTCCGTACGACTGCACGTCGTGACCACCACACAGCTGGCAACACATACAGAGTGAACCCTGTCTGGACAAGAGACACTAGCTACGGAAAACACTACCACTAGTCAACTGGTCAGATTCGTCCACTAACGTCTTATCGTCGACCCAGGTCTAAACCTCCACGTCTCATCAGAGTGAGGCAAGAACACAAAGTAGCACAACAGTAACCGTAGTAGTCTGGCCAAACTACGGTCCCACGCTTGGCCTCTCTAAGCAGTTCCGGGGGCCGCAAAGACCGAGGCAGTGAGAAAAGGATTGACTGGCCTGTGTCGGGAAGAACTCCAAACGACCTCGGCATCCCAGACCCGATGAACAGTCCATCCCCACGTAATTTTAAATCAATTACATACTTATTTTGGTGATAAACAAAACTCTGTCAAAAGTTTTCTAACTACATTTCATTTAACCTTAAGCACAGGAAATCTTCAAAGAAAATCAAGCACTTATGGTAAGTACATATATGCATTGATTCCAGAAAAGATGTAACGACTTCTTTGTAAGTTCTAAAGTTCAAACAAGTCGATGTCATAACGATTTCATAAGTCATCGTAACGATTCCTTTAGAACTCGTAACGACTTGCCAGTCATAACGACTTCATATGTTATCATAACGATTTCTTCAGAAGTTATAACGATTTGCTTGTCATAACAATTTCGTATGTTATCATAACGACTTCTTCTGAATCTATAACGATTTGTTATGATTCATAATGACTCTCTTAGACTATCATGATCTCATAACGATTTCATAAGTCATGTTTCCATCAAATAAATGTTTACCTTGATTTGAAATACGTTGAATAGTCAAAGTCGTATCTCACCTGTTTGACTGCTATGCATTTAATGAAGACTGAACGTATCTCTGCATGCACGCAGAACATATCTTCCATTATTGTGTATTCTCTGCATGTATCTTTTTAGAATGGTAAACTGTCACTACTATATCTGTGTTTACTTGCTCTAACGTTGACTGACATCTGGAGATAGTGTTAGCTGTCTACCATTAAAGCTCAACATTTGCAGAACCTTGTAGTTGTACCATCTTACAACGTTGGACATAGAAAGAACTACAAGTCACCTCAGAAGATCTCATCACTTTGCGTGCTCTAAAGAACAAAAGACTGTTGACTGGAAGCTTCCACAAATCCTTCAGTCTAACGTTCACCAAAGCTGTGAGACAACGGCTATCTCATCGTCTACATTCAAGATGAAGATATATATATATACAAGACAGAAGATTTGAAGATATAGAGATACAGATAGAGATCAAGAGACAAAAACAACTCTGCAGTCTTTCAAGTCTTCACAAGAATTCTAGAGCCAGCATTTTTCATTCCATTCCGCCTTGGCTCTTAGCTCCCTGTGCTGTGAGAAAAATCAGAAGAGAGCTAGAATAGTTCTGAGAGAGAGCACCTGTGTAGATCTTTAACTCTCAGTGCTTGTAGCTTCAGATCGAGTTCTGTTAAGCTTGATCTAGGGGCTAGTCAATCCTTTTTGAGATTCCCTTGTTTGTTTCCCTTCGGGTGTGAAGGAAGACCTGGTGGTTTCCAGGGTGGTGTTTTTCTTTCCCTTTAGGAGTGAAGGAAGGCCTGGTGGTACCAGGGTGTTGTGTTCCCTTCGAGTGTGAAGGAAGACCAGCTGAGCTGGGTGGTTGTTTCGTCCATAGGGGGACTGTACCCTAGATAGTGGAATCCTGAGGTTTGCTCAGGGACTGGACGTAGGACTCCTAAGGGGAGGAGATCCAAACTAGGATAAATCTGTGTGTTGTGTGATTGTTCTTTTTACTAACCATTACTAATCTCTTCCAAGAACGTTTTTGTGTTTGTTTAAGTTCAGGTTTTAATTAAGTAAATATTTTTTAAAGACCCATTCACCGCCCCCCCTCTGGGTTCGCCAACCGGGCAACAAGTGGTATCAAAGCGAGTCTCTTCGACAAAGAACAAGATCCAACGATCTGAAGAGTAAAGATCCATGGCAGCCCAAGGTCACAACGAAGGTCAGTCAGTCAACAGACCTCCCTTGTTCGATGGTGAAGATTATACCTATTGGAAGACAAGAATGGAGTACTTCCTGCAAGGACATGATTATCAAATTTGGTCGATAATAGAAGAAGGAGATCTTCTGGTAACAAATGAAAAAGCTCAATAAACAGATGAAGACAAGAAAAAAAATTCTCTAAATTGTAAAGCCAAGAGCATGTTGTGTTGTGAGCTAAGTAAGAAAGAATTCAACAGAGTTTCAGCCTGCAAATCCGCGATGGAAATGTGGGAAAAGATCAGAATCACTTATGAAGGCACAGATAAGGTCAAGGAGACAAGAATAGATATTCTTGTAACTCAATATGAGCGATTTCAAATGCAGTCAGGTGAATCCATAACCCAAATGTTCAGTAGATTCACAGACATCACTAATGGGTTAGCCGGATTAGGAAAAACCTATGAAATGGGAGATATGGTCAGGAAATTCTTAGATCCTTGCCATCCTCATGGACTCCAAAAGTAACGGCCATTGAGGAAGCCAATGATCTGAAGAGAATGTCTCTAGAAAAGCTAGTTGGGTCACTCATGGCCCATGAGATAAACATGGAGAGATTAGGAGAATCCTCCAGTAGAAAGAAGCAGTCCAATGCGCTCAAAGCTGATGAGGACTCATCTGAAGAATCTTTGGACAACAGTGAGGACAGCAAAGACAGTGATGAAGAAGCTATGCTGTCAAGAAGATTGCAAAGGATCTTGGCCAAGAAGAAAAAGTTTCAGTCCGGTAGGAGGTATTTCAAGAAAAACAAAGATTTCAAGAGACCAGACGGAAAAGATCAGAAGAGAAATGAGCCACTCTGCTACGAGTGCAAGAAGCCAGGACACATGAAGGCTGAGTGTCCAAAGCTCAAGAAGCTAGAGTTTAGAAAGAAGGATAACTCCAAGAAGTTCAAAGGTACAAGAAGAAAGCCATGGCAGCTGCATGGGAAAACAGCAGCGACTCAGACAGTGAGTCAAGCTACAGCAGTGATGAAGAAGAAGCCAACCTGGTTTTTATGGCAAATACCGAGGATAAGGTAACTTCTGATTCCTCTTTTGATTCCTGTAATGATTCAGATTCAGATAACATAGAAGAAACTTTTAATGAACCACATGACAAATACAGAAATGTATGCAAACTATTAAAATATTGTAAGAAGAATAATAACTGTCTTGAAAATACTAACTCAGATCTAAAAACTGAAAATGAGGAACTAGAAAAACAAATAACGGAGTTTAAGAGAAGAAATGAACTATTATGTGAAGACTTAAAAGAGAAGAATAAACAAATCATTAAACTAGAAAAACAAGAAAGCTCAGATGAATTAAGAAAATCAGTAAAAGAACTAAATGAAGAAAACAATAAACTAGCAAGCACTCTAGAAAAATTCACAAATGGGAAAAAATCCCTTATATTAAAATGAGCTAGAAGATCAGGTAAAAATAAACGAGGAATAGGATATACACCTCCAGACAATGAAGATACAATAATTTACCCTAAAACATATCCAACTCAAAATTTATACCCGAACAAGACATTGCATACAAAGCTAACTTTAAATATATTGAAAAAGTAACAAAAATGTCTTGTTGCAGTCATTGCAACAAGTTATGTCACATAAAAGAAATATGTCCAAAAAGACATACAATGGATAATAAAAAGGAAAATTGTTGTTACTAACCCTCAAGGACCCAATGAAACTTGGGTACCTAAAACTTGAGATTTCTATTTCAGGTCAACACTCGAGCATCCAAATGGTATTTGGACAGTGGATGCTCAAGGCACATGTCAGGAAATCAGAAGCTTTTCACCCACCTCCAAGCTGAAGAAGGGACAGTCACCTATGGAGATAATGGGAAAGGCACAGTAGTAGGCAGCGGGTCTGTGAACAACAAAGGAAAAACAGTCATTGAAGATGTATTATTGGTCAAAAGATTGAAGCACAATCTAATTAGCATTAATCAGCTGTGCGAAAGAGGCCATCAAATCAAGTTTCAAGAGTCTAAGTGTAGCATACTAAAGGATGAAGAAATCATCTTTGAAGCTAATAGAGAAAAAAATTTGTATGTACTCTACCTTGAAGAACTCAAAGAGCAAAACGTCTGTCTGGCAGCTAGTAAAGACAAGTCTACTGAATTGTGGCACAGACGTCTTGGACATTGCAGCATAGATGGCATAAGAAAACTATTGAAGAAGAATCTTGTGGAAGGTCTACCAAAAGTCAGTGGAAAATTGGAAGGTGTCTGTAAACCATGTGCTAAAGGAAAGCATACCAAGAGCTCCTTCAAGTCAAAAACTGTGGTAACCACCTCAAAACCCTTAGAGCTCCTACATATGGATCTATTTGGGCCAATGAGGACTACCAGTTTTGGAGGAAAGAACTTTGGATTTGTCATAGTTGATGACTATTCAAGATTTACATGGGTTTCATTCCTAGAGCATAAAGATGACACTTTCAATAACTTTGTCAGCTTCAGCAAGAAGGTTCAGAAAGATCAAAAGTTCAGCATTGTGTCTATTCGATCAGATCATGGTGGTGAGTTTCAGAATGAAAAGTTTGCTAGATTCTGTGAGAGTCAAGGAATTGAGCACAACTTCTCAGCACCAAGAACACCACAACAAAATGGCATTGCCGAGAGAAAGAATAGAACCCTACTGGATATGGCAAGAACTATGCTCTCAGAATATGATCTGCCAAGATATTTTTGGGCTGAAGCAATTAACACAGCAAGCTATATTGTCAACCGAGCAATGATCCGACCAATCCTTAAGAAGACCTCTTATGAACTGTTCAAAGGGAAAAAGCCACAGATGAGCCATCTAAGAACCTTTGGATGTCCATGCTTCATTCACAACAATGGAAAAAGGGACATTGGTAAGTTGGATGCCAAATCAGATGAAGGCATCTTCATGGGGTACACTTCTAAACCCAAAGGCTATAGAGTGTTTAATAAACGTACCTTATTGATTGAACAGTCTGTGCACATTATTTTTGATGAAACTAACCCTTCCTTAAGAAAGGAAGCAGATAGTGATAATGATGATGCAGATGAATTGTCCAAGAAACTAAAAGACACATCAATCGAGGACAAGGATGATCCGCCTCTGGAAGAATTACAACAAGAAGAAATTTCTCATGAAACTCTTCCAAAGGAATGGAGATACAAGAAAGATCACCCACCTGAAAACATCATTGGTGATCCATCTGCAGGGGTAAGAACAAGAGGTAATGTGATCCCATGTGATTACCTTGCATTTGTATCTCAAATAGAGCCTAAGACAGTCAATGAAGCACTTACTGATGAATCTTGGATAATGGCCATGCAAGATGAACTGAATCAGTTCAAGAGAAACCAAGTATGACTTGTTCCTAGACTGTCAGATCATCCAGTTATTGGCACCAAATGGGTGTTCAGAAATAAACTAGATGAATCTGGTGCAATCTTAAGAAACAAGGCTAGACTGGTAGCTCAAGGCTATTCTCAAGAGGAAGGCATAGATTTTAATGAAACCTATGCACCTGTAGCTAGACTTGAGGCCATTAGAATATTATTAGCTTACGCATCTGCTCTAGAATTAAAATTATTTCAAATGGATGTTAAATCTGCCTTTTTAAATGGTTTTATAAAAGAAGAAGTTTATGTGGAACAACCGCCGGGTTTTGATGATATAGACTTTCCGAATCATGTTTATAAATTGCATAAGGCTTTGTATGGTTTAAAGTGTTGCCCGGTTGGCGAACCCAGAGGGGGGGGGGGGTGAATGGGTCTTTAAAAATTTACTTAGTTAAAACCTGAAGTTAAACAAACACAAAAAAAAAATGTTCTTGGAAGAGATTAGTAATGGTTAGTAAAAAGAACAATCACACAAAGAAGACAATCTCACAACACACAGAATTATCCTGGTTCGGATGTCCTCTCCTTAGGAGTCCTACGTCCAGTCCCTGAGCAATCCTCAGGATTCCACTATCTAGGATACAGTCCCCCTATGGACGAAACAAACACCCAGCTCAGCTGGTCTTCCTTCACACTCGAAGGGAACACAACACCCTGGTACCACCAGGTCTTCCTTCACTCCTGAAGAAAAAACACCACCCTGGAAACCACCAGGTCTTCCTTCACACCATAAGGGAAACAAACAAGGGAATCTCAAAAAGGATTGACTAGCCCCTTGATCAAGTTTAACAGAACTCGATCTGAAGCTACAAGCACTGAGAGTTAAAGATCTACACATGTGCTCTCTCAGAACTATTCTAGCTCTCTTCTGATTTTTCTCACAGCACAGGGAGCTAAGAGCCAAGGCGGAAAGGAATGAAAAATGCTGGCTCTAGAATTCTTGAGAAGACTTGAAAGACTACAGAGTTGTTTTTGTCTCTTGATCTCTATATATCTATTTTCAAATCTTCTGTCTTGTATATATATATCTTCATCTTGAATGTAGACGATGAGATAGCCATTGTCTCACAGCTTTGGTGAACGTTAGACTGAAGGATTTGTGGAAGCTTCTAGTCAACAGTCTTTTGTTCTTTAGAGCACGCAAAGTGATGAGATCTTCTGAGGTGACTTGTAGTTCTTTCTATGTCCAACGTTGTAAGATGGTACAACTTTAAGGTTCTGCAAAAGTTGAGTTTTAATGGTAGACAGCTAACACTATCTCCAGATGTCAGTCAACGTTAGAGCAAGTAAACACAGATATAGTAGTGACAATTTATCGTTCTAAAAGGATACATGCAGAGAATACACGATAATGGAAGATATGTTCTGCGTGCATGCAGAGATACGTTCAGTCTTCATTAAATGCATAGCAGTCAAATAGGTGAGATACGACTTTGACTATTCAACGTATTTCAAATCAAAGAGAACATTTATTTGATGGAAACATGACTTATGAAATCGTTATGAGATCATGATAGTCTAAGAGAGTCGTTATGAATCATAACAAATCATTATAGATTCAGAAGAAGTCGTTATGATAACTTACGAAATCGTTATGAGAGGAAAGTCGTTGCGAGTTCTAAAGAAGTCGTTACGGTAGCTTATGAAATCATTACCACAAGTAAGTCGTTATGCTTTCTAAAGAAATCGTTACGATAAATTATAGAGTCGTTATGATGAGCAAGTCGTTACGCTTTCTAAAGAAATCGTTATGATAACTTATAGAGTCGTTATGACGAGCAAGTCGTTACGCTTTCTAAAGAAATCGTTATGATAACTTATAGAGTCGTTGCGACAGGCAAGTCGTTACGCTTTCTAAAGAAATCGTTATGATAACTTATAGAGTCGTTTCGACAGGCAAGTCGTTACGCTTTCTAAAGAAATCGTTATGACGAGCAAGTCGTTACGAGTTCTAAAGAAATCGTTACGATGACTTATGAAATCGTTATGACTGGCAAGTCGTTACGAGTTCTAAAGGAGTCATTACGATGACTTATGAAGTCGTTATGACTGGCAAGTCGTTACACTTTCTAAAGAAGTCATTATGACGAGCAAGTCGTTACGAGTTCTAAAGAAATCGTTACGATGACTTATGAAGTCGTTATGACTGGCAAGTCGTTACGAGTTCTAAAGGAGTCGTTACGATGACTTATGAAGTCGTTATGACTGGCAAGTCGTTACGAGTTCTAAAGGAGTCGTTACGATGATTTATGAAATCGTTATGACATCGACTTGTTTGAACTTTAGAACTTACAAAGAAGTCGTTATGTACTTACCATAAGTGCTTGATTTTCATTGAAGATTTCCTGTGCTTAAGGCTAAATGAAATGTAGTTAGAAAACTTTTGACAGAGTTTTGTTTATCACCAAAATAAGTATGTAATGGATTTAAAATTATGAGGGGATGGACTGTTCATCAATCTCCCCCTTTTTGGTGATGACAAAACCTAATCAATATTTTTACAATACTTAACAGTAAGCAGAAATAAAAGTACTGAGAATATGTTTCAAAGATGTTTCAGGCATATGTAAGTATTTTCTCCCCCTTTTGTCATTAAGCAAAAAGAATTAGGACTGAGACAAAGAATAAGAGACAATGAGGAGAAGGAACACAATCTTTTCATTAAGCTTGAGGAGGTACAGGCAAATAATATGCAGGAGAGAGAAGAGAGGCAAAATGAGAAATGGCTTCCCAGGCCTGCTCTTCCTGCCTATCAAAAAATTGCCTAAAAGCTCCATCAGAAATAAAGAAAGTTGGTCCCATGGTAGAAGCCATCCGAGACAGGTAGATGGTGCGCTGCTTGGAGAGAAAGTTGGCATACTCATCAGCATCCATGGAACACCGAATGAAGGAGGTTTTTCCAAAGCTTGCACAGGCAAGGAATTGATCTATGGTAACAGGGTAGAAAATCTGTTTCTCCTTGAGGACTTGACGTAGAGCTACAAACACCTTGTATCTTTTAGCCCATAGTTTGAAGGGATCAAGTACAAGATGGATGGAGTTCATGTCCAAGAAGGTGGCAGGAGAGACAGGGGCTTTTCCTTCCCTGGCCTAAGCAGCATTGAGATGAGCTAGCTGCTGAGTAGACAAGGAATACAATTCGGACCATTCTGAGGAGTTTAGCCTTTCACATTCTGAGAGGATAGGAGCAAGAACTTCAGATGTCACAAACCCTCTGTGATATTCCCGGAATAAAAATCTGGGAAAACCAACTTGAAGAGTTTTCTGAATTTTGATTCTGCCCATGACCCTTGCAAAACGTTCAAAGATAATGGATCCAACAGAAGATTCCATGATCAGGAAGTGAATCTGAGGCAAGAGGATCTCTTCAGGCAAATGGAGTGTGGCAAAATCCACTCTCACTTCTTCAGATTGCCCAGAGCTAGATAGGACCTTGATGGCTCGCTTGAATTGACTTAACTGAACTTCAGGTAATCTGTTGAGATACCTGTAGTTATTGAACATCTGAAAGTGCCTGATCATCTTGATTTCCTTCTGGATAAAAGAGGCCCAGGTGTTCTGGTGATGAAATTTAAACCACTCAGAAAGGGTCAAAGAGTGATCCCTGGGAGGAAATCTGGCTGCCTTAGCCTGAAGAAAGCGATTGTAAATATCTTTTTAAGATCTAGCCCATTGCTCCTTAGTCTTGGAATGGGCAGAGGAAAAGATTTTGGATTTTTCGATTTTGGAAAGAGGAGTGTAAGGAAGAATGACTTAAAGGTGGTCAGAGAGGTTGAGAAAAGGGAGGTTGACAAGGGTGGCAAAGACAACCTTTTGTAGATACTCTTTGTACATTGATGTATGCTTGTGTGTCACTGTAAGAGAAAACCACAAAGGAGGGTAGAGAGGAGTATCGGAGGAATTGAGTTTTCTTTTCTTGGAGACAGTACTGGAGGAGTCTGTCTTGGAAATGTGGTCTCCTACCTTTAGCACAGACCTAAGGATAGCTTCTTCAAACTCATCCTTAATTTCTGTAAGAAATGGAGAGTTGATGTGAGCATTCCTAGGAATAATAGTGATAAAGGAGGGAGGTGCAGAACGGTGAAGGAAATCATCAGTGGTAGAAATGAAGAAACTGACAACAACCACTCGTGCTTTTCTATCTACCTTACATCTAACATAGTCAGCATCAGAATATCCTACTAAATTTACATCACAAGAATTTGGATACCATAAACCTAAATCATGAGTTCTTGCTAAATAACGAAAAATTCTTTTTATAGAAATTAAATGTGACTCTCTAGGATCTGCTTGATATCTAGTACACATGCATACACTAAATAATATGTCAGGTCTACTGGCGGTTAAATAAAGTAATGAACCTATCTTACCTCTGTAGACCTTTTGATCTACTTTCTTACCATCCTTGTCACTGTCCATCCTGGTTGATGTACTCATTGGTGTTGACAGTGTCTTGGTGTTATCAAATCCAAACTTCTTCAACAGTTCTTTGGTGTACTTTGCTTGACAGATGTGAGTTCCTTCCTTTCCTTGTTTGATTTGAAGTCCAAGGAAGTAGTTGAGCTCCCCTATCATACTCATCTCAAATTCTTCTTGCATTAACTTTTCAAAATATTTGCACAGGGATTCATCAGTAGATCCAAAGATGATGTCATCCACATAAATTTGAACCAACAATATGTGTTTAACTTTTGTTTTTATAAAAAGAGTGCTATCTACTTAACCTCTACTGAAACCATGTTTTAAGAGAAAGGAGCTAAGCCTCTCATACCAGGCTCTAGGTGCTTGCTTTAAACCATACAAAGCCTTATGCAATTTAAAAACATGATTCGGAAAGTCTATATTATCAAAACCCGGCGGTTGTTCCACATAAACTTCTTCTTTTATAAAACCATTTAAAAAGGCAGATTTAACATCCATTTGAAATAATCTTAAATCTAGAGCAGATGCATAAGCTAATAATATTCTAATGGCCTCAAGTCTAGCTACAGGTGCCTAGGTTTCATCAAAATCTATGTCTTCCTCTTGAGAATAGCCTTGAGCTACCAGTCTAGACTTGTTTCTTAAGATTACACCAGATTCATCTAGTTTATTTCTGAACACCCATTTGGTGCTAATGACTGGATCATCTGACGGTCTAGGAACAAGTGACCATACTTGGTTTCTCTTGAACTGATTCAGTTCATCTTGCATGGCCATTATCCAAGATTCATCAGTAAGTGCTTCATTGACTCTCTTAGGCTCTATTTGAGATACAAATGCAAGGTAATCACATGGGATCACATTACCTCTTGTTCTTACCCCTGCAGATGGATCACCAATGATGTTTTCAGGTGGGTGATCTTTCTTGTATCTCCATTCCTTTGGAAGAGTTTCATGAGAAATTTCTTCTTGTTGTAATTCTTCCAGAGGCGGATCATCCTTGTCCTCGATTGATGTGTCTTTTAGTTTCTTGGACAATTCATCTGCATCATCATTATCACTATCTGCTTCCTTTCTCAAGGAAGGGTAGTTTCATCAAAAATAATGTGCACAGACTGTTTAATCAATAAGGTACGTTTATTAAACACTCTATAGCATTTGGGTTTAGAAGTGTACCCCATGAAGATGCCTTCATCTAATTTGGCATCCAACTTATCAATGTCCCTTTTTCCATTGTTGTGAATGAAGCATGGACATCCAAAGGTTCTGAGATGACTAATCTGTGGCTTTTTCCCTTTGAACAGTTCATAAGAGGTCTTCTTAAGGATTGGTCTGATCATTGCTTGGTTGACAATATAGCTTGCTGTGTTAACTGCTTCAGCCCAAAAATATCTTGGCAGATCATATTCTGAGAGCATAGTTCTTGCCATATCTAGTAGGGTTCTATTCTTTCTCTCGGTAATGCCATTTTGCTGTGGTGTTCTTGGCGCTGAGAAATTGTGCTCAATTCCTTGACTCTCACAGAATCTAGCAAACTTTTCATTCTAAAACTTACCACCATGATCTGATCGGATAGACACAATGCTGAACTTTTGATCTTTCTGAACTTTCTTGCTGAAGCTGACAAAGTTATCGAAAGTGTCATCTTTATGCTCTAGGAATGAAACCCATGTAAATCTTGAATAGTCATCAACTATGACAAATCCAAAGTTCTTTCCTCCAAGACTGGTAGTCCTCATTGGCCCAAATAGATCCATATGTAGGAGCTCTAAGGGTTTTGAGGTGGTTACCACGGTTTTTGACTTGAAGGAGCTCTTGGTATGCTTTCCTTTAGCACAAGGTTTACAAACACCTTCCAATTTTCCACTGACTTTTGGTAGACCTTCCACAAGATTTTTCTTCAATAGTTTTCTTATGCCATCTATGCTGCAATGTCCAAGACGTCTGTGCCACAATTAGTAGACTTGACTTTACTGGCTGCCAGACAGGCGTTTTGCTCTTTGAGTTCTTCAAGGTAGAGTACATACAAATTCTTTTCTCTATTAGCTTCAAAGATGATTTCTCCATCCTTCAGTATGCTACACTTAGACTCTTGAAACTTGATTTGATGGCCTCTGTCGCACAGCTGACTAATGCTAATTAGATTGTGCTTCAATCCTTTGCCCAATAATACATCTTCAATGACTGTTTTTCCTTTGTTGTTCACTGACCCGCTGCCTACTACTATGCCTTTCCTATTATCTCCATAGGTGATTGTCCCTTCTTCAGCTTGAAGGTGGGAGAATAACTTCTGGTTGCCTAACATGTGTCTTGAGCACCCACTATCCAAGTACCATTTGGATGCTCTAGGGTTAACCTGAAATAAAAACATCTAGCTTTAGGTACCTAAATTCTTTTGGGTCCTGATGGGATAGTATCATTGATTTTGCCTTTTATTATCCATTTTTTATGTCTTGTTGGGCATGTAGTTATAATATGTCCTAACTTATTGCAATGACTACAACAGGATAACTTAGTTACTTTTTCAATATATTTGAAATCAGCTTTGTATGCGATGTCTTGTTCAGGTACAAATTTTGGTGTTGGATATGTTTTAGGATAAATTATGGTTTCTTCATTATTGGGGGTGTATATCCTAATCCATTTTTCTTCTTACCTGATCTTCTAGCGCCTTTTAATATTAGTGAGTTTTTACCATTAGTAAATTTCTCTAATGTGCTTGATAGTTTATCATTTTCTTTATTTAAGTTATTAATTTCTTTTCTTAATTCATCTGTACTTTCCTGTTTTTCCAATTTTGTTATTTGTTTATTCTTGGCTTTTAGGTCTTCACAAACCAGTTCATTTCTCCTTTTAAGTTCAGTTATTTGATTTTCTAGTTCCTCATTTTCAGTTTTTAGATCTGAGTTAGTATTTTCAAGACAGGTATTATTCTTCTTACAAGCTTTTAATAGTTTGCATACATTTCTGTATTTGTCATATAGTTCATTAAAAGCTTCTTCTATGTTATCTGAATCTGAATCATTACAGGAATCAAAAGAGGAATCAGAAGTTACCTTATCCTCGGTATTTGCCATAAAAGCCAAGTTGGCTTTTTCTTCATCACTGCTGCAGCTTGACTCACTGTCTGAGTCGCTGCTGTTTTCCCATGCAGCTGCCATGACTTTCTTCTTGTACCTTCTGAACTTTTTAGAGTTATCCTTCTTTCTAAACTCTGGCTTCTTGAGCTTTGGACACTCAGCCTTCATGTGTCCTGGCTTCTTGCACTCGTAGCAGAGTGGCTCATTTCTCTTCTGATCTTTTCCGTCTGGTCTCTTGAAATCTTTGTTTTTCTTGAAATACCTACTGCCGGACTGGAACTTTTTCTTCTTGGCCAAGATCCTTTGCAATCTTCTTGACAGCATAGCTTCTTCATCACTGTCTTTGCTGTCCTCACTGTTGTCCAAAGATTCTTCAGATGAGTCCTCATCAGCTTTGAGCGCATTGGAATGCTTCTTTCTACTGGAGGATTCTCCTAATCTCTCCATGTTTATCTCATGGGCCATGAGTGACCCAACTAGCTTTTCTAGAGACATTCTCTTCAGATCATTGGCTTCCTCAATGGCCGTTACTTTTGGAGTCCATGAGGATGGCAAGGATCTAAGAATTTCCTGACCATATCTCCCATTTCATAGGTTTTTCCTAATCCAGCTAACCCATTAGTGATGTATGTGAATCTACTTAACATTTGGGTTATGGATTCACCTGACTGCATTTGAAATCGCTCATATTGAGTTACAAGAATATCTATTCTTGTCTCCTTGACCTTATATGTGCCTTCATAAGTGATTCTGATCTTTTCCCACATTTTCATCGCGGACTTGCAGGCTGAAACTCTGTTGAATTCTTTCTTACTTAGCGTACAACACAGCATGCTCTTGGCTTTACAATTTAGAGAAAATTTTTTCTTGTCTTCATCTGTCCATTGAGCTTTTTCATTTGTTACCAGAAGATCTCCTTCTTCTATTATCGACCAAATTTGATAATCATGTCCTTGCAGGAAGTACTCCATTCTTGTCTTCCAATAGGTATAGTCTTCACCATCGAACAAGGGAGGTCTATTGACTGACTGACCTTCATTGTGACCTTGGGCTGCCATGGATCTTTGCTCTTCAGATCGTTGGATCTTGTTCTTTGTCGAAGAGACTTGCTCTGATACCACTTGTTGCCCGGTTGGCGAACCCAGAGGGGGGGGGGGGTAAATGGGTCCTTAAAAATATTTACTTAGTTAAAACCTGAACTTAAACAAACACAAAAAAAACGTTCTTGGAAGAGATTAGTAATGGTTAGTAAAAAGAACAATCACACAAAGAAGACAATCTCACAACACACATAATTATCTTGGTTCGGATCTCCTCTCCTTAGGAGTCCTACGTCCAGTCCCTGAGCAATCCTCAGGATTCTACTATCTAGGGTACAGTCCCCCTATGGACGAAACAAACACCCAGCTCAGTTGGTCTTCCTTCACACTCGAAGGGAACACAACACCCTGGTACCACCAGGTCTTCCTTCACTCCTGAAGAAAAAAACACCACCCTGGAAACCACCAGGTCTTCCTTCACACCAGAAGGGAAACAAACAAGGGAATCTCAAAAAGGATTGACTAGCCCCTAGATCAAGTTTAACAAAACTCGATCTGAAGCTACAAGCACTGAGAGTTAAAGATCTACACAGGTGCTCTCTCAGAACTATTCTAGCTCTCTTCTGATTTTTATCACAGCACAGGGAGCTAAGAGCCAAGGCGGAAAGGAATGAAAAATGCTGGCTCTAGAATTCTTGAGAAGACTTGAAAGACTGCAGAGTTGTTTTTGTCTCTTGATCTCTATATATCTATTTTCAAATCTTCTGTCTTGTATATATATATCTTCATCTTGAATGTAGACGATGAGATAGCCGTTGTCTCACAGCTTTGGTGAACGTTAGACTGAAGGATTTGTGGAAGCTTCCAGTCAACAGTCTTTTGTTTTTTAGAGCACGCAAAGTGATGAGATCTTCTGAGGTGACTTGTAGTTCTTTCTATGTCCAACGTTGTAAGATGGTACAACTTCAAGGTTCTGCAAAAGTTGAGTTTTAATGGTAGACAGCTAACACTATCTCCAGATGTCAGTCAACGTTAGAGCAAGTAAACACAGATATAGTAGTGACAGTTTATCGTTCTAAAAGGATACATGCAGAGAATACACGATAATGGAAGATATGGTCTGCGTGCATGCAGAGATACGTTCAGTCTTCATTAAATACATAGCAGCTAAACAGGTGAGATACGACTTTAACTAGTCAACATATTTCAAATCAAAGAGAACATTTATTTGATGGAAACATGACTTATGAAATCGTTATGAGATCATGATAGTCTAAGAGAGTCGTTATGAATCATAACAAATCGTTATAGATTCAGAAGAAGTCGTTATGATAACTTACGAAATCGTTATGAGAGGCAAGTCGTTGCGAGTTCTAAAGAAGCCGTTACGGTAGCTTATGAAATCGTTACCACAAGCAAGTCGTTATGCTTTCTAAAGAAATCGTTACGATAAATTATAAAGTCGTTATGACGAGCAAGTCGTTACGCTTTCTAAAGAAATCGTTATGATAACTTATAGAGTCGTTATGACGAGCAAGTCGTTACGCTTTCTAAAGAAATCGTTATGATAACTTATAGCGTCGTTGCGACAGGCAAGTCGTTACGCGTTCTAAAGAAATCGTTATGATAACTTATAGAGTCGTTGCGACAGGCAAGTCGTTACGCTTTCTAAAGAAATCGTTATGACGAGCAAGTCGTTACGAGTTCTAAAGAAATCGTTACGATGACTTATGAATTCGTTATGACTGGTAAGTCGTTACGAGTTCTAAAGGAGTCGTTACGATGACTTATGAAGTCGTTATGACTGGCAAGTCGTTACGCTTTCTAAAGAAATCGTTATGACGAGCAAGTCGTTACGAGTTCTAAAGAAATCGTTATGATGACTTATGAAGTCGTTATGACTGGCAAGTCGTTACGAGTTCTAAAGGAGTCGTTACGATGACTTATGAAGTCGTTATGACTGGCAAGTCGTTACGAGTTCTAAAGGAGTCGTTACGATGACTTATGAAATCGTTATGACATCGACTTGTTTGAACTTTAGAACTTACAAAGAAGTCGTTACGCTTTACTGGAATCAATGCATAAATGTACTTACCATAAGTGCTTGATTTTCTTTGAAGATTTCCTGTGTTTAAGGCTAAATGAAATGTAGTTAGAAAACTTTTGACAGAGTTTCGTTTATCACCAAAATAAGTATGTAATGGATTTAAAATTACGAGGGGATGGACTGTTCATCATAAAGCAAGCACCTAGAGCCTGGTATGAGAGGCTTAGCTCTTTTCTCTTAAAACATGGTTTCAGTAGAGGTCAAGTAGATAGCACTCTTTTTATAAAAATAAAAGTTAAACACATATTGTTGGTTCAAATTTATGTGGATGACATCATCTTTGGATCTACTGATGAATCCCTGTGCAAGTATTTTGAAAAGTTAATGCAGGGAGAATTTGAGATGAGTATGATGGGGGAGCTCAACTACTTCCTTAGACTTCAAATCAAACAAGGAAAGGAAGGAACTCACATCTGTCAAGCAAAGTACACCAAAGAACTGTTGAAGAAGTTTAGATTTGATAACACCAAGACACTGTCAACACCAATGAGTACATCAACCAGGATGGACAGTGACAAGGATGGTAAGAAAGTAGATCAAAAGATCTACAGAGGTATGATAGGTTCATTACTTTATTTAACCGCCAATAGACCTGACATATTATTTAGTGTATGCATGTGTGCTAGATATCAAGCAGATCTTACAGAGTCACATTTAATTTCTGTAAAAAGAATTTTTCGTTATTTAGCCAGAACTCATGATTTAGGTCTATGGTATCCAAACTCTTGTGATGTAAATTTAGTAGGATATTTTGATGCTGACTATGCTGGATGTAAGGTAGATAGAAAAAGCACCAGTGGTTGTTGTCAGTTTCTTGCAGGGTGTTTAGTATCATGGTCCACAAAGAAACAAAATTCAGTAGCACCGTCTACAGTTGAGGCTGAGTATGTAGCTGCTGGAAGTTGATGTACACAACTCTTATGGATAAAGCAACAACTTGAGGATTTTGGACACAAAATCAAGTCAATTCCACTGCTATGCGACAACACCAGTGCTATTAACCTCACCAAAAATCCAATTCAGCATTCCAGGACTAAACACATTGAGGTTAGATACCATTTTATTCGTGATCATGTCGCTAATGGCAATATTGAAATATCCTTTATTGATACAAATAATCAGTTAGCAGACATTTTCACAAAGGCCCTACTTGAAGAGAGATTTACATCTCTTGGAAGGGAGTTAGGCATGTGTATTTTGTGAAAAGATCTTCTTTTAAAACTGATATAAAGAATTTCAGAATTTAAATAAGTTCTCTCTCTCTCTTTTGTAAAGTGAAAAGACTTCGAATATCTCTATTTAAGCGCTCCTTTCAGTCGTTCGAGGCGGTCAACCTCGTTTGTCGTTTTCTGTCGCCTCACCTTTTGGAGCATTTATTTTTTTCCTTAAAATGGATGCGATAACGATTCCTCTTCTTCGTTCACCTCTTTTCCCTCTTTCGTCCCGTCGCATGAGCCGATGCCCTAGCGACTCTCACCTCCATCCTCTGCAAGTTTGAAGCTTTCTTCTTCTTCCCGCGAAATTTATTGAGGGTTCCTTCTCATCTCCTTCCTCCACAACCCTTCAGAACTTTTCCCACCTGAATCCATGGCCGCACCAGCTATCGCCGGCAGTTTGGGTGGCTACAGCGCCGAATTTCTCACTCCTGAGCAGCAGGAGCGTTTCACCTTTGTGAAGACGAAGCTCTGTGGTCATGAAGAAGTAGACATTGAAAATCTGAAGAAGAATGGAATGAGCAGCATAGTCGAAAAGATCAACCAGATGCAGTGGAAGGGCGTTACCACTTACTCAGAGGTTAGTTATCCGGACTTGGTAAAGGCATTCTACGTTTGCATAAGAACAGAGGCAGATGGGTCCCTTGTCTCTTCGGTAAAGGGCACCCTGATCAAAATAGACCCTGAGCTACTAAGAATGTTGTTTGAGGTGAAAACATCAGGCTTTAGTGGGGTTCACACTGAGGACGCTCAAGAGAAGGGTTTGGGAATTGTAGGGCTAGGCTTCAAATTGAGGGAAGGCAAACTTGATATAAATCAGTGAATGCCTTCAATTGCCTCCTTCACTTCATTGTTTGTCAGATTTTGGTTCCCAGAAGTGCAACCTTCTCATCTTGCACTAAGGCCGATTCTGACCTAATGTTCTGGGCCATTCAAAATAAGGAGATCAATGTGGCCGCAGTAATAATGGAAAGAATGAAATTTGCCAGAGGACAAATTTGGGACATCAAGAGCAAGCTGAATGTGTCACTGCCCTATGCCCATTTACTTACCAAGATTTTCAAACACTTCGGTGTTGATCTCTCTGGGGCAGTTGTAGAGAAAATGGGCCAAGCTATCAGGTCCAGAAATTTGAAGATGAGTGGCTTCTCTGTAGTTAATGGGGTCTGGTCCAAGGCCTCAGTTGCTGAAGGCGAAGTTTACATTGGCGATGCTTCAGGTGCTCACCCTCAGATGGAATCAGCTGTTGAGATGTCAGAATTGCCAATGGAATCAGTTTCTGTTCCAACCTTTGTAGCAGCAGAGCAGGCAGGGCCATCTATGGCCGAAAATCAGTCAGAGGTTGCAGCAGAAGAAGAAGAAGAAAGGCTGTCAGCAGCAGCTCCAAGAATTCCAGAAGTGCCAGCTGGAGTTTTTGCTGAAATGAGAATTGAGGATATTCTCTCAGAAGATATTATGCCAGTTACAGAGGAGACTGTGGCATCAGGCCACATTGTTGAAGAGGTTCCACTAGAGGAAGAGCACCCAATTCCTCAGGGTGACTCTGTGATGATGGATGCTCCTTGTCAGGGGGAGTCAGTACCAATTGAAGAAGATGCTCCTATTGAGGGGGACCAATTACAAGAAAAACCAGTAGAAGCACCTCCAACCAGTGGTGATCAGCAGGAAATGCACAGAGATTCTCCAAACTTAGATGACAGAGAAGGGGAGACAGCTAGCTCCTCAAGTTCTGATGAAGATGATGATCAACCTCCTCCAGCTAAAGAGAGCAAGAAGAAAGACAAAGAGACTGCACCTGAAGTACCTCTCTTAGCTGACACACCTTTTGAAAGGCAGGTCAAACAGAAAATAATCATTAACTTGAAACTTGTGATTGAGAGGCTGGATGTACAAGGTGAACTGCTATGTACACTCCAATCAGATGTGAATTCTATATTTCTGAGCCAGGCTTCAGCACGCAACGAGTATGTTCAGATTCGCAATGCTATGAAGTGGTTCAATCAAGAGATGGGCACCATAAAGAGCATGATCTCTGAAATCTTTCAAGCAGTTGCAGCTCAAGCTCCTTCTCCTCCAGCAGCACCAGCAGAAACAGCAACAGCAGGAAAACTAGTAGCAGCACCAGCAGAAGAACCACCAGCAGCAACCCCAGCTCCAGCAGCACCAGCAGAAACAAGAACAACAGGAAAACCAGCAGCAGCACCAGCAGAAGAACCAGCAGCAGCAACCCCAGCAACAACAGCACCAGCAGAAACAGCAACAGCAGCACCAGTAGAAGCAGCAGATGCAGTTCAGGCAGCAGCAGAGGCTGAAGTACCAGAGCCATCAGGGCCAGCTGTGATGGAATCAGGGCCATCAGGGCCAGAAGTGTTGGATTCTGTGCAATCTTTGCTTGAAGAAGTGGTCTCAGATCCATTGCCCCCTGCTCCCACTTCCACCCACACTCCTATTCCTCCATCTCCACCCACAACCTCCACAGCTCCACCTGCTCCACCTCCTTTCAAAAGACTTAGATCCAGACCTATTTCTTCTCCTACACCTTTTCCTTCTCCTAATACTTCATCTTCCCCTGCTTCCTCCACTTCTCATCTTCCTTCCTCTCCTAGCTTTGAGGCTCCTCCAGCATCCTCAGCTGGAGCCTCATCCTCTTCTGGTCCTTCTTCAGTACCAGAAGTAGGCATTTCTACCACTGATGATTTCCTTCACCCTTCTGCACCTCCCTCCTTTATCACTATTATTCCTAGGCGTGCTCAAATCTACTCTCCTTTTCTTACAGAAATTAAGGTTGAGTTTGAAGAAGCTATCCTTAGGTCTGTGCTAAAGGTAGGAGACCACATTTCCAAGACAGACTCCTCCAATACTGTCTCCAAGAAAAGAAAGCTCAATTCCTCCGACACTCCTCTCTACCCTCCTTTGTGGTTTTCTCTTACAGTGACAAACAAGCATACATCACTGTACAAAGAGTATCTACAAAAGGTTGTCTTTGCCACCCTTGTCAACCTCCATTTTCTCAACCTCTCTGACCACCTTGAAGTCATTCTTCCTTACACTACTCTTTCCAAAACCAAAAAATCCAAAATCTTTTCCTCTGCCCATTCCAAGACTGAGGAGCAATGGGCTAGATCTCAAAAAGATCTTTACAATCGCTTTCTTCAGGCTAAGGCAGCCAGATTTCCTCCCAGGGATCACTCCTTGACCCTTTCTGAGTGGTTTAAATTTCATCACCAGAACACCTGGGCTTCTTTTATCCAGAAGGAAATCAAGATGATCAGGCACTTTCAGATGTTCAATAACTACAGGTATCTCAACAGATTACCTGAAGTTCAGTTAAGCCAATTCAAGCGAGCCATCAAGGTCCTATCCAGCTCTGGGCACTCTGAAGAAGTGAGAGTGGATTTTGCCACACTCCATTTGCCTGAAGAGATCCTCTTGCCTCAGATTCACTTCCTGATCATAGAGTCTTCTGTTGGATCCATTATCTTTGAACGTTTTGCAAGGGTCATGGGCAGAATCAAAATTTAGAAAACTCTCCAAGTTGGTTTTCCCAGATTTTTATTCTGGGAATATCACAGAGGGTTTGTGACATTTGAAGTTCTTGCTCCTATCCTCTCAGAATGTGAAAGGCTAAACTCCTCAGAATGGTCCGAATTGTATTCGTTGTCTGCTCAGCAGTTAGCTCATCTCAATGCTGCTCAGGCTAGGGAAGGAAAAGCCCCTGTCTCTCCTGCCACCTTCTTGGACATGAACTCCATCCATCTTGTACTTGATCCCTACAAACTATGGGCTGAAAGATACAAGGTGTTTGTAGCTCTACGCCAAGTCCTCAAGGAGAAACAGATTTTCTACCCTGTTACCATGGATCAATTCCTTGCCTGTGCAAGCTTTGGAAAAACCTCCTTCATCCGGTGCTCCATGGATGCTGATCAGTATGTCAACTTTCTCTCCAAACAGCGCAGCATCTACCTGTCTCGGATGGCTTCTACCATGGGACCAACTTTCTTTATTTCTGATGGAGCTTTTAGGCAATTTTTTGATAGGCAGGAAGAGCAGGCCTGGGAAGTCATTTCTCATTTTGCCTCTCTTCTCTCTCCTGCATATTATTTGCCTGTACCTCCTCAAGCTTAATGAAAAGATTGTGTTCCTTCTCCTCATTGTCTCTTATTCTTTGTCCCAGTCCTATTTCTTTTTGCTTAATGACAAAAAGGGGTAGAAAATACTTACATATGTCTGAAACATCTTTGAAACATATTTTCAATACTTTTATTTCTGCTTACTGTTAAGTATTGTTAAAATATTGATTAAGTTTTGTCATCACCAAAAAGGGGGAGATTGATGAACAGTCCATCCCCACGTAATTTTAAATCAATTACATACTTATTTTGGTGTTAAACAAAACTCTGTCAAAAGTTTTCTAACTACATTTCATTTAGCCTTAAGCACAAGAAATCTTCAAAGAAAATCAAGCACTTATGGTAAGTACATATATGCATTGATTCCAGTAAAGATGTAACGACTTCTTTGTAAGTTCTAAAGTTCAAACAAGTCTATGTCATAACGATTTCATAAGTCATCGTAACGATTCCTTTAGAACTCGTAACGACTTGCTCGTCATAACGACTTCATAAGTTATCGTAACGATTCCTTTAGAACTCGTAACGACTTGCCAGTCATAATGATTTCATAAGTCATCGTAACGATTCCTTTAGAACTCGTAACGACTTACTTGTCATAACGACTTCATATGTTATCATAACGATTTCTTCAGAAGTTATAACGATTTGCTGGTCATAACGATTTCATAAGTTATCATAACGATTTCTTCAGAAGTTATAACCATTTGCTTGTCATAACGATTTCGTATGTTATCATAACGACTTCTTCTGAATCTATAACGATTTGTTATGATTCATAACGACTCTCTTAGACTATCATGATCTCATAACGATTTCATAAGTCATGTTTCCATCAAATAAATGTTTACCTTGATTTGAAATACGATGAATAGTCAAAGTCATATCTCACCTGTTTGACTGCTATGCATTTAATGAAGACTGAACGTATCTCTGCATGCACGCAGAACATATCTTCCATTATCGTGTATTCTCTGCATGTATCTTTTTAGAACGGTAAACTGTCACTACTATATCTGTGTTTACTTGCTTTAACGTTGACTGACATCTGGAGATAGTGTTAGCTGTCTACCATTAAAGCTCAACATTTGCAGAACCTTGTAGTTGTACCATCTTACAACGTTGGACATAGAAAGAACTACAAGTCACCTCAGAAGATCTCATCACTTTGCGTGCTCTAATGAACAAAAGACTGTTGACTGGAAGCTTCCACAAATCCTTCAGTCTAACGTTCACCAAAGCTGTGAGACAACGGCTATCTCATCGTCTACATTCAAGATGAAGATATATATATACAAGACAGAAGATTTGAAGATATAGAGATACAGATAGAGAAAGCCTTTAAATCATATAAACCACCCTCAAACCCCACAAAACATGGATTACAAGGAATCTACGCTCGAAGGAAACCTCACTCACCACGAGCATGATCCTCACACCCCACAACCCCAAACCATAGAGAAATCACCATCTCACGGGGGAAGGGAGCATGCTTAGAACAAGAGGAGTCAAGGGTCCCTACCTCCAAGAGTAGAGCCGACCCGTTGGAGCCTTCACGTCGGAATGGCCACCTCCTCCTCTCTCCAAGCTCCACGATCATGCCACCTACACGAACGGGGCATCACCTCCCACCACGAGCACCTCAAGCACGCCAAGAAACTGCCGGAGAAGAGAGAGCTCAGAGGAGGAAGAAGAAGAAAGAAGAAGAGGAAGGAAAGGGAGAGAGGGGGAAATGGGGCGCCGGCCTTGGTTTTAAACCGATGGGCCCCAAGATGCGATGGGTAGGCCCGGCGTGACAATGAGCATGTCGCGACAGCCACCCACGGCGCGATACCAAAAGCGGTCAAACCTCGAAGACTGGGAAACAAGAACGCGACGGTTGACTTGGTCGCCTTAACGCTATACGCACCTGACACCTGACAAGGCCGTTCTGACAGACAGGATAGCGGTCAAGTCGGTCAGAAAAGCAGTTGCGACGCCTTCAGACGGCGCGACAGGAAGGCGACGCTCACCCCTGTCGTAACCAGAATCCGACGGCCAGGTGTGTCGCCACACAAACCCTGTCGCGACAGGCTCCCTCGTCGCGACCCTAAGGACAGGGCCAAGGGCCCATGAGGGCTGGGTCTTATGTTGGGGATCAGATAGGTGACTTTGACAAAAGAACTAAGAAGTTGTGTGTATAGCAGCGGAATTAAAATAAGTAAAACACACAATTTGATCAGATCCAAGTGTGGTGTGTGATAATAGTGAATAAGAATAGGAAACCACACATCAAACCACAGTGCACAAAAGATTTTAAGGTGGTTCGGAGAACACAACTTGTGTCTCCTACGTCCACCTCCTCACAACGGAGGAACCACTAGCACAAGTGCAGTACAAACTCGAGCACGACGACTCCGACCTCTTTGAGTGCAATGACTCAAAGAAACCCAGGAGATAGGCATGACAACCTACTCCACAGACCACTTGTGAATTCAGCAAATTCACAAGCCCTTGAGCACTACGTCTCAAGCACCAGAGCACAACGGCTCCAAACCAGAGTACAAAGTACTCAAACCTCTGGATCACAATAGATCCAAGTTCTACTAGAACAAGCACACTTAGAGTATAGATTCTCTAGCATGATCTATCTCAGTACAATAGAAATGGTAGAGATAAATAGAATTGGGAGATCTGTGTAGAACACATACACAGATTCTCCAGAGAATTTAACACTCTGACCAAATACAGACTCGGCTGGATCTCCTTCTGGACCAGCACTGCTGCAATCACGAGCTCCTTCTCTTCTTCTCCTTATTCTTCTCCTTCTTCTTCCCTTGGCGGCGATGCTCTGCTCCTCTGGATGCAGATCCCTTTTTCCCGCTCTTCTTGCCCTCTTCCAGAATGCTCTTGGCTTGCTCTTACGTGGGATGCTTTGGAGTACCAAAATATGGGTATTTATAGCCCTATATGTCATTAAAATATTAGATGTAAAGTATTTGAAACATGTTTTTTTAGCATTGTTATTACATAAATGATGTATGTAACATGTTCAACCCATTAAGTATAAAATCACACAAGTCATCATCAAAATCACAATATGTCATCATCAAAATCAAAGTATGAGTGATGTTCATTGGTCATCATTAAAATACAACTTTAGGAAATTCCAAAACACACTCAACCCAACATCTTACATATCTGAACACATAGATTCCCCTCCATCATCATTACATGGAGGTTGAGTATGAGGAGTTAATTTGTATGTTTGCTTCAAAGTACATCGAACAAAAGTTTGAGATTTTCTCTATAATGTATGCCTCAGCAATAGAACCCTCCACTTTTGCTTTATTTCGGACTTTCATTTTGAGGTCCTGCTTACACCTACATCAACAATTACCAAGACATATGGGAAACATATCATACATAAGGTGCAATTCTAAGAAGAAAAAAGTTAATATTCGCATATACCTCTCAAATGGATACATCCATCCATATTGTACTGGCCCTCCGACTTTAGCTTCATATGGTAGATGTACAAGTAAATGCTCCATCGAATCGAAGAATGCAGGCGAAAATATCTTCTCCAACTTGCATACGAAGGTGACCACATTCTGTTCGATAATTTGCATATCCTCAAGCCTGAGTTCTGATGCACACAGAATCGTGAAAAACCGACTCAGCTCAGACAATGCTCCCCATAGAGGCTTCGGCAACATGTCAAGAAATGCAATAGGTAGCAACCTTTTCATGAACACATGACAGTCATGACTCTTCATTCCATATATTTTTCCCTCACTGACGTTGACACAACGAGCAATATTAGACACATAACCATCAGGAAATCTCAACTGTTTCAGCCACTGACACACTTCCTTTACTTGTCCTCCTCCAAGCATATAAACTGCTTTTAGTTTAATTGATTTCACATTTACTTCAACAAGTTCTAACTCTGGACGTTTACAAAGCATGGACAAGTCCAAACGTGCATTCACGTTGTCCTTTGTTTTACCTTTTATGTCCATAACGTTGTTGAACACATTATCAAAGATATTTTTCTCGATATGCATCACGTCTAGATTATGCCGCACAATAAGTGTTGACCAATAAGGTAGCTCCCAGAAAATGCATCTTTTCACCCAGTTATGCTCCTTCCCAAAACCTGAAAGGTGTCAGGTACTGCCAATCAGTTGTGTGATATCTGACAAATTTTCTACACGTGCTGCCATATGATGACCGGACAACCTCTCGAATATAGCTTCATCTCGTTCCATTCTATTATTTAGGAATACATCTTTTTATCTTCTGAAAGGGTGATCAGCTGCTAAAAACTGGTGATGGCAATCAAACCAGCATGACTTCCCACCATGTTTAAGTACAAATGATTTGGTACTATCCATACAGTAAGGACATGCTAGCCTCCCATATGTGCTCCAACCAGATAGTATTCCATCTGTAGGAAAATCACTTATCATCCACATCAATGTTGTCCTCATGGTGAAATTTTGCTTTCTAGATGCATCATAAGTATTGACCCCCTCAGTCCATAATAATTTCAATTCATCAATCAATGGTCTGAGATAGATGTCTATATTTTTTGTAGGACTTTTAGGACCAGGAATCAATAAAGATAGGAACAAATTCTCTCGCTTCATGCACGTACTCGGAGGAAGATTGTATGGTGTCACGAACACTGGACAACTAGAGTAGGAAGCCACTGAACCTCCAAATGGATTGAATCCGTCAGTGCATAAACCAAGCCTCACATTACGCGACTCCCTTGAGAAGATAGGATGAGCATGGTTGAAATGAATCCAAGCTTCGCCATCTGCATGATGACTCATAATATCCTCGTCACGACGTACTCTTTCTGCGTGCCACCTTATATGTCGAGCTATCTTTGAACACATATACATCCGTTGCAGTCTGGGTGTAAGGGGAAAATATCGCAATGATGCATAAGGTATATCCTTTCCCCTAGAATTGACCCCTCTTTTAAGTTTAAACCTATCATGATGGCAAATAGAACATGATACCTTATCTGCATCCTCTTTATGATACAACATACAATGATTAGGACATGCATCTATTTTCACATATCCAAGTCCTAAATCATTGACCATCTTCTTGGCATGATAAAAATTTGGAGGCAGCTTCTCATCTCGAGGTAACATGCTTTTGATGATGAGGAGGAGACGATCAAAACAACTTTCACTTATATGAAATTCAGATTTCAAGTTCAGCAACTGTGACACCGCTGACAACCGAGTGTGTTTTTGACAACCATCCCATAATGGCTCATCAGCATCCTTAAGTAACTGATAGAATCTTTCGGCTCCCTTGTTCGGCACGTCTTCAGCGTATACATGATCCTCATGTACATTGAATGTGGGACTAGCAGCATCTACAACTATATCCACGTACGTACTTGTGCCTTCCACATTACTGAGCTCGTGCGACCAGATCTCCTCACATGACATGTGCAATTCATATAACCTTCAACAAACCCTTTTCTGTATAAATGGGGTTGAACCTCCCATAGTGAATTCCACTTTAAATTTTTACAAATCATACAAGGACATTGGATGCAACCTTCGTTGTCTACTTCTGCATTTGGATTCCCCAATGCAAACTGAATGAAAGTCTCAACTACGGTCCTAAACTCCACAAACACCACATGATCAACTATTCTACAATACATCCATGAACGGTCTGAAGCCATTTTTTGTTTCTACGCTCAACCAATATTAACACACAAATAATTTTAAAATTCAAACTTAGAAAAAACTAAATCTGGCCATTTTCACACATCGTTCGACGCAACCGAAATGAATAGGAAGGATATGTTATTTAGATTATCACTTTTTACCCATCTGTGAATATTTGATCGCACTCAGATGACCATTTACTATATGTTTGTACAATTTGCTGAAAATTTCGACAGCATCTTTCCACACCTCTTCGATATACCAAAAATATTTATTGATTAAGATATTTTCTTAAACACTTACTAATAAGTGGCTAAAAAAATATTCTAAATCAATAAAGGTATATCAGAGAGGAGAGAGTAGACACATCCGAAATTTTCAACAAACAGTACAAACACATAGTAAATGACCACCTAACTGTGATCAAACATTCACAGACTGTCCAAAATGAGACAATTCAAGACTTTGAGTTAGATATACACGTTATCATCATTCAAAATGAGAACGTGCACATCAATCCCAAAGTCTTGAACGAGAAGATTTATTAACAAGGGCTTAACACGCTCTCGTGAGGTGTGTGTAGCGTTAAATTGCTATGCATGCATAGATTAAATTTAAATGTCCCATAAATATGAAAAACAATGAAAACAAAATCATACATGTGAACAAGTGTAATATTAAATAATTACATTAAAATAAGAAATGCAATACTAATCATTAAACTAAAAGTAAACAATTAAACGTAAACTAAACTAATGTCTAGAAGGAAAAGTTTGTACTAATTTTTTCCCCCTAAATTGGGATGTATACCTTTATGGTTCCAAAGAAGTTGGGGAGGGGAGAGGATTGTGACTTCTTGCACATTAAACTAATGCCCATCCCATGGCTCCAAGGGAGTTGGGGAGGGGAGAAGATTGTGATGCACATTAAAAAATCACAATGACCTTGAACCAGTAGAGTGGGGGTTGTGTCCTCTTCCTACATGCCATTAATTCACTCATATTGGGGGTTGTGTCCTCTAACAAAAACCAACTTTATAGGGGATAAAACTTTTGTTTACTTAGTTTGTTATTTCTATGGGTGTAACTATTTGAATCAAATAAGAACTTCTCTATTAAAGTGAAAACAAAAACTTAAAATTTTCTATCTAATCATACTCTAACCTATCTCATATATATAAGAAGCCAATTAAATAGTTACGCACTCCTGTAAAACTTTACAGAGAATTATACTATTTATTAAGCTGGTCAGATAAATCTTTTATTTGGTCAAGCACAAAATTGGTCGATTGCCTATGCCTCACATCTTAGAAGCAAATAGTTGATCAATTCTATGCTTGGTTGAATAACCTTATTTCCAAGACCCTAGCCAGCAAATTGAATTCAGGTCCAAAAAATCAACTTAATTTATGTTTTCTTTTGTTTCTTCTATTGATTTCTTCTTATATTCTCATGGGCATATGACGCCTTAGAAATTGTTAATTCCATAATCTTCTTAAAATAATATAAATCTATTAAAATACGTGTTGTTGAAATTGTGGTCCTCACTTTTTTTTTTCCCACATCGAACTGGTGGCAGTTTGTTGAATTTGTATTTCATTTTTTCAGTGTTCATGATATATGTTATCTATGTTGTTTGTAGAGAATTTTCTTTTTTTTTTGACAATTTTGTTTTCTTGATTGCAAAATTTATTTATGTTATATATCTTCTTTTCATATACTCCCTTCTCATATCTTGAAACTTTCCTACTGGGTTGGGGAGCACATATTGTTGTTATTTTTTATATTTTAGAAGCTTTAATGATGTATATTGCTTATAGTTTTTTATTTGTATTTCTAATTTGTAACTCATTTCCTTTTTTTTTTCCTTGACCTGGATGCTTTACCTATTAGATTGAGAAATATGTAAATTTTCATGTAAGAATAGTCTATAGACAAAAACTCTTTTTTTTTCTTCCATAAAATATCCATTAAGTTTCCCACACTTAGGTTGACTAAGGTCAAGTTTAATATCATGATAGATTGGAAATAAAATGAAAATATCTTCAATATTTTTTTTTTAAAAAAATAATTTATTCCTATTCTAAATTAGAGTAGATTCCTGATAATATGATCCCCTTCATCATTGCGTAGCCAACACACAACACGTTTCAGGTGTATTCTATGCAACTAAATTTTAGAATCCTCCTCTAATTAGATCCCTAAAGAGCAGAGAGACAAGTAAATGATTGCTATGTAGGCTGAGAATCTGTAGTTCTTTTTAATTCTTCTCATTTTTTGGGTGGGGAAGCCGCTGAGCAAAGAGACTAGCTAGCTAGGCACCAACCATCTTTGTTTTTCAGCTTCTCAAGTTCAAATTCAAAAGCTTAATTGGTCAGTCGAGCACCATCCTATTCTCAATGTTCTAGATGATCCTCTCCCCCTACACTAAAACCTGACAAATAACCCAACTGGTTTATAATTAGATGGGCAGTATTTATCACTTCAAAGATCCATACCAAATGTTTATAGACAAAGATAAAGTTTAAGATGAAGCAACAACCATCTGGATATCATTGTAAAAAAAAATGAAAATGAAAATGAACTACCATTTGGATAGGTTAAGTTTGAAATTTAATTGTCCCAGTGCTGAGCGCGCGCGCACGCACACACACACACCGCTCTCTCTCTCTCTCTCTCTCTCTCTCTCTCTCTCTCTCTCTCTCTCTCTCTCTCTCTCTCTCTCTCTCTCTCTCTCTCTCTCTCTCTCTCTCTCTCTCTCTCTCTCTCTCTCTCTCTCGTGTTTCACACACACACACACACACTCACTCTCTCTCGTGCTCATTCTCTCTCTCTCTCTCTCTCGTGTTTTCTCTCCCCGCTCACTCTCTTTCTCTCTCGTCTGTGCACCTCGTCTAACACTCGTTTGGCGCTATTTCATGCCCTTCTAGATCTTGTCATGCGTTACTTGTCAACCTGTTGTTGGGTGGGGTGCCGACAATGACGTGCACTATTTACCTGTCTCTCTGCACCAACTTTTTTGTATAAATAAAATTAGTCTAGTTTCAGCATAAAAATAAAAAAGAAAAAAAAGTTTATTCGAATTCCTAAGACAAAATCTAGTTAGCTTAATTACTAGGACTAAAAGATGATGAGGATACATAAACAAAAAGGTCAATTATAAATTACATTAATTTCTTATTAATTAGTAAGGTATAGGTTACCCATCGTGTTCTTGAAATAATTGCTGGGTTAAATCAAGAAGACTCTAGTTTCTGTAGTTCTTAATTAAGCTAAACTACCCCGGCCGGGAAAGCTTTTATTTCTGGAAATAAAAGCTAATGCGATGTTAGTTCAACTTTTTCTCTATTCTTGATTTGATATATAGTTGACCTAATTAGATCAAACGAGTCCATTTCAAAAAGTAAACTTGGCTAATTAACATGTCTATTAATTAGGCCTATCCGGCCATTGAAGTAATTAGATAAACTATCCTATCTAACTAAACCTCGACAAACTTTAGATATACTTATATTCCAACTTGTTAAGATCTATTAATAGGGCCTTATCCGGCAATCAAACTAGACTTAACATATATATGATAAGTATGAACTTAGACGGTGCTGCATAAGAGGAACCCAATAGTTACCCTTTTTTAGTACACTTTTTATGAGCAGGTTACTCACATAATTAGCTACAAAAATTGTTTGTCCAAATATGATCTATATGTCTAGAGAAAAATAATTGCGAATTACTTACTGAAATCTCATAGAGTACGAGATTATATGATTAAAAAGTTTATCTTTCTTAAATCTTAATTATTTATATAAAGGGTGGCCCCATCACATTAGTTTCTTGTCGAAATAACTATAAAGAAACCATAATCCTCTCTCTGTAACTTTATGATCTAGGCCTACTCTTAAAAGGTTTAAATGTGTTTGGGCCACATTAGGTGCATATGTATGGTGGCAATCCGAAGCTACCGTTTCCAGTCGTCTTCACAAAATAATTTCAACACTAATCAGTGGGGTCACCTGTTTGTTATCCTTGAATAATTATCAGGAACCCGTAAACTAGCTACTACATCATGCTGTCAAACTTAGTGATAGTGCATCTTATGTAATATTCTAGCACTTGACATATATCTAGATGAGAAATATTTGTTATAGTCCCATTTAAATTGTTTGTCAAATAATTTTATTGATTAACGGTCTTGTTAGACTCTTCTTTCTCTCTTTTTCAATCAATAAAATTATTTGATAAGTAATCTACTTAGAATTTGTTACTAAACTTGACTGATAACTAATTTATTATTTAAAGCAAAAGAGTCAAATGGAACCTAAAGATCCTCTAAACAAATGGTCTCCTTCAATAACAAAGCATGAACGTCAATATGGATAGACGAGTCTCAAAATCCTATAAACTTGTGCCAACAGTCGTTAACTATTAGAACCATCAATTCCCATACCTTGGTTTAATTATTTAGACAGCCTATAAAGTTGACCAACCTGAAGAGGCAGGCACTCGGTCTATGGATATATAATCCAGACATCATATTATTTACTTATAGGGTTTTTTCTAAAAGTTTTTAATCCCCTATAATTTTCCTCCGCACTTAGTACCTCGTAGGTGGACTATCTATCTAGTCTTCAATCTAAGAAACTCATCCTTCTTTTGAAACATGTCCTCGGAAACAAGGGTTTCCTCCTCCACCTCGTTCCTCTTCTGTTCTAGCTCCGCTCTGTTTCCTTCCTCATCAGAGGGCGTGGGGGTTGCTCGGAGCCCCCTCCCCCTATTCTAGCATCCGTGGGTGACTTTCTCCCTCTGATTGGAGAATTGTTTTATTTTTTCCTATTTTGTAAGAGGTTTTGATCTCTTTCGTCAACGTTTCCCTCTTTCTCGTTGGAGGATCTCTCTGCAACTCTGATGGTCGGCGTGCTTTGTGCTCGGGAGATTTATTTGTCATGTCTCTTGTGTTGATCTTTAGTGCCACTCTATCTGTGAGGACCGGGAGGGAGGGGGAGATGGTCCCCCCTTCCCCATGCACGTCGTGTGCAGTGGGTTCCGGAAAAAAGCCGCTTGGCCATTTTCGGTAAGGATGTCAGGCCCTCCTCCACTTCCCCTTCTCCCTATCGATCCCGACCCATCATCAAAATCTTATCCCATTATTTGAGATCGATTTGTTAGTTATGGATGTCCTCAAGCCAATCATAACTTGTACAATCTTGTTCTTTGATAATAATAATAAGGCTTTTATATTCGTTATGTGTAATTCGTTTATCGTTTCATTATGAAGTCCATGAATATGCGCAATGGATATTAATTATGATGAGATCATAACAATGAGATTAATATCCTTTAAACGTATATTCTTAATTGTTCCTAGTCGGAGGATATCCGAGAAGGACATCGGATATCCGGTTAGGCTAGTACAGGTTGCACCTGCTCATATGATGAGGGTGGCTGGTCTCATAGTCACTTGTGTGGGGACACTAAGGTGAATCTGTAGGTGCTCATTAGAGAATGAGTTCACTGAACTGATCCGTTATGAATCCCTGGATGGTAATGTTACCTAACTGTCAACCAGCTAGATTCATTGTCACAGTGGCGTGATTGGTCCTTAGACCTGAGACACCAAGGACACTTTGTTGGTGGACTTCTGGGTTTTGACCTTGACTTATAGATCTCTAGCCATAAGGTCTTAATCAGTTAAGTGTTCGGATCTAGCGGAATACCATCGAAGGTGATTGTGTGGTCAATATGGGATCGCTCGCTCTCGGTAATAGGAGAGTGAATGCTCTACAGAAGGATGCCTGATAGTCCCTGGCCAGGGCAAGACTACTTATCAGAAAAGGAGTTTTCTGATATAGTTATGCGGCATCTAAACCGAGTGAGTGTGTAATTTAGGGTTTGACAGTTGACCATACCCTAAGTGCACTCGGGAGCATTGTACGAGCGAAGGATTATAGTCACGTGGTAACTGATGATACAAAAGGTTCCTTGAATGGGTTGCTGAACCCCAATGATTTTCAGGATCAAGTGGTGTTGCTTGGCACCCAACTTGATTGGAAGCCCGGTCAATTATCGTGAGACGATAATTGATTGTGTGATTAATTAATATGAGATGTTAATTAATTACCATAAGTCAATAAAGAGTTATTGAGCTTAATGGGCTGAAAACTGGACTAGCAGTTGGGCCTAGAGGGTCACACGCATAAGAGTTCCGAGCAGTCTGGGCAAGGTGTTCTTTATAGACAATGACTGGGTTTTTGTGAAAAATCGCGGTGTCTATAAATATACGCTGAGATTTAAACCCTGGGCCAAGCTCCAGGCTTAACCCTGGCCGCCCCCCTCCTCTCTCTCTCCCAGGGCGCCCCCCACCCTCTCTCTCCTCTCTCCGGCACATGGTGGAGCTGAGATCCGGGAGACGCGTGGAGAACGAGGAGATCACGTCTGCGTCCGGAGCTCGCGTGGATACGTCTAGAGGCCGGACACTTGAACGGCTTGAAGCACCGGCGCCTCCTGCGCCACCTCCTCCCCGGATTCGGGAGTTACGCAACCCCGCAAAGGTAAAGATCGGATCTTCCTGTGCGCGGGTTCACGGTTTTTGTTCGATCCGACCGCCGACAACGATATCTATCTGTGGAAATCGCGTTTCCGCTGCGCTCTGTGCGTTTCCTTACAGTGGTATCAGAGCCAGGTTGCTGGTTCGGTCGGTATCGGCGTCTAATGAACGTCATTTCATGTGTTTTCTCGATTCCTGTTCTGCATGAATCCCTAATTTTTACCTCGTTCTTGGGTCGCACATGGGATGTGCACTTCCCGTTTGGTACACAGAAGTTGTTCCTGGTACCAAGGGCTTCGAGAAGAACCCATCGTGGCATCGTTTGGCTCTCTGTAGAGGCCACACGCCCCCCTGCAAGAGGCCGCCGCCATACTTATTGGACAGTCCAAGAAAAGGGGGTTTTCTGCATTTCTAGGGTTTTTCCGGGGTTTTCTGGGTTCTTGGGGGCGGTGGCAGGCGATCTCTAGCGCCGGCGGCGCCGTCCGCGGCCGCTGGAGGCGGCGCGGGGGCCAGCGGGGCCACCCTCCGCCGGAGAGCGGCGGCGGCTAGGGTTTCACCCTACCCGCGCGCCCCTCCGTTCGGGCGGAGGGGGCGACCCCGCGTGGGCCGCGCGCGGGTCGCGCGCGGATCCCCCGCGGGTCCGCTCACGGGTAAGTCGCGGGCGGACCCCCTGCGGGTCCCAGGCAGGCCGCGATCGGATCCGGCCTGCACCGGATCCGACCGGCCCTTTTTCCCCAATTTTTTTTTAAGTTTTTTAAATTGTTTTAAATTATTTAAACACCAGAAAAATTCTTAAAAAATTCCAAAAAATTCTGAAATTAGTTTTAAGAGTTTTAAAATTGTTTTAGCTCTCTGTAAATTAATTTTCAGATGTTTGACCCAATGTTTAATTAGTTTAAGGGAATTCTAAAATTGTTTTAGTTATTTCCTACCATCTAATTAATGCATGTTAATTAATTTAAGAATGTGATTCTTGTTAAATTAATTAACTGTAAATTTTGGCTGATTCATGCAGCAACGATGAATGACATTTATCTGAAGTTGTTTAGATGTTATCCATGTTAGCTAAATTGTTTAGTTAAATGGTTTTCAAAGTATAATTATTATATTTTTGAAGTAAAATATTTCAGAAGTAATTATGTGATAATTGCTTGTGGATGCATGTGATGTGTGTGGATGGATGGTCATGGACTTAGATATCATGTGATGATTGTTATGGTTAATGGCATGTGATGTAATTTATGAGGACTGCGTGCCTCCCTCTCTCCCTCTATTAAATCCGGGTTGTACATTCTATCTCCCTCCTGTTATGTACTCCCCTTGACTTGTTCAAGGTTTCTTATTATTATCTGATGTACATTTATGGGCCTGCGAGCCCAATTTAAATATTACTTGTAATTATAAGAAGCGGATTGGCGGAGATGGAGGAGAGTACCTTGTAGGACCTTCATGGAGATAAAGTTACATCAAGCTAAAGCATCAGATGCGGGGCTGCCATTTGTTCACCATATTTGTGGATTACCAACTGGCTCTGGTAATGCCACTCTAGGTTAAAGTCCATGATCATCCATCGTTTTTCTTCATATATATGATATGTGTGGAATGTGCTTTGATATATACAATTAAATATATGATATTCCAAATTCTATATATCAATAGCACGTAGATATGGAGACCAAGATAAAATATGTCAAAAATCCCTCCTCGTTTAAATTTTAAGCCGTAGCGTAATCATTGAGAATGAATTACGTGGCCCTCCATCATTATAGTTTTAGGATTGCCATTAGATCGGGCAAGTTTGTTGTGCTATCCACAAGGCTTGCCAAATCTGATGACAGACTAAAACTATGGCATAGTGATGTCTTAAACGGGATAGAGGACCGGTGTAGCTTTGTTGTGCTATCCACAAGGGCTACTTCCAAATATATGCTCGTTACATAATGATGGTACTGCTTAGACTGGATTTAATGACTTGTTGTGCTAACCACAAGGTCATTAAAATTCAAGGGCCAAAATAAGATCGGATATTGCAAGAGTTGCAAGTGTCAAGAGTTCACCGCTTTCAGATCATAGTATGGTTTGTTGTGCTATCCACAAGATCATGCTATGAGTCTGTAAGATTCCGATCCCCGCTAGGAGACCGTCGGTGTCTCCCATTCTGTATATCTGAGGGTTATACAGTCTACCGAAAAATAGTGGGAGCTAATCTTGATTAAAGTCCTAATCTAGATTTAATTATTATTATGAACATCTGCTAGTTGTGTTTACATTTCCTTTATAGGAAAAAATGTTGTCGGGTAACCCACTCCGTGGCATACTGGATGCCAACAAATTGACATGCCCGAACTACTCGGATTGGCTCAGGAACCTGAAGATTGTCCTCAGGTCTGAGCGCATTGCCTATGTCTTGGAAGGTGAGTTTAGCTGAGATGCGGAACATGGTGAAGACTGCTGAGGGCAACCTTAAGAAGGAAAAACCCATTGTTCTCATGGTTGGAAATCCAACAAGAAGAGGAGAGCAGGGCAAGCCTTTAAGAAAGGCAATGCAAAGAAGCAGTCTAAGCAGAAACAAAAGAAGGACATAAGCAAAGGAGAAGAAAAGGGCGAGTGCTTCCACTGCAAGAAAAAGGGGCACTGGAAAAGAAATTGCAAGGACTATCTTGCAATGAAGGCTCAGGAGAAGCAGAAGCTTGGAGAAGCTTCAGGTATCTATATGATAGATCTTCACTTGTCTATTAGAGATTCTACATCTTGGGTTTTAGACACTGGATGTGCTTCTCATATCTGCAATGATGTGTAGGTACTGACAAGTAGAAGGAAGCTGAGCAAGGACGAGGTGAACTTGAGGCTTGGAAACGGCTCAAGTGTTGGTGCACACATTGTGGGGACAGTGAAGCTCAAGTTACCTTCTGGAGATTTGCTTTTATTAGATGATTGCTACTATGTGCCTAGTATCATTAAGAACATTATTTCTGTTTCTTGTTTAGACAAATTGGATACATGTTTACCATTGAGAACAATAGTTGTTCAGTTTATTTAGAAATAAACTAGTTGTTTTAGCAAGTTTGGTGAATGGTTTGTATCTGCTTGATGTCTCTTATGAAAATCTCCATGTTGATGTTTCTCCTCAGAGAAGTAAGAATAGTGTGAACACTGCCTACTTATGGCATTGTAGGCTTGGTCACATTGGCGAGAATAGGCTTCAAAAGTTGCATAAGAATGGATACTTAGATCCATTTGATTATGAATCATATGCAACTTGTGAATCCTGTTTAATGGGTAAGTTGACCAAATCTCCATTTAGTGGACATGGAGATAGGGCCAAGGACATATTGGAACTAATACATTCGGATGTATGTGGTCCAATGTCTACCCAAGCCAAGGGTGGCTACTCATACTTCATTACATTCACGGATGACTACTCAAGGTTTGGATTTGTTTACTTAATGAAGTACAAATCTGAAGCCTTTGGGAAATTCCAAGAATTTAAGAATGAAGTTGAGAAACAAACTGGAAAGAGTATTAAAATCCTACGGTCAGACCAGGAGGTGAATACTTAAGTACAGAGTTCACACAATTCTTAAAGGACAATGGTATCCTTTCTCAATGGACTCCTCCCTATACACCACAGATGAATGGTGTATCGGAAAGGAGAAATCGTACCTTGTTGGACATGGTGCGATCCATGATGAGCCGTTCATAGTTACCAGTTTCCTTATGGGGATATGCGCTAGAGTCAGCAGCATATCTGCTGAACAGGGTTCCCAGTAAATCTGTGTCTTCCACTCCATATGAGATATGGAAGGGTAGAAAGCCTGATTTTAAACATGTTAAAATCTGGGGCTGTCCTGCCCATGTAAAGAAACACGACCCAGATAAACTGGACTCCAGAACTGATAAGTGCAGGTTTGTTGGATACCCAAAAGAAACATTTGGGTACTACTTTTACCATCCTGGTGAACAAAGAGTGTTTGTCGCCAGGAGAGCTGTCTTCTTGGAAGAGGAGTACCTTACCCAAGAGGACAGTGGGAGTAAAGTAGATCTAGAAGAGGTTCTAGATCCACAAATTGTGCAAAGTCCACCAGGTGAAACATCGGTTCCGGAACCTGTTCAGGAATATACACACATTCAGCGTAGGTCTGGTAGAGTACCTAGACAGCCTGAAAGATATGATGGACATATTAGTGAAAGCATGTCTTATAATGAGGATGATGATCCAAAGACCTACCAAGAGGCTGTTGATTGTCCTCAGTCAGGGAGATGGCGAGATGCCATGAATTCTGAGATGCAGTCCATGTACACCAACCAAGTTTGGAATTTGGTAGACTTGCCCGAAGGTATTGTACCTATTGGGTGCAAGTGGATCTTTAAGAGAAAGATCGGTGCAGATGGACAGATCGACACTTATAAGGCAAGGTTGGTGGCAAAGGGGTATCGTCAAAGGCAAGGAATTGACTATGACGAAACTTTCTCACCAGTTGCTATGATAAAGTCGATCAGAATTCTTCTTGCCATTGCTGCATACTTTGATTACGAGATCTGGCAGATGGATGTAAAAACCGCTTTCCTTAATGGAAACATTGAGGAGGAAGTGTATATGATACAACCTGAGGGTTTTACATCCAAAGAGTGTCCAGACAAAGTATGCAAGCTTCAAAGATCCATATATGGATTGAAGCAAGCTTCTCGTAGGTGGAACATAAGGTTTGATGAGGCTATCAAATCTTATGACTTCATTAAGAATGAAGATGAACCATGTGTGTATAAGAAAATCAGTGGGAGTGCTATCACTTTTCTCGTACTTTACATTGATGACATCTTACTCATTGGGAATGATGTAGGGATGCTATCATCAGTAAATGTTTGGTTGTCAAAGAACTTCTCTATGAAGGATTTGGGAGAAGCATCCTACGTATTAGGAATACGTATCTATAGAGATAGATCTAAGAGGATGCTTGGCTTAACCCAATCCATGTACATAGATACTATTGTCAAAAGGTTTGGCATGGAAAATTCCAAGAGAGGTCTCATACCTATGAGACATGGGATTATTCTCTCTAAGGAGCAGTCTCCTAAGACTCCTGAAGAGAGGGCAGCCATGGATAGAGTCCCCTATGCCTTGGCTATAGGGTCTATCATGTATGTCATGCTATGTACAAGGCCTGATGTGGCATTTGCTCTAAGTGTTACGAGCAGATATCAGGCAAATCCAGGTGAAACACACTGGATGGCTGTGAAATGTATCCTTAAGTACTTGAGAAGGACTAAGGATATATTTCTGGTCTATGGAGGAGGGGACTTGAAACTTCGGGCATATACTGACTCGAGTTTCCAGTCAGACCCAGATGATAGCAAGTCTACATCTGGGTTTGTGTTCACTTTAACGGGGGTGCAGTGAGCTGGAAGAGTTCCAAGCAAGAAACCACTGCAGACTCGACGACAGAAGCTGAGTACATTGCTGCAGCTGAAGCCGCCAAGGAGGCAGTGTGGATGAAGAAGTTCATCACCGACCTTGGTGTGGTGCCAGTGACTCTGATCCAATCCCATTGCTGTGTGACAACAATGGGGCCATTGCGCAAGCGAAAGAGCCGCGGTCTCATCAGAAGTCGAAGCACATTCTGAGGCGATTTCACCTGATCAGGGAGATAATCACTAGAGGAGATGTACTGGTGGAAAGAGTTCCTTCAGTCGACAACATTGCAGATCCATTGACGAAGCCTCTGTCTCAAATTGTGTTTGAGCGCCACCTTGAGTCCATGGGTTTAAGGCTTAAAGGTGATTGGCTTTAGTCCAAGTGGGAGATTGTTAGTTATGGATGTCCTCAAGCCAATCATAACTTGTACAATCTTGTTCTTTGATAATAATAATAAGGCTTTTATATTTGTTATGTGTAATTCGTTTATCGTTTCATTATGAAGTCCATGAATATGCGCAATGGATATTAATTATGATGAGATCATAACAATGAGATTAATATCCTTTAAACGTATATTCTTAATTGTTCCTAGTCGGAGGATATCCGAGAAGGACATCGGATATCCGGTTAGGCTAGTACAGGTTGCACCTGCTCATATGATGAGGGTGGCTGGTCTCATAGTCACTTGTGTGGGGACACTAAGGTGAATCTGTAGGTGCTCATTAGAGAATGAGTTCACTGAACTGATCTGTTATGAATCGCTGGATGGTAATGTTACCTAACTGTCAACCAGCTAGATTCATTGTCACAGTGGCGTGATTGGTCCTTAGACCTGAGACACCAAGGACACCTTGTTGGTGGACTTCTGGGTTTTGACCTTGACTTATAGATCTCTAGCCATGTGGTCTTAATCAGTTAAGTGTTCGGATCTAGCGGAATACCTTCGAAGGTGATTGTGTGGTCAATATGGGATCGCTCGCTCTCGGTAATAGGAGAGTGAATGCTCTACGGAAGGATGCCTGATAGTCCCTGGCCAGGGCAAGACTACTTATCAGAAAAGGAGTTTTCTGATATAGTTATGCTGCATCTAAACCTAGTGAGTGTGTAATTTAGGGTTTGACAGTTGACCATACCCTAAGTGCACTCGGGAGCATTGTACGAGCGAAGGATTATAGTCACGTAGTAACTGATGATACAAAAGGTTCCTTGAATGGGTTGCTGAACCCCAATGCTTTCCAGATCAAGTGGTGTTGCTTGGCACCCAACTTGATTGGAAGCCCGGTCAATTATCGTGAGACGATAATTGATTGTGTGATTAATTAATATGAGATGTTAATTAATTACCATAAGTCAATAAAGAGTTATTGAGCTTAATGGGCTGAAAACTGGACTAGCAGTTGGGCCTAGAGGGTCACACGCATAAGAGTTCCGAACAGTCTAGGCAAGGTGTTCTTTATAGACAATGACTGGGTTTTTGTGAAAAACCGCGGTGTCTATAAATATACGCTGAGAGTTAAACCCTGAGCCAAGCTCCAGGCTTAACCCTGGCCGCCCCCCTCCTCTCTCTCTCCCAGGGCACCCCCCACCCTCTCTCTCCTCTCTCCGGCACATGGTGGAGCTGAGATCCGGGAGACGCGTGGAGAACGAGGAGATCCCGTCTGCGTCTGGAGCTCGCATGGATACGTCTAGAGGCCAGACAGTTGAACGGCTTGAAGCACCGGCGCCTCCTGCGCCACCTCCTCCCCGGATTCGGGAGTTACGCAACCCCGTAAAGGTAAAGATCGGATCTTCCTGTGCGTGGATTCACGGTTTTTGTTAGATCCGACCGCCGGCAACGATATCTATCTGTGGAAATCGCGTTTCCGCTACGCTCTGTGCGTTTCCTTACACGATTACACTATTGCTCTTTGAGGTGGTCATTAATTAGCAGTATATGCATGGAAGTTAAATTATGAGGTAACGTTCTGCTAACATAAACTACTTGTTATGGTTAATCTAATGAAAGAAACATTTGCGTAAGATATTGCTTTTTTGAGTGCAGTTACATGCTGGGCTGTTTGTTAAACAGTTCAACTCAAAAAATCAAATCGAATCGATCGAATCAATTTGGATTGAAGGCTCTTGCGATTCAATTCAGTTCTCTGTTGAAAAATCGATTGAACTGATCGAATTTATATTAAATATATTTGATAATAAATAATATTACAAAAGAAAATATAACCCAATTGACTAGCACTTTCCATTCTCACGGAGCAGTTCTAAATTCGAAACTCCGAACTATTGATCGGCTCTTAAATGTGATTTTTTTTTTCGATTCAAATCAAACCGGTTCGGTTCGGCTAAAATTTCGATCTGATTTCGATTCACTCAAAAAATGAAGTGAATCGGACCGAACCATTTTCACCCTTAGTTACATGCTCTTCCAAGCTATATAATTTGCAAAACTTTGCACTTGTTAAATATGTGATAAAGATAACAAGATGAGAAACGAAGGTTGGGAAAGCGGCCAAAAGGGAGGGGGACACACGACAAGGTGGTGGGCAAAGCATTGGCACTTTTGTTAGGTAAACATGTGAGAACTAGGAGTCGTATATAAGATGTGATCAATGACTATGGTGAATAAAAAGAAATGACAAAATTATTTTCTAAGGTTCAGAAATATGTATGTGTTTGTATGAATTTTGATACGACAGTGACTTGGAACTCCCCCATTTTATCTACCACTATGCTCAATTCTGAGTTATGAAACAAGGAGAGACGAGCGGTGCCTGCTCTCTATTCGTTTCAAATATAAACAGAGTAGATTCTATTGTCCTCAATGTATCATAGAGTCCATCTCTTTGTATCCCGAGTTCGATTTCTGGGGGGTTTATTTGATCTACATATAATTCTCGATGTGTGTAGGTCCGGAGTTTTTTCGGTCAAGTAGGATAAGGGCGATACGGATACACGAAGGAGCTACTAAATTCTGATCTTGGAGTTCACGAACATCAATCATTGAATCCACAAAATCACACAGGATGAAGTTTTCTCGTTGCCAAAAAAAAAAAAAAGTGGATAAAAAACGTGTGGTTGAAATGGATAAGAAGTCTTTCTCTTAAAACAGATATCGAGATGTGTACTACTTATTTGTACAATCAATTTTAAATAATTTATATTTCTACACTTCTTTAAATTTCAAAAATGGGCGGATGCATTGGATACCATTCACATACTTAAAGAGGTCCCATTGGAATCCCTAGACCCTCAGCCCTAAAGAGGTCTCAATGGAATCAATTTCAGAGTGAGTCCTGATAAGAGAAGTTTGGCATTTTTATAGCCGTACCCCCCATTTAAAACTAAACAGCTACAAGCGGCTACTTTTATTGGGAGAGGGTCCATTTCCTTTACTCCTGATTTTTGGTTTTAAAGTTATACTACAAAAGAGTACTGAGCCGACATCCCAAAATTTTCTGATCGCCTAACTTTCCAACATAGGGGTTCTTAGTTATTTCCTTTACCAAATATTATTTTACCCAGGATTCTTCCTCACTAAGATCCAAATCCACAGAAACCTTTTGGGAAATTGTTGTAGCTGTATCTCATCTAGACTTGTTTTTACATGAAATATATGCTGAAGAAATAATAGCCAAAGAATCCAAGGTTAACCTATTTGAGACAGTCCTGTCAAGAAAACACATTTTAAGGTACAAGTTTTCTTTTTTTAAAAAAATAGCTATAAACTTATTTTGCATAATTTTTTTTTTGCGAATTTTTAGAATGTAGACTATTAAATCAATATTTGACATAATAGAAGGGTTGTGGAAGGCAGCTACTACACAAACGAAAAAAGAAACCACCACACATGAGGGATGGAGAGAAACGAGAGAGGTATATGTGACTCTGGAATAGGGGTGTCAATAGGCCGGGCCTAGACCGGGCTTTGCTAGGCCCGGCCCAGGCTTAATTTTTTAAAAGTCGGTCCGGGTCCGGCCCAGGCCTGGGGATAGGCCCGGTATGGGTGGCCCGGCCCGGCCAAGAAAAAGCCCGAAAAAGCTCGGCCCGGCCCGAAAGTCCGGAAAAAATATTATTTTTATTTATATAATATATAATTTTAATATATCTATAAAAAATAATATATATTTTACTTATATCTATATTAACATTTAACTTGTAAAAGACTATGTTTTTTAGTAGATTTATTGTAGAAAAAATACATATAATTCTCTTTCTAAATATAAAATTTATACTTAATATAAATTATATTTATATTTTTCGGGCCGGCGGGCCGACCGGGTCGGGCCTCACAAAGTCCAAATCCGCCCCTATTTTTTTCCGGGTCGGATAAAAAACTTTAACGGGTTTATTTTCTCGGCCCAAGTCCGGTTAAAATCGGGCCGGGCTTGTGGGTCTCCGGGCCGGCCCGGCCCAATTGACACCCCTACTCTGGAAGAAGACTATATATATATATAATATTAAAATAACATTATCCGGTGCGAATATAACTCTTGACACCATCTTTATAAATTTTTTTGAAAATTCTTTCTAAACTTGTTATTATGTAAGTTGAACTCTTAATCTCTTTCTAATATATATAGAGGATTACCACTAAACCATTACTTGAGTATCAAAGAAAACTTCACAATTACATCTTGCTACGTACATGCTTAACCTAATAATGATATCCATCAAAACAGTAAAATTTTCTACTAGCATCAATACTAAGGGACTGATGGAATATAACCATCTGGCAAGCATATAAAATCCTCAAATCAGATATACATTACACATGATTACGATGCATCATTTAATAACACACAGACCCACAACTTGAGATTATGATAAAAGTCTTATAAAATTCTGATTAGATTCCATAGTGGGTGTGCTAATTAAGATAGTTTACGGACGGCTGGGGACATATAACCCATGGTTGTAGATTTTAACTATTCATGGGGTTCCAATCATGGCCTCGAGGCCCCCCTGGTCCATTACCATCACACCTCTTGCTCTGTCGTGATGGCGAGTAATAATATGAAAGGATTCCGATGGACCCTCCCGCCGACAGGCCGCCACTACGCCGATGTTTCCGGAGGGGTGGATGCACACCGGAGCAGCACCGTCCAACCCTCGCCCGGCCTCTTTTGTAATAGTTTAAAAACGTAACAGTACCAGTTGGATCATGCATGCTCGAGAAACATGTGCTGCAGTAAATAATAAGATGATATGCATCTTTTTATATAATCGGTCTTTAGGAAATAACAATATACATCAAAGGTTAGTTGTATCGCATCATATCATATCACACCGTGTTTGAACACCGTCCATTGACATGGTAAGAGAGATGTGAAGAGAGAGAGAGAGAAAGTAACGAGTTAGAGTGTTGGTTGTTGTAGAGGTATTGGAGAGAGTTTTTCTCTTCACTCTTAGTCCTAGTGACCCTCTCAGCATTGAAACAATAGTGGCAACTATGCATGAGGAGGTGTTGAAGAAGTTGATGTTGAGCTCCAAGGTGTGGCGGATGGTAGTGAGGGGTGTCCTCTTTAGCAATGGGATCAAAGACATTTGAGAAAGACTTAGTGTATTTTCATATTACACTTAAGTACAATATAATTAGGTATTAAATTTATGTGGCATTCAATAATTGAGTTGTCACTTTATTACTCCTCATGTGAGGGGTGCCACATGCATGAATTTAGTGCCTAGTCATATTACACTGAAGTGTAATATGAAAACGTACTAAATCTTTTTCAAGACATTTTCGGAGGGGAGGCGCCGAAGTCGACGTAAATCATCATGAGGCCCATGTTCTCCGGGGCCCTCCAATCTGTCACACAACTCACCTCAACACATAATGAGAGAGAGCTCTTTCCGTCATTGCTACTACAGAGATGTCTATGGAGGTCGACGAATAAGAAGAAAATGATGCAGAAGTATACCAAATCAGTGATGGTGTGGTATGATGGTTGGGCACAGTTGGCCGATTTAGCGAATCGTGATAAACATGATATAGATGTGTTTATATAAATAGGACTTTTTTTAAGATTCCACATACCTATCAATATACTTGAGTTGAGTAGAAGAGAAAGATATTGGGGTGTGCCACCTCACTCTTGGGATTTAAAAAAATAGAGATGAAAAATATAATAAATATCCCAATATTGAGGTGACACAATTCTATTGGATGTAAGTATTTCTTTTAAGAGAGTTTAGTGTAGAGAGGTTGAGTACAAATCATGGAAGTCCAAATTAGATATGTTTCATAAATAGGCCTTTAAATTTTGGGGGTACTTGTTAAAAGTATGAATTTAATAAAAATAAAAGGTTTTTTTCTCGTCAAATTTTTATCCCAAAGTTGTAATGATTGGGACGGAGTTTAATTCAAATTTTTCTTGTCCGACTCATTAATTGACTCGAGCCAAACTGATCTATAGTTGGGACTTCCCCAACTTCGATCAACAAGGAAAAAGTTAGAGGCCCATCACATCTTTACCTGGCTTACCAAATTATCCTACAAATATTAATTAAATTTAACATATCAAAAATATTTAATCTTGATCTTGATGTGTATCAATCATGTATAGTGTCATGACATTACGAAATAAGAAAATTTATCATAATTACTTAAGACTGCTTACGGATTGAGGTGTTTAATCTATCAAATTAGGTTGCTAGCGGCACGGCCAGATCTACCAGAAGGGAACAGCCCATGTGTGGCGACACCGGAGGCCCACCGGAGGTTGTGGGATGGGTGGATCCACCGATCAAGCGGCTCCGATTGATGTGTGAGGGCGAAAGGGGCTTGCGCGGGGGAGCAGTGATGGGACGAGGCAAGTGAGGTGAGCAGGAAGGGAAGGGGCATTAAATGTGGGGAGTGTCGCTGGCAGTCCTCATATCTGGATGATAATTGCGAACATGCATGTTTCTGTGTGTATAATTACAGGATTACCATCCTTATGTAGTTATTTATCTATAAAACTAATTTTCAGTTAAAGTTTTAGAGCATAAGAAAGTATTTTTAATATTTTATTTTGTTAGTTAAAAAAAGAATATCCCCGTCAAGTTGGCCGACCCACTATACCGGATCCATCGAGATATTGTTTGATACATTATGGTAGCGAAATACCGTATGATTTGGATGGCCCTTGGGTCATCCAATCTTCCTCTAGAAAAGATTTCTAAAAAAAAAAACACTACTTGTGTCAACAGTATTATGTTAAGGATCGGAAAGTTCTTAATAGAAAAATAGTTTTGTAACACTATTTAATAATATTATTTAATTACATTACCATTAAAATTGTGTCACATCAATAATTAAAATAAAAAATTAAAAACACCTCATAAATGATGAGATTGTTATGTGTTTTGATTAGTATGTTATTTTAATATGTTATCAAATGGTATTACTAAACTATTTTTCAACATAGTATGAGTTGACTGTGCCACATAGATTTTAAGTACTGAAAAAGTTGCCAACACGATACAAGTCGGCATGCTAGTGTAGCACGACCAATCACGCTTCTCGTTTGAGATCACCATTAGATAAATCGACAAATTGGATTATAGCGATTCTTTTTAGATATGGTACGAATCGGAGTGCACGACATTGGCACACTCTCATTTGCTTTTAAATTTAATAATAAAAAATTAAAGAAAGAACAAAATCATAAGTATTAAACAAATTATGCTTTGAAATTAGACTCTTTTAAGCAAGATATTGTCTTACCACACTAGTACAGTTCAATTTATCCATCCGATACACCAAACTATATTTGGGATATAAATAAAGTGGATAATATTTTTTGATGTGAAATGCTTGTTTCTCGATTGGTAGGTAATTTTACTATCTAACCAGCCATCGTGCTGGCCCCAACCTTGCAAAGTTACTTTTGGAGTATGGGACCTGGCGAGGTGGCCAATCCCCTACTGGGTAGATGGCAAAAACTATCCACACAGCAAGAAACAAGAATTTCTCTTATTTGATGGGTTAATACATCATCATCATGTGTCTCTTGAGGACAGAGAGTTAAATATCAATAAGGGTATTTTGTAATAATTTTTAAAAGAGGATTCTTTAACCATATCCAAGAAAGGTCGGCTATATCACAATGTATCAGAGAGATATGGCCATGCCGCACTATGCTTGGGTTGATCGGCACGAAGGGAGAGATGTAGAGAGAGGGAGACCACAGCGAGTTGGGACGATGGGGGTCAACACGAAGTGAGAGATGTAAAGAGAGAGAGATTGTGGTGGGTTGGGGCGAGGGGGGGGGGGAGGGTGCATTGGAGGTGTGAGGGTGTGAGAAATGTACAGAGAGGGAGAGGTAGATCACTACAATGGTCGATGCTTCTTCATCCCCTACTTGACAAATGTCACAGTTTCCCATGTAAACAATCCCTAAACAACACAATATATTTTTGCATCATCAATGCCATCACCCAGCCAACCTCTTTGTATTGTCAATGACTTCTTCAAACCTCCCGATGCCTCCTAATGAGTGCATCTACTCGCTGAGGTCCTCGCAGTGGTCAAGGATAGACCTAGACGGCTTGGAATCCACGTTATTGTTGACAAAGAGGAACACCATGATTAAGTTGAAGAAGTAGAAGATATAGAAGGATTTGGGAGGTAAGAAAGGACATTGGAGTCGAAGTCGGAGAGCAATATTGGAGAAGAGAAAGTCCACCGAGTGAAGCGAAGAGAAGAGAGAAGATGACACTTTAGTTCGAAGAGGGAGAGGAAGGGGAATGGTCTCTTTTAAGTGTAGATGGACAGTGTCAAATCGATGAGGTATAATACGGTTCGTATCGTATCACACCATTATCAATTAGACATCACTTGCCGATTCAGTGAATCTTGTATCCAACAATAATGTTTTTGTAATTATATATGTTGAAAGGGTAAATTTTACGTTATGTCATTTTAATATTGTACACATGATTGGTCGTATCATATCATACCACAGTGGTATGACTGATTCGACGTGTCCTATAACGTTTGCAAAGCCATGACACCGTCGATCTACTTGGTTCAAAATCGGTCGACCGATTTCATCTTATTGGTCGACCGATTCATCTAGTGAGCGCCTTAGGTGCTCAGTAGATCAAAATCTAAAATCGGTCGACTGATCGATACAGTACGGATGGATATGGACCGTGCCAGAGAAAATTAAAGTCGACTGATACGCGCGGAACGACCAACCTTGGTTGTATAGAGATGTAGGGGAGAGGGACCATTGTATATGTGGACGCCATTAAAAGTCTAAAATTTAGGATTTTTTACATATATATCTCCTTAAAATTTATATTTTTATACCCTTTATATATTTTTGAAAGTGATATACCTTTTATATATATCCAGGGATTAAAAAGTATTCTAATATATTCAAATTGTTTAGATTCATGTACTTTCTACTCCTATACAATTAATGTATACTATAAAAGCATAGAAAAAGTTAAAACTATCCCTAAAGTAGATGATTTTGTCATATTCTTGTGAAATCTAACTAGAAGATAAATTCATGATTTTAATATGATGTGAATATGACTTGAGGATAGCAGAGATATTTTTGACAATTTATAGATATTAAAAACATATATGAAAATGTTAAATTTCAAAATATATATAATTTAACAACCGTAAAAATGTTGTTCTTCTCCGAACACCACATTTCCATTCATATATGTGAGTATATTTAAATGTGCATGTCAAGAGAGACAGACTTAAATGGATATAGATAAACAAAGGGAGAGAAGAATGGGAATGGGTGATAGGTGGTTTGTATATATAATAAAGATATTTCTTGTTATCAGATACGCAAATTTGGAGAGTTTGTGTCGTCAGTGGACTCGCTAGAATTATGTATAGGGACGAATAATAAAATTATCTGATTATTAAATAACTATCTTTTCATGTATAATAAAATTTAGATCAACTAAATGACTGTGATTAGAACAAGTTTGGCCAATATTTTGACCACAAAATTATATGGGCTCATTGCCCTTTCATTACTAAAAAGTGTCCCATAACCATAATAACTATATATAGACAGAGGTGAAAATGTTACATGATTCCCATTTTTGAGGCATTGGATATTTTTTGGGCAATCGACATCATGGTTCGCCCGTGCCACCCAAACCGGGGCGGCACGGGCGTACCGTACCGTGCCCGGGCGCCAGCGGCACCCGGGCACGGTCGGGTCACGTCAATGGGGTGACCCGGGTTATTTTTTTTTTCATATTTTTTTTATATTAGGTATGTTAAAGTGATGTAAATGGTGTTCAATTAAGATGAAAATTTAAACATAAGTTAATTAAGAGACGATACAAATTATAGTAATTTTAGTTTAACTTTTTTAATTATTTTTTATCAAGTAAAAATTATCTCAAAAATTAGTAAATCGACTTAATCTCAACATCTAAAGGATCTAATGGTGTCTAATTGAGATGAAATTTCAAACATAAGCTAATTAATATGTGATACAAATTGTAATAATTTTAGTTTAATTTTTTGTCAAGTAAAAATTGTCTCAAAAATCATTAGGTCGATCTAATTTCTACATTTATGCATCAATAATTCATGATATTTATATTTTTATAATCAGTACATTTTTCTAGTAATTATGATGACTTCATATTTGACTTTATTTTCGAAACCAAATGTCGTCCCGTTGAAGTACGCGTACAGAGAGTTCGTCGTACCGCGACAAACTCTGTCTGCACTTAAGTGGTCTAATTAGTGTCTAATTGAGATAAAATTTCAAACATAAACTAATTAAGAGATGATATAAATTATAGTAATTTTATTAATATCTAGGATTAATTAACATTAATAAATGATAGTCCAATACCATACTCAGAAGTGCGCGCTCCGATAAGACGACATCAAAAAACTGTAACGAAAATAAATTTTAAGAACACCATAATTTTAGAAAAATATGGTGATATTAGAAATGTAAATATCCGGAATTGTTGACGTACGGATTTTGATATTAAGCCGATGCAACTATTTTTTGGGTGATTTTTTACCCAGTGTAAAATAAATTTTAAAAATTAAACTAAAATCACCATAATTTGTAAAACTATTACATTAGCTTAAAGCTAAAATTTCAATACAAATGGACATTATTTGAATGGGTTTACAAGGTACAGAATGAGTTTCAACACAGCATGCCAATTTTCCACCGTATCTCAACGGTACGGTACGGTTCGATACGTACCGTACCACGAAAAATACGGTACGATCGATCCGATCGATACGGCGAACTTGATCGACATACTAAAGATTCTACAATATTTTCAAAACATAATTAATAAAAATTAAATTGTAGTTTTATAAATAGGTATTTAAGGACATGTGGCAAATAAGATGAATTCAATGGTATGTTGACGGAAGGCACAAGTTTAAAGGACATATGGACAAGAAAGTGGAAAAAGGTAAAAAGAGGAGAGAGAGAGAGAGAGAGAGAGAGAGAGAGAGAGAGAGAGAGAGAGAGAGAGGAGGAGGAGAGGTGAGGGAGAAAAGAAAAGAGGGCAAAATAAAAATGTAAAGTAGATAGAACTCAGGGAAGGGTGAAAGAGGAGGCCAGCCCTGTATTAAAAGAAAAGGGAACCTCCCTATCTCCTCCCCCAGATCCTTCCATGCACCCACCTCCCTCTCCCATAAGGCCATAACCCTCTGCTCTTCTTCCCTATAGTTCTGCTTAGCAGAAGCTCCAAAAGTGCATCATCAGCATTTTGGTGCCTGCTATCACCCTCTGAAGCCCCCCTCCTCCTTGTCTTCCCAACAGCACCACCACCACAAAACTATATACTTTTATTTCTGTTTCTGTTGTTGTTTTGCTACTACTTGGCCTGAGTAGCTGCCTGCTTTGTTTGGGAACCACCTTCACCATCTCTGCTCCATTTCTCCTGCAAGCTGTTGTTGGTGAGAAGGGATGAGTAAAGAGGAAGATATCAAGTTTCTAAAGATACAGGTACTTGCTGCACCTTCCTCTCTCTCCACTCTGCTGCCTCTGCTTTCTTTGTTGTCATGCAGGCTCCAGCCTTTTTTTCCGTTCACTTCTGCTCTACATTTTCTACTTTTTTTAATCATTGATATGGTCTTCTTCAAACCCTTCTTTTTTCTTTGTTGCTTCCCCACCTGCAGACATGTATTCTGAAGGTGAACATCCACTGTGATGGCTGCAAGCAGAAGGTGAAGAAGCTCCTGCAGAAGATTGATGGTACTTCTCTTCCTCCTCTTGTTTTTTTTCATCTCATCATCCTCTTCATATATCCATCTGTCTGCATCAAAGCAACCTTTTCTTTTTAGAAAAGCCTCGTTTTCCCACAATTCCTTGATGCAGTGTTTAGGAACACCCCCAAGAATCTTGGTATATATTTCTAACTTTGGCTATTCATGTCTGGCTTTGGTTCTCCACTTTTCCCCCCTCCTTTTGCTTCTTCTTCAGGTGTTTACACAACCACCATAGATGCGGAACATGGGAAGGTGACCGTCTCCGGCAACGTCGACCCGGTCACCCTCATCAAGAAGCTCGGGAAGGCGGGCAAGCACGCGGAGCTCCTATTCCCCAAGAGCGCAGGCAACAACAACCAGCTGATCAACCAGCTCCAGAAGCTGCAGCTCGATAATGGCGGCAAAGGTGGCCAGAAGGACGCCGGGAAGCCCCAGAAAGGTGGCGGCGGTGGGAACAACCAGAAGGGCCAGCAGCCCAACTCCCTGGAGCAGCTTCAGCAGATGAAGCTGTTCAAAGATCTAAACTTTGCGCAGCTGAAGGACCCCAAGGTCCAGAAATCCATTAAGTTCATGCTCCCGGAGGAGGACGAGGAGGGCAGCGATTTCGACGACGAGGACGACTACGATGACGAGTTCGACGATGAGTTCGACGATCTGGACGGCTTCGACGACGATTTGGAGGATGACCTCAAGGCCATCAAGGCGAAGGCCATGGCCGGTGGTGGTCTACCCCTGGGTAATGTCATGGTGAATGATAAGAAGGGTGGTGGGGGTGGCGCCGGGAATAACAACAACAACAACAACGCTAAGAAAGGTGGCGGTGGCGATGCGAATGCGCAGGGCAAGGGCGCCGACGCCAAGAATGGTAATGGCGGGGGCAAGAAAGGAGGTGGGGGCGGCGGGAACCAGAACCAAGGTGGCGGTGGCGGTGGCAAAAATGGCGGCGGCGGGGCTCAGGACGGTGGTAAGAATGGGGGTAACAACAAGGCTGCCGCTAACGGCAGCAAGAACAATGGAAACGGCGGCGGCGGCGGCGGCGGCGGCGGTGGCGGCAAGCAAGCTGGCGGGAAGGGCGACGCCATGCCGATGAGCCACCAGGCTATGATGGCCCAGATGGCGGCCAACATGAACATGCCCATGGGCGGCGCCGGCCAGATGAGACACGTCCCGGCCGCGGCCGTCCAGGGGCTCCCCGCTGGCGGCCCGCCTCCGGGATACTATCCCGGTGGGGCAATCACGCCGGAGATGATCGCCACCGCCAACCCCTACCAGCAGCAGTACATCGCCGCCATGATGCAGCAGCAAAGGATGATGATGAACGGCCAGGACCGCGGCTTCCAGCCGATGGCCTACGCCCGGCCCCCGCCGACCATCGGCTACATGCCGCCGGCGCCGGAGTACACCCACTTTTTCAGTGATGAGAACACCAACAGCTGCACAGTCATGTGAATTGTTGTGGTGGTGGTGGTGTCCTTGTTCGGCTACTCTTTGGTGGGGGTTGGTTCTATCTGCGGAGATCACTAGAACTGCAGCAATACAGTTGGTTCTATCTGTGGGGATCACTAGAACTGCATCAAGCCATCAATACACATGGAAAACCAGGTTAACTTTTTTCTTTTTTTTTTCTTCCTTTTATATAGATCTCCCTCGTCCAAGTATGAAGTATTATATATGATCTGATATAGAACTATAGCCTGTATTATGACAGTGAAGAAAGATGAATGTAATTGGGTGAGTGAGAGAGGGAGAGAGAGGCTTCTTTTTAGTTCCTCACAAGATGTCAAAATTTGTGTTTATAAGTTGCAAGGCAATAATAAGAATGGAAGGACATCATGAGTTTGTTCATGTTAACCAAGTGACCCACCACTCCATTGCAGCAGTGCTCTCTATTATTTGTCCCAGTGTTGTTCTCTCCTTCCTTCCCTCCCTTTCGTCTGTTTTCATTTCCCCTGCCTGGTTGTCTACCAGATTTTGAGCAGTGGGTTTCATTATTGGTGCACACAGCACCACTCATGTGTTGCAGCTCAAGGTTCTTGAGAAGCCACCACCCACATACATCCCTGAAAGCAGCAGCAGCCAGCATGTGTGTTTGTTAATGTGATGAGCAAACAGGGCAGGTATCGTTGTGAATGTCATAAAAGCATAAGCTTCTCATCCAAGGGAGCTCCTCTAAAAAGCCAAGATCTGCTGCATCTCTTGTGCTGTTAGGAAAATCAGAAAAATTAGGTGTTTGTCAGCACTCAGCAGGGCCACTAGTGCAGGCATTGGCTGAGCCTTCAAGTTTCTTACCTAAACATAAGTGTAGATTATACAATAAAAAGACGATCTTTGCTACTGTGGGGTCTCAATCTGATGTTTTAACTGCTTCCGTTTGGCATTCAGTGGGGACTACTTGCACAGGGGCCAGTCACATCTATGAATTAGAACTATCTTGAAGTCTACACTAGTTTTTTTTTTTCAAAAAAAATCTTTATGGTTGCAGTGTCAGGAGCCAATTTGCAGTCAAAGCCCGTTTCAGGACTGCTCCTACCCTGTTCATGCTCTCCTTCACTTGAATCTTGCTGCTTCTCTGCAAGGCCCCCTTCATACTGACCTGTTAAATGAGTGGCCAGAGGGACCTGTTTTGGTGATATGAGAAGGTGAGAGCCTGGTGTTACATCAAAGTTGCAGGCCTCCTGCAAAGTGCTACATTGCACCCATGCTGCAATGATGCATGACAGGTGCCCCCAAAGGTGGTGGGTCCCCAGCCTTGAAAGGGTGGGCTGGCCTGGGAGGCATTATGGAGAGGTGGGTGGTGTTGGGGGAATGGAGAGGTGAGGTGAGGTGAGGTGAGGGAGGGGTCACATGGGCCTGCCTTGGGATGTGGGGAGGGAAGGTGCAATGTGTGAATGGCTTTCATGGCTGTTGTTGGTATTATTATTATTTATTCTTTGGAGGAGAGCTTTGGGTTTGGGTATGTGGTTTGTCTTGTTGCCAAGAACATTTTAGGGTTCAAACCCCTCCCAGACACGTGCCACACGCATGAACTTGCTGAAGCACACGTCTCCCAAGTCCCAAGGGTATAGCTCTCCCAATAACCTCTTTTCTAAAAGCTGTTTATGAGACAAGTGTTTTGGTTTACACCTACCAAAAGACGTGCACATCTCTTAAGAAGATCTAAGTTCTAATTTGTATCTTTCCCATTGTCTTTTACCTTGGAAGTAGGCAAAGAACATTGCCCAAGAGCAGGCTGAGTGAAGGGAGGAGGGGTTGGCAACTTTGTGGTTGTTTTCTTCCCCATCGTGTGATTGATACCAGAACATCACTTACAAATTAACAAAAGGTGGCAAGAGAGAGATAGAGAGAGAGAACAATTATGGGTTCTCCTTCCTCCACTACTTTTCCCCTCTCTCTTTCCAATCTAATACTTTGACCCCCTACTCACCCTTGGATGTGTGTGTGTTGGGGGGTGTTATGGGGTCCTCGTGGTTTGCATTGATGGGCTAGTTTAATACTTTTATGTGCCTTGGGTTTCTCAATTGCTTTTGTTTTTGGGTGTCATTAGGATCTCTCACTCTGATCTTATCTCTTTGAAGTCTAATCTCCGTACTGAATCACATGTTTTTGGGATTTTTCTAGTTTTGCAATTTCAGAGTTCTGTCATATTTCAGGACAAACTTCTCCAATTCCAACTATTAAGTTATTTTATCTCAAAATTATAAACCATTTGAGAAACACTTGGGAAAATTGAAATTACTAATATCTTGATTTAATACTTAGAAAAATGTATTAATTTTCTAAAAGAAGTCTGAGATTATGTAATTTCTTTCTAATGAGCTAAGTTATAGAAGATAAGCCACGTTGGTGGAAATAAAATTTTTCTTACAACATGGCCATTGAAGCTAGAAAGATATATCTTTCTAATGAGCTTAAGTTATAGAAGATAAGCCACGTTGGTGGAAATAAATTTTTTCTTACAACATGGCCATTGAAGCTAGAAAGATATATACAAGATAACTTGTGAATTTTAGGATATCCAAGTGGAATAGAACGTTTCCAAGAATAATGATGCCGGATAAAAGAATATATTATTAATAAAGAAAAAAAACTCTATATCACGTTACTTATTGGACACCATGATATGTCACGGTCATCCTGCGCTGTCTCGTTTGAAGATATCAGACAGAAGGTTCCATGCCTTAGACATATATGTATGCATATGTTTATATTGTGAAATGGTATTTTTGTCAAGGTTTATTGTACATATTTTGGTCAATTTCTCAATTATCCCCCCCCCCCCAATCGGAGTATGCAAAAATTTATGTACAAATTCTGCCAAATGTGATGAGTGGGGGTGAGATTTGAATTTATGACTTTTATTTTTTTATTTTTTAAAGGAGAGGAGTGTGATGGAATTCATTGATGAGCAAAAACATCAGTGTTTATGGAGTGGGTAAAAGATGATGAGATGTTTGAGTGCGGCTCATACCATGATGAGGATGAGGACTTACAAGGGAAGGTCCAGATTGACTCTAGTCCACAGATGTTGATGTAATGCATCATGGGATCGTATCATTGTCATGATTTGATGGAAGATGGTCATGATGGTCAATTGGCCATGGAGCAAGAGATCTATTGGTCAAGGCATTTATCCACCTCTAAGTTTAGGTGGTTGTTGTCTTTTGGGATTTTCTTTACATATTTACCCTGTTAAAGAATAAAATGACATAAAATCCATTTCATAATACTTATTGCCATGTTTAACTAGTAACAAGATTTAGATAAATTATTTGTCAAATAATTTTATTGACTGAAAAAGAGAGAGAGAAGAAGAGTTTGATAAGAGTTTTAATCAATATATTTATTTGACAAATAATTCACTTAAATTTTATTGTCAACCCGATCTAGTAACAAATAATTTTCTTTTATGTATACATTTGTCTGGTGTTAAGTGTCACACACATGTTTATCATTATTATTTTTACTAATAAATTATAAAATATTTAAAGAGAGATAAATATGAATATAAAGAATATTTTATTTATTTAGAGAGATGCTATACTTCTGGCTGCATTCCTCTTTTATTAATACTTTGTCAGGAATTTGAACAACGGATATATATGCTCGACATTGGATGTAGGCAAGAAGGATGTATATATGAATTGAACTCATATGCATTTTTTATTTTGAAAAGGAAATTAATTTACTAAACACTTTCTTAATATCAAACTTGACTCGAACTAAGGAAAATGTCACATCATCTCTAACTTGTCGGATGGAACACAGTAAACACTTTATTAAAAGGGAAATCGTGTGTGTATTGATTAAGGATTTTTTTAAAATAACTTTCTTTTAATAAATATTCACCTAAATATATCTGATTCTAAATATTTAGAAAACTATCTCAGAATTTAATATATTTATAAATTATGTCGGAATAACTTACACAAATATATTATGACTTACACAAATATGTTATAATTTACATAAATTTACTGTAAATTACACAGATACATTGCAACTTGCTCAAATTTGTGTGGTTTACACAAATAGTCTATAACTTACACAAATATGTTATAATTTTAAATATCCAAACTTGTGTAACTTGTAATATCTTTATCTATGCTATCTTCGTATAATTTTATAAATATGTTAGCACTAAATATATATAATTTTATAAATATGTTAGAATTAGACATATTTTGGTAAGTATTTATTAAAAAAATTATTTTTAAATTTTTTTATTAATATGTTAAAATTGTGTCAAAATATATTATTAAACTATTTTCCCTTAGAAAATATCTCTGTCTATATATAATAGAGATGATTACTTTTTATAACTTGAACAATCCAATCAAAGGTTATGTTGAAGAAAAGGACTCCGAGATGTCAACCGGGGACAGGTGATATTGGCAAGCATCACATCAGGAAGAGGTCGACCACCACAGTAGCTTTTTCCTTCCCTCTCTCAAGATTTGGGACCTTCTTGTTGACAGCATGTGCCCGTTTTTTTTTTTTTTTGCTTTAGAGCTTTCTATTTTGCTCTCCTACAATAATATGGGGTATGATTGAGAGTACTATTAATATTTTTGGTCTGATTAGATAGCTTTTATTTTTTTTATTTCATATTTATATTATACGATGAGTTGGCCGATCTGATCCAGTTCATCGATCTAACCAAACTTTGATAAGAGGATCGAAATAAATAAAGTAGGGAATAGATTCAGATCCCAGATGTTTTTTATTTGTTTTTTTGGATTTTTCCCTTTAAAATGGACATCGATCTTGTTTTTACATGATTAATTCTGAAGAATATTATTCTTTTAATTAATACTTCTTTTTTAAGGCCAATAATTTCATGAATGCACTCACGGAAGGAAAGAATAATGTCACCGTTATCGTTTTAAGGGTATCTAAGAAGTACATAAGAGTTGTCTAAAGTGATTTCATTTTTAGACTTAAAATGTAAAGACAAGTTACTCTTTCTTTAGTATCGAAATAAAGAGCAATATTTTGATGCTTATCTAGATGTATGAGATCATGATCAGTTCGTATGAAAATGGCAATCTATATATATGAGTAATTCTATAATAAATTAAATTCAAACCTTCTCAGTTTCGAGTTTAAATATGAGCACAAATCATCCCACATCTTAGACAAGACAAGCTAACCATGTGTCTTTAGTCAACCCCTACGCTACTTTAATTATCCTTGTACTTTATACCACCCAATGAAGAATGAAAATTTTGAGCTTATTTATCCTTAATCTTTAATCAAATTATCATCATAACAAAGGTGGGTGACCTCAGAATTGATCACAAGCATATATATATGATCAAGGGGAGGGGCCTTCTAGAATGGTTTGGCTCCCCCTGCAGATGCGGAAGCCTCCATTTATTGGTTCATATCCAAAACGAGAAGATAGAGAGAGAGAGAGAGAGAGAGAGAGAGAGAGAGAGAGAGAGAGAGAGAGAGAGAGAGAGAAGGGTAAGTACTGTAGTTGAGAGAGAGAGAGAAGGGTAAGTACTGTAGTTTTTTTTTTAAACAAGTGGCAAGTACTGTAGTTGAAAGAAGACATAGGATGCTAGGTGCATGCACACTTTGCCCCTTGGTGCAGCCAAGGGTATGGGGTTTGAACCCATGGGCTGGCCCTTCAATCAGACCAAACTCATAAAGAAGGTAAGCTTATCCCACAAGTTTTTAACTAGATTATTAGAAAGTGTGTTGTGGGAAAGGCCAGGGCAATAGCTTGTGCTAACTTGACATAACACCTTCCTTTTCACATAGATTTTAGTTTTTAAATTTTAGTTCTCGAAACTTTATAAAAGAAAGGGTTTAATCCATAGATTCACGAGGGTCAACGTTTGAATACTGTCATAATATATATATATATATATATATATATATATATATATATATATATATATATATATATGCAAAATTTAGGAAGAAAATAGAAAAATTTGCTCGTTACCCTGACAAAAGGGGGCAATTTAAACTTCCAAGTTGTCTTCAGATTCAGATGCCATTATTCTTTCCTTTGGAGCAGTGACAACCAAGTTACTTCCCTTCCATCCTTGGTAACCATAACCTGGAGCTACAAACAAGAGAGTCCATTCATCTACAAGAAATAAGTGTCATTTTCCTCTTTTTCTTATCCTCCTTCTGTGTAGACTGAGAGAAGGTCCAGTACATAGAGTTGGCACAACTACATTAAATGTTGCATCCAGCTGCTGCTCTTGCTGAAAGATCCAAAAAAATTCACAGCACATGAGAGGAGAAGGGAAGGTGGGTGAGTCTAGTGTCCCCCAACCCTGCCACCATTTGTATTTAGGGTTTAGAACCTAAAAGGGCAGATGAACATATTGAAGAAAGATTGAGAACCTTTTACAACATTGGTGTATTGCGCCATGTTGGTAGAGAAAAAGTAGATCTTTTTAGTGGTGCACTAGCACTAGTGGACGGCCATGCGGCTGGGTTATGACAATTTTGGTTTGGATAAAATAGAGGTTTCGACTTTGTCATTGTCTAGAAGTGGAGTGAATTGAAAAGGAGTGCTTTTCTCATGCTCCAGCTAAAGTTACCCATATCCCTAATTTTTTCTAAGTCATCATCCCAAAGGAAATTTTGATCAAGCTCACTTGATAGTTTGCCAGGTTCATTTCATCTTGTGCCTTCCAAGATGTGATCTCCTTCACTATAACACTTTTGATAGGTCCCTTGCGCCAATCCTTCCAGCCCTTAATAGACTCGGTACAGGCGCAAATGTGATATGTCTAACCTTGATCCATTGAAAAAAGAGAGAGCAAAGAGAGGAAGAACCCAAGGCTTAAGAAAGGGGATTTATCTCATAACGCATCTTACATTTATTATGGCCCTCTTAATTGTCTTCAAGAGAAGATCAATAGTTGTAGGTAAAGTCAAGAAGGACACATGTCAAGCAAAGTATAAATCCACACTTCCTGTCACTCAACTCCCATTTATGTTCTCAAATTAAGCTTAATTAAATATTGATTTGACTATAAAAGGGTTAATTCTAAGGATCCGTTTTTAGGCTTGACTTCTTTGCAAGTTGGATCAAAGATAGCAGTCGACAAACCCCTTGTTCTTTCTCTTCCACAGCTTGAAGATTCAGGTTGGGCACATATGTCGTCGGCCACTTCTAAGGATCTCTTAAGAATGATCAATCACATCATTAACATCATCCATGGGAATAAGGATTTCCATAACTCCCCTAAAAAGTAAAGACATAACTTGGTTAAAAAACTCAAAGAACAGTAAGGCTGAGGTGACACCTGGGGCCCAACCGACCACTATAGTCTCTATGGAGCAATTTCAGGCCCTTGCTTGGTAGGTCACTGATTTGGGAGAGGCAATGAAAGGGTTGGTGGCTCTCCCCTACCTAGTGGGGGGGCTAACTAGTTAGATAACCTCTTCCTCTCGAGCTGGAGGACCCCTCAGAAGATCACCCAAGATCTTCCACAGGTAGCACCACTCGTTCTAAAGCCTCCTCAACTGGTGGATGCTTTCGAGATGGACACAAGAGCATCTAGAAGCTCCTTGTTGTAACCCTCGACCAACCTCCCATAAAAGGCCTCCACCATGCATCTCCTGTCCATGTCTAGAAAGAGTACCACTACCCTCACCTACCTTCGGTCACCCTTCACCAAGGATGGGCACTCGAGAGGAAGTTGGAGGAAGTCTAGAAGGAGGTTCAGAGGTTGGCCAGGTAGATTCTTAACTCAGCTACCACTTCCATCACCTACCTCTAGTTGCCATTCATTGAGAAAATATTAACAACAATACATCTGATTGGACAGCTCCAGAAGCTGAATATGAAGGCATTTGATATCCTCATACTCATCCGGTCACTTGGATAAGTTTAACACTCTCATATCTTTCCAAGGGGTCTTAGATGAGGTCAAGTCCAAGGTCTTTACAACCTTGCTTGAGGGAGGAGCAGAAGTGTGGTTCAAAACTCTTCCCTTGAGGTCTATTTCAGCTTTCCAAATGCTCAGGTTCCACTTCTTGGATCACTTCTTAGGTTTTGCCTACCTAGCCAAGAACTCTACTGTCCTCCTCTCCATCTGACAATAGTCTGATGAGTCTCTTCGAAGACATGCTGGACTCTTCCATGCAGACTCTGTAAATCCCAAGGCTCGACATTGCCACTACCTTCTTCGTAATGATGGGAGGAACCATTGACCTCAACCTACGAGGTTTGTTGGACAAGAAGACACCGACTACTTTTGTTGAGCTCACTATCACCCATTTGTAGAGAAGTGTGCATAGACATCAAATGTGTAGCAGAAGTATATTTAAAAATAAAAAACACATTCCGCACAAGAACTTATCAGATCATAATGTTATCCGGGTGCATGACATTCATTTAATTCATACAAGGGTGAGACTTTCTCACCTAGGGGAGCTCGTATATCCCATGAAACACAAAGACGGTCCAGCGGATGAAGGAACTCACGTGGCCTCCCTGAAGCGGTGTCCATATGGAGGTCTCTGGCAATGACGGCTCCTCCCTTGTGTGCACCTCCAAGGTGCACCAACAACAAGGGTAGCAGCATTAGCAGCCGTAGCAATAGCAGTAGGTGCAGCAATAGCAGCAAGCAAGAGAGGGAGAGCTCTGCTCTCTCTCTTTTCTTTCTCTTCTCTCCTTGTAAGAGAACAGAGAGAGAGAAGGTTGGAGAGTGGAAGAGTGAGTGAGAGTGTGGTGGGAGAGGGCTCAACGTGTAGCTCTCTCCCACACCCTCTACTTCTATAGAGGGCAATCGACCAACCATGCATGGCCCGCACGTCGTGCGGCCATGCTGTATACAGCCTGGAGTACAAGCAGCCATGCCTGTGTTGATGACAATACAAGTTGTCACCAAACAATGTTGGCAACATAGGTCACTATCGCCAAGACTCTATTGGAAATAGTCGATCATGTCACCGAGATTCCTAGCGACAATCGACTATGTCGCCAGAACCATCTTGGTGACAGTCGATCCTGTCACCAGGATCGTCTTGACGATAGACTATCATTACTCTATCTTTGGTCAAGAGCCTACTGGATAACTCTTATCCAACCCTCTATCACCATCGTATCAACCACTTTTTGTGTGTGACTCTCTAGGGCTAATACCGAGCTGACCATTAGTTGCACCTGTTAGAACCCCTTTGACTTAGAACTCCTTCTGACTAAGTGAATTATTATTATCTTCATAATAATTCACTTAACTCATCGACTATGGACGTAACAAGCTACTACCTCATAGTTCCCAGAAAGTACAGGGGGATCAAATCCATTGAATCTTTCTGCCTATAGTTACTGTGTACCTTTATTCCCTCATCCATCTAATATCCAGAGACCGTATGTTAGGCATGGTATTGTCAAGCCTATATGGAATCCATTCGATTCTCGCTCTTATCAAATTCTCCTAAAGAACTCTTTCTCTCTCAATCCGATTGACCCTAGCCAGAGATTTGTCTGAGCAAGAACACACAAGATATTCTTCTCATGATACTGAGTGAATGATCTTTTATTAACACACAATTACATTCGTAAGGTTAGTACTATTCCCAATAACCAGCTATACTATATCTGGGACTTTCAGACCTATAAGTCCGACATCAAAGAATAGAGTAGTCAAACACGACATCCTTGATATCTCAAGTCTAAAGACCAGTTACACAACTAGAGCACAAAATTGTTGTTTAACATCAGGTATCATCAACCATACAACATTCCGAGAGCGGATCATTCAGTGAACTCATTCTCTAATGAGCACATGCACCATACCCCTAGTGTCTCCACACAAGTAGCTATGAGACCAGCTACCTCCACCATACAGACGAATATACAACACACCAGTCTATCCAGTTATCTCGATATCTTTCTCAAGTAACCTATGACCAAGAATATTAAGGATCTATGTTTAAAAAGAATTGGTCTCATTATCATAATCTCATCATGATCCAATTCCTATTGCACAGACCCATAGACATCACAATATAAGCATCATGTAATATATGTAATATAAAGTGAGAAAATGTCATTACTATTATTACCAAAAGAGATTAGTATAATATTACAAGTTCCATCACTATAAAGTGAGTTGACTTGTAGGACACTCATAACTAGCACCATCTAGTAGAAGACTCCATACGAGTTGTTAGAATCCGGCATAGCCCTCTCAGAGGAAGCTCGATAGCTGCTTTGTGCCTTCCTAGAAGAGCATGCCAATGTCTTCATATAGTTGGAGGGCGACGTACTTAGGGTCAATCTAAAGGTCATCACCCACTGGCTTGGTGTCAATCTTATAACTCACCTTGTCAAGTAGAAGAAATGATTGCTTGATAAGGAGCGCGAGGTGAACGTCTACAAGCAACTTCAAGCAAGGAGATGGATCAGGCTCTTTTAAGAAGTATCCTCGTAAATAAGGCTTCTGGTAAATGGCATGATGTGCGTACACTTTACACACCTCAACAAAGTCTACCATAAGGATAGTTATCCTTTGTCTCGAGTTGACTAGCTAGTTGACGCACCTCGAGAGAGTAAGCTCTTAATCTTCCTTAACGCCTATTCTGACTACCACCAAATCAAAATATATCCAATCGACAAGGAAAGATGGCATTCAACACCGATCTTGGTATCCACTACTACACTTAGATGTTGTTCGGATTGAAGAATTCCAGGGCAACCTACCAACAATTTGTCAATCGAATGTTCGAGTCCCAACTCGGATGCAACATGGAAGTCTATGTAGACAATTTGAGGAAAAATATTGAGGACACCTCATTCATGGCAATCTAGATGTGATGACATTCTGTCACCTTGGCTCTGATGCCATCATGTGGCTCTATAGGGTGGCTCTCTAGTAGTCTCAAGAATAGGCCATTATGATGGCCCTAGTGAGCCAGCATGTCACGTAGTCCCAAGGATATCCTTCATTGCAAAAAAACATCATTGTGTATGCCCACAGACTTGAACATGCCTTGGCTCTGCATGATGTTCCAATGCTGACCTCAGCCCACCTTTTCGAGCAAAGGCCGATTGCATGAACCACTCAACAACGCTGGCGATGAAGAGTGGCTTAACTCTGAGCTTGATATGAGCTACACTAGTCACTGGCCGAGAGTGGGAGGCTTATGATAGGCCTCCTAGGCTAGCCCCTCTAGCCCTTAATAGGTTTATCCCAAGTGCAAAATGGGCTAGACTCAAGCCTAATCCCTTGAAAGAGGAGAGAGAAAAGAGAGGAAGAAGGAAAGGCTCAAGAAGGGGGATTTATCCCATATATGATCTTACATTTACCTTGGCCTCTCAGTTGCCTTAAAGGAAGACCAGCAGTTGCAGCCAAGGCCAAAAAAGACACATGTCAAGCAAAGCACAAGTCCACACTTCTTATCACTCAAACTCTCATCTCTATTCTCATATTGAACTTAATTAAATATTGACTTGACCATCAGATGGTCAATCTCAAGAACCCCTTCTTAGACTTGATTTATTTACAGGTCATATCAAAGACAAAAGTTGACAAGTCCTTGTTCTTCCTCTTCCACCTCTTGAAGTTCTAGCTTGGACATGTCCATGGTTAGCCACTTTGAGGGATCTCTTCAAATCGGACCAACCATATCAACTTTGTATCCAATAAATATGAAAGATGTTGTCAGTATCCCACACCACAAGAAAGTAGTTAAATGTGTTTAATTAGTATAGGTGATAGAGATAGATAATTATTTCACTTACCAATTCTTTCCCATTCTTTTTATATGGAACACAAGTGAAGTTGACAAGGTCAATGTTAACCATGTTATTAGATAACTAAAATTGCCATCCATCTTGGCACTTTTTTAGAAACTCTATGTAAGCACATGTAGGGTTTGTTGAGACACATTACATCGTGCCATGATTTGTTCTCCTATTACTGCATAATTAATGCATGTGAGAAGGGTATTGTTTCCCTTAATCCATCCCCATTAATCAATCCTTTTTGTTAGCTCTACCCAAAGGGGACATCTTCTTAAGTTGAGGACGACATCGACAATGTCTTAATGATGTAATATGTTCCTTAACTAGAGTCATTGAAGATGGACACATTTGTCTTGATCACCTATCCCCCGCTCTTCTTCTATTCGGCCATATTATTTTCATGCTCACCAAAGAATTTACATTTATGGCTTCTTCTCCAACTAGTAGCTCTATGTGGGGGTTTGGAGGGTGGGGGTCCCCTTCTATCCTTAACTTGGTCATTTCCCTCGTAGGAGATCACCCATCTCTAGTTGTACAAAAAACATTTTGAAGTAACACTTATTACAAGATACTTTACACAAGAGTAATATTATTAATTGAGGTATATGAGGAGTAGCCCATTTGATGGAGCATTCCAGCATGTATAAGGAGGTTTGGATTTCATTCCCATCTACATCTTTCTAAATATTTTTAAAGATTATCTCTAAGAGATTCTCTAGACTTTGGGACATAATTTGGTGGGAGGGGATCTAAATATTGAATCTGGGATCTCTTGATTGTGCATATATATATAGCCTACAATGCTTTTGATACTTATCAATTAATAGGATCATTAATTCTCTTTCAATCTAACTCAAGTTTATTGCAAGAAAAATCTTACAATAAATATTGAGCATTGTTGTGCGCTCGGGCGCTCGGGCGCGGGATTTGCCCGGGCACCCGAGCTGGCTCTGCCTCATTGGTCAGCGCCCCTGTTGCGGGCCCCATGCAACAGGGCACTGTCTAATGGAGCAGCGCAAACTGGGTCCTCAGGCAAATTATTTATCCGAACGTCCAGACATTAAATATTTCTCATAAATATTTTTCAACATTTTTATGCCCCCACTATCCAATAAGAGTCCCCCAAACCCCCCACCATTATCTTTCTCCCACCAATGTGGTTTATATTGTTTCTTTTATAATGGGCATCTCTTATAGAGAGTAGATGCAATAAACAAACAGAAGGGTTGGCGGGTGCTTGCGGAGGACATGAGGGTGTATAGTCCCATATGCTCCTGTACCTTCCTTCCTTCCTTCTCGAGATGTGAAAACAAAACCCTAAAATTTAGGTACGAAGAATCCCACTCTTCCGCGTTGAAAACACTCTTCATGTTTCGGTCACCATCAGTTGTGAGTCGTGACCTCCCCCATATCACTGCTTTTCCTCTTGTAAGCAGTGTTCTCTTTTTGTCATTTTTCTAGATAATTTCTTCGCATAAAAATCATAAGATATAGGAATAAGTTAATTTCTCATTAAATCACATATTATTTTGTCTTTGGATATTGTCAACCCTATATAGACTAATAATTACGCGGAAGATATACAAATAGCAGCAAGTATTACTCTCTTTTTTCTTGATAAAGAAAGATAGAGATGTCAAATCGATTAAGTTTCTATCTCATGGAGTGGGTAGTCCATCAGTGGCACAAGTATAGACCATTCATTAAGTTCTAACTTTTATTCTGGTGGCTAGAGAAGGTTCAAGTGCTGTTAAAAATGTCAATCACACGTACAGGTTCTAGATTGGAGAAATTATAATATCTGACTTCAGAAATTAATACCAACAATTCCAATCCTTTGCCAATTCTTCATATATATATATTATAATGAAGCATGGCAACCAAGTTAAAACAAAGATAACTCACAAGCAAATGATCATATGATTGAACCAAAGAGAAAGGTTATTGCCTTGGACGTTACATTTAAGTATATGTGATTAGGTAATATCTCATGTGATATTTCTCACTAAGAAGTGATAAAGTGACAATTTATTATAATGTCACATAAATTTGTTGTAATCACATTATATTTAAAGTACAATGTAAATATAATAAACTGTCTCTGAACCAAAACATGCAATATTAACTTGATCACCGGATGTTTTAACTAATTAATTTGAAATAAGTGCCAGGTCTACTTCAATTAATAGTGCATCTAGCTCAGTGGAAACCAAACTCATCAAATCAATAGTGACTTCACTGACTAGGGCCATCTTCTCTTAAATGATCACCATCATCACATCCACTTCCCAGCTGGGCAGCATACCCACTGCAAGATGAACAGTTGTCCCACTGCTTCTCTCACTGTAATGGATGGGACGTCCTAATTAAGTTACTACTTCCTCTGTCTCTCAAGGTGAGATGAAGAAGATGAGAAAGAAGTCCTTATCCTCTCCCTTGAGGTGCACTGCATGCACTCTCTGCAACCTGCCATATTATATTGAGCTAGGTCTGCATATCCGGGTGTCCAGAGGAACAGGTCAAATGTGTTTTCTGAAGAAGACAGGCCATGGTGTTTTAGTTTGGCTGTTTTGGATCGTATCATTTTGTTTATCATTTGAGTCTGCATGTGTTTAGCACGTGAATGGTCTTGTTTCTTTGTGGACGTATGTACGGATAGATAGGAGGCTGGCAGGAAGAAGTTAGCAGCAAAATCCCTATATATCTTTGTGCAGGAGGAGAATAAGATGCATGCAGCTGCATATTTCAGCTGGGGCCTTAAGATCCTATCATGATCTGGCGCCAATCCTTTTGAAATCTTAGACAAAACACCTCTAATAACATACACCCAGAGAGAGAGAGAGAGAGAGAGGGAGAGAGAGACTAAAGAGGTTGCGGAATATATCAACACTTCCCTTTTCACAACTAACATCGTGAGCAGAGACGGATCTAGAAATTTTATTGAGTGGGGTCACTTAAAATAATTTTTAATATTTATATAAATAATATATTATATATAATATAAATATATATATACATAAGAGGTGACCCCAGTGACACAATTCAGTGTGTCACCCCTTATATAAATCCTCCTCAATCTCTAATTTAAATGGTCATTTAAGAAGAAAAAAAATTTGAGTGGGGTCACGTGGCCCCACTCAGTACAAGCTGGATCCGTCTATGATCGTGAGTTTGAACTCTCTCTCTCTCTCTTTTGACAAATATAATATATATATATATATATATATATATATATATATATATTATATATATATATAATATAATTTGAACTCTCATTATGAGAAAAAAAGATTTATAACTCATAAATCTGTGAAGCATCATACCTGAATACTCCCCTTGTGTGATGATATTAGTGGCGGATCTAAAATTTTCATTCAGTGAATATATTTTTAAATACATTTTTTGATCAAGTGGGGTGGCTAATGATAAAATTTATTTCACTAATAAAAAATTTTCGATCTAGTTGAGTCACAGGACTCGACTGACCTCAAAATGGTTCGCCACTAAATGACACTAAGAGAAGGATTTTGTGGTAAAAGAAAGATTTGCACAACAAGAATCTTCTGCATTAACTTGAAAAACGAAAATTTTTCTTAGAAATGTGAACATCGTGTTTGGGCCCTCTTGCCCAACCCATGATGTTGGCGCCTGATACCATCATACCACTCTGCATGGCACCACAAAATAGTTGTCGATTGAGGTGACATAAAGTCGCATCCTTCCATTGCCAGCCTTCTCGCCAAAATTCATGCGTGGTTGGCCGACCATGGTTTTCAAATGCACTTTCGCCTCAAAAGTTTGATTAGTTTTCAGTGGGGTATGTTTAGGTTGGGTTTGATGCTAAAATGGAATCTGTCTCTGGGCCGAGTTAACTCGGTAGATCTCTTTGACTTGATTTAATATTGGGTGGAATCGTCACATTTCTTTAAGTTTGTGAATTTTTAAGCAGGTCTAAAAAAATTCGATCCGTTAAAGTTTGGGTCGAATTCAGATTTTTCTATTTTATCCTAGTAAATCTGATAGACTCGTGATATTATATTTTCGATTAATAGAATCTCAAAGTGATCGATATAATATCAAGTTTTTGATTGACTATAAATCTCAAATCGATCGACTGATTTAAAATTTTACTCAATCAAATTCTAAATTGGTTGATTGACATTAAATAATTGGTCAATCAATACTCTTGACTGTATTTTTTAACAATATTAATAATTGTAATAAAAATTATTATTATTTTTAGATCGAGTCGGATCGAAGTCAAATTTATAATTTATTAAATTAGTTGGATCTAGCTCTGGCCCAATGTCGCTTGAACTTGGGCCTATAAAAAATATTATTGGACTTAGGCAGGACTCAGCTGGGGCCTATAAAAAATATTATCATATAGACCCAATCCAATGACAACATTAGAAATGACATTATCTAATGACAGAGGAGGAAATGTGTTTATTCATTAATGATGTTTCACTTCTAGGCTGCCCATTTCTCCGGCCACTTCTATCCAACCAAGCTCTCCCACCTATTGCCTCTAATAGAACCAGTGCAATTAGGATCAGCAATTGAAGTCAGATTAAGCTTTCAATTCCCCTTCCCCCAGATCATGCGACCCTATATCAAATTGGATTCGAAGTCAGAAAATTCTTTTGATTAATCCTTGTTTTGGAGGAGGCCAACCCAAAAAAAGTGGCTGTTCCCTCCCCCTTCTTATGGTAGGTGATTCATGGTGTATGCATGCATGGGACTAAAAATTAACCTGGATTGTAGTTATGAAAGGCCTCTCATATGCATGCAAGAAGTTGTCTAGAGAGAGCACCTACTCACCCACAACTCTGGACGGTCCAAGAGGTTTTGATCTTTGGCCTCCTCTTCTCAGCACTCAGGTTTTAGGCACACAGTTGCCTAAAAACTTGCCAACATTTTTTAATCTCCCTTCACCCATTGCAACCTAACAGTCTTTAGACAAAAAACCAGCAGGACTGGTGGGTGGAGCCTCCTCACAGTCTTAGCATGAAATGTAGTTGGACTGGTGGGTGGAACACACACCTCTCTCTCTCTTCAAAAACCCTGCGCCCTCTTCGTGAGGGATACAAGAGAGTGGCACAAAGAGGTGCTCAGGTGACTGATCAGAGAGAGAATTTAGTAGAGGTTAAAAACTCTATGCATGGGATGCATGTGGGAAGCCGGGACCCTCCCCTCTTTTCCAGGGTCCTGCTGCATGCATGCCTGCGGTTGCAGCTGCAGCTGGGTACGTGCGAAGACATGTCTCTGTCTTCCGTGTGTCTTGTGCCAATAAAAACTCTTGTGGCCCAGCGGACATGATGTCCGGGAGAGAATCTCCCTGTGACATCTACGATCTATCATATAAATTCTCGTTCACTCATTCATGAGTTACTGTGGTGAACATGTTTGGACAAAAAGTTAGCTGGAGCCTTCTTCCTCACCTCACCTCACCTCACCTCACCTTTCAAGATTTATGAGGAAAAGATGCCGACAACATGTTAAAATTTTAGTTTTAAAATTTCACTGATGACAACTTTTTTATTGTATGTATAACAGTTAAAGACATTTATATATGTTTGTACCCGACAGATGCTTGTTGCAAGTTTTACTGTTAGACCCTTCATGTAATAAATATTCCTCTTTCCAACACAATATAGCAAGTGTGGTGAGAACTCCTTCGTGTGATTGAATCACATATTTGGTCACCTCTATGTAGATTAATCATATTAACATATGGTTCCCATACTAACACTTGTTGCAGATGTGCACGGTGAAAATATACTTAGAATAAAATAACCTCATTTGATATATAATTCTCATCAAAGATGCAGTTAAACATCGAGCAAGAAAGAAATGAACCCAGTTTGGACCAGGCCCAAAGATGTGTGGAGATCACACGAGGGCCCAAGCCAAGCCCTGCACGGCCCATACGCTATCCACTTCTCGCCGCCCCCGCCGTTAGATGGGCCGGGTCTGTAAAGGGCTCGGCCTTCCAAGGACTAACTCGAATCCAGCCCATCCCTGCATCCCTTACACGGGCCAGGATGTGGGCCCCCACTGTGAAAGCCCAATGGACCATCAGATCGGTCCGACCCACGAACAGCCCCTATCAGAAGAGAAGATTGCGTTGTTCATCTCCTACGTCGAGTCTGTCCCATTTCTTTGCTTTTGCTCACTCTCCAAGTTGAGGGCCATATAAGAAAATGGTTTTAGGAAAAAAATTATACAATGATCTATTTGGTACCCCTAAAAAGTTAATCTATGAATTTTTTTTACTCAAAAGTTATGAATTTTGGCATCATCGATGAGACCTCATAAACCATTTTCCCCAATTTCTTTTTCATATAGGATTTTCACAGGGGAGACTATAGTCTCTACTCTTATTCCGGCGCACGACACTCAGTGTCTGACAGTCAACGATCGGCACCCAACTCCCAACGACCAGTGATCGATGGTCGACGATCGGCATCCGACACCCGACGACCAGCGATCGGTGCTTGATTATTGACAGCTGGTGCCCGACACCTCACGGTTGGTAACTGGTGTCCGATTACTAGTAGTCAGCGCTTGACGATTGGCGATTGTCCCTCTATGGCCGGCGACTGACTCCCTAGCAGTCGACGCACGATGCCCTACAGTTGGTCGGCGGCGGCCATTGGCCGTCTCTCGACGGCCAACAATTGGTGCTCGGCAGCCAACACCAAGCGATCGACGTCTGGAGCCCTCCGCCATGGCTAGTCATCGGCGATCGACGCCCTGAGCATATTTGTTATTTTTTAAAAAAATATTTCTGAAAATTATGTTAATAAAAAATAACATCAAGTTTTTCAAAAAAAAATATTTACATGGGTATTAAATAAATGATTATATTTTTTACTTTTCTATAAATATTTTTTCTTAAATTTTTTATATAAATATATTTTACAACCAACCCAAAGAATCCTCAATCTATTCCCATTTCCTTACAACACAAATTCTGAGGACAGTTTGTGTGTGAACCTCACAAGTAGCCACTTCCATGATTATGGTGAACCACGGTTCATGCTTGTTTTTTTTTTTCTCTTCAGACATGCTAAAGTACAGAAGACGAATTTCTTGTCATATGGTCTGTTAGTCATAGGATAAGATAGTCTTTACTTTGTCTTTCCGATATCTAGTAGTTCTTTGTAACTTATGCTCTACTTTGGACTCAAACTGCGTTGGAGTGTGTTCAGTGCCATATCAGTTGAGATGGAATGTGAAAAGTGCATATAATCTTGGAGAGAGAGACTTTGTGCACTTGTGCAAAGTGCACAAGTGCAAGTCATATGGATATTTTGCCTATGTGACATCATGCACATAGATTTTTTGTCCATGTGGCACCATAAAAGTTAGTGCCACATGGGTAAAATACTCATGTGACTTGCACTTGTGCACTTTGCACAAGTGCAATAAACTTTTCTCAATCTTGGATAGTTGGATCTTTCAAATTAAACAATTGAGTCAGTGGCGGAGCCATCTTGAGGCCAATGGGGTCCGGTGACCCCACTGAATTGAAAAGCTTTCATTAACAATGTTGAGTTTCACTATTAGTGATCTCACTGGATCAAAAAAATACATCTAAAAGTGTATCCACTGAATGAAAATTCTAGATCCGTCACTGAATCTAGTTATATTATTTGTAAAATGGTATGAGAGCAGGTGTCTTTCTCAACTTTATTTTTTGATTTGCGGCATCTCCTCCTATTTAATTTTCACTGCTCATTTTAACTGTGAGGGAAGTGCATATATTAATCTTAGACCCTTCCAACTTAATACCCGAACTTTATTGTTTGTAAGAAGATTGCATGCTAGATTGAATTCAGCAGAATTTAGGCTAACCAAATTTTAATTTGAGTTATACAAAACCTAGGAAAATAATACGTCTATTTCAATCTAATTAAACCCAATGTTAGTTGAATCAGATTACGCAACACCTTATAAGCTTTATATTACAACTTAGGAGTGACCACAAAATCTCTTTACACAATTACATGATTTATATATAACTGTGTAAGTACGTTACTTACACACTTTTGAAATAATGGTTATAAAATAATTGGGTTAATCCTTCTAAAACTATGTAACTATGTAATTAGGTAAGTCTTAATTATAGAGTTACAAACTTATAAAATTTCTATGTAGTTACATAGTTTCACGTGTAACTGTGTAAGTATATAACTGGGTAACTAGGTAACACAGTTACATGTGTAACTGGGTAACAAGTTATATTTTTGGGATAACGGTTACACACTTTGAGATAATGGGGGAGGATAACGGGGACAAAAAGCAGGGACTTAAAAATAAGTCCTGCATAAAGCAAAGACCGCATGATTTGGAAAAAGCTGACAGGGACCTGAAATTGATGTCAGATCCCTGCCAGGGACCTGAAATTAATTCTCCCTTATACAAAAGGGGTTAATTACGTGTACAGACCTAAAATAACACGTATATCTCTCAGATTTTGTCCTCATCAAACATACCCAATGTTCAAGTATATTGTATCACATATATCCTTGCCATTAAATTCCATTAATTGAATCCAACTACAGTTGAGATAAAGGATTGAAATGAATAACTTGCCTTCAATTTAAAAAGAAAAATTTTGTTGTACATTTTTTTTTTACAGAAGTGCCAATTTAAGTCCAAAAAATTTGCAGACTTAGATCTTTGCCCCACTGAAGTGCAAGAAGCAGCGCAAAAGCCTCAGCTTCTAAAGGGTAATTAGCCTTGTAAAGCCAAGATTTGCACTGGAGAACTTCACCTCTGGGAGAGAATAAGATACAGGCACCTGGAGCATTGTCTTCCTTAAAAGCAGCATCAATCAATAAATTTGGGTACCTCAACACCCACTTTAGGGCCCCCCCTGTACATCCAGAACCTTAATCCAACCTGACATGTCCAATCGAATCCTACCCAGAATCTGATTAGAATTTTGCTTTTGTTGCTCAAAGGCTAACAAACACCTGGCTTTCCATATATTCCACATAGTTGCAATGGCCATCTTGACTAGGGAATAGTCTTGCTTCCCATCTCCTTGTGAAAAAGTAGACCAAGCAACTAACCTGTCAGCTAGAGATTAAAGATTTCTGCTCTGCATCAACTCTATAGTTTAAGCCAAATTACATTCAAAGAAGATGTGATCTACAGTCTCTTTATGCAGCTGGCAAAAGGGGCAGAGTGGGTTGATCCAAGGGGCTGCTCTTGGTAAGTGAGCCAAAGTTGGCAGAGCATTCCATAAAAGGATTTCCAGACAAAATGTATCAGGTTAGGAGAGACATGGTTCAATATCCTGGAGTCCAGAGATTTTCCCAAACTTGGTGAGGAGTTTGAGGAGGAAGGTCTCACCTCTTTATCAAAGAGAAAACGATAGGCTGACTTAGTATTCAACTGCCCATCTTGAGTGAATTTCCAAACCAAAAGATCCTGATCACAAGAGTTCAACAGAGGGAGTCTGATCTGACAAATTTGTTCTGCCAAATACTTCTCAAAAATGTTGTGGATAACAGCAGGGTTCCAATTACCCCCACTGATCAATTCAGCTACAAGATTTGGAAGGGCACCATTATAACCCTTTCCAGGAGTGATAGGATCAAATTTGCCAGGCACCCATTTATCCTTCCATCTATTAATGCTAAAACCATTCATGACAGCCCAAAAGCAGCCACTTCTAAGATCTTCTCTAACTGCCATTAGGCTTTTCCAGACTTGAGAACCATTGCCATTCAACTTGATGTGCCAGAAAGGTTGAGACTTGCAATATTTGGCTCGAAGAATGGTACCCCAGACCCCATCACTATATTTGACAAATCTCCATGCTAGTTTCATCAAAGCTGCCTTATTGAAAATATGTAAATCTTTAAAGCCCAGGCCACCAGTCACTTTAGGCTTTTGTAATTTCTGCCAGGCCACCAGAGGGGGTCTTGAGCACCCCATTTCTCTTCCCCCACCAAATTTCTCTCTGATATCTATTAAGGTTATGAATAATACTCTTGGGGATAAGAGTAGATTTCATAATGTGAACTGGGATAGCATTCAAAGTAGACTTGATAAGAACTGCCCTGCCAGCTGAGGTATGGGTATTCGCCTTCCACAACTTTAGTCTTGTTTTGCACTTTTCTTCCAGGAATTTGAGGTGCTCATACTTGGATCTACCTAAAAAATAGAGGGGTACCAAGATAAATAGTGCTTCTCTTCAGCTCCTGAAAACCTGAAATTCTCCTCAGGTGGGCTTGCAAAGAGATTGGGGTATTGGGGCTAAACAAGATCCCAGATTCCTCATGTTGATATCCTGGCCTGACCATTCTGTGAAATTCTGAAGGATATTGATCATTTCCTTAAGCTTCTGCTCCTTCTCATGGCCAAAAAGGAAGACATCATCAGCATTAGAGAATATGTGAAACTGAAGGTGTTCTGATATTAACCTTGAAACCTCTGAGTCTACCTTCAATTACTCTCTCATTACACAAAGTAGACAGCGCTTCAATAGCCAATATGAACAGGTAAGGTGAAAGGGGGCACCCTTGTCTAAAACCCCTACTTGGGCAGATAAAGCCAGTAGCTTCCCCATTGATATTAATAGAGTAGGAAACTGAGGTTACACAAGACATAATCAAATTCCTGGCCTTGATGCAAAAACCATGTCTCCTCTGCATGTCATCAATAAAGCCCCACTCCAGCTTATCATAAGCCATGGAGAGATCCATTTTCAGTCCAAAGATCCCTGACTTGCCTGATTTGTTCTGCATAAAATGAATAAGCTCTTGAGCTCAAACAATGCTATGATTTTATTCACTTGAGTAATGGCTTAATGGCTAATAGGGGTGAACACGGGTCGGTTCGATCCGGTTTGACTCATTTTTTGGCCAAACCAAACTGAACCGAATCCCAAGATTCGGTTTAAATCGAAGTTTAATATTTTTATTTCGCAAATCTGTGCTTGGTGGAATGGCTAAGGCGCTGCCTCACTTCCCGCGGGTGCCAGGTTCGAATCTTGGCTTTCCACATTTTCTTCTTAAAAAAAATGGCCGGCTGACATCTATTTTTACCAAAAAACTTGTGATGTGTAGCGCTACATTTTTTTTTATGTTACAGATACATATAAAATATATATATTCGGTTTACTTGGTTTCAGAAACTGAAACCGAACTGAATTCTGTAGGAGTCCAAACCTAACCGAACTGTTTTTCGGTTTGAACCAAATTCTGAACAGGCCTAATAACTAATGAGGTTGGCAATGATTTTAGCTATGATTTTATACAAGGTATTACTAAGACTGATTGGTCTAAAATCATTGGCACAAGAGGAATTAGAACTCTTGGGGATCAAAGTGATGAGTGTATGATTGGCCCCTTTAGGAAGAACCCCAATCTGAAAGAAGGATCTGACAAAATGATAGATCTCATTATGGAAAACATCCCAATTCTTTTGGGTGAAAGCAGAAGTTAGGCCATCGGGACCGGGAGATTTATAGGAAGAAACGAAAAAATGATATCATGTATTTTGATAGGGTTGGGATTTTACAAATGTTCACATTCTCCAGGTCACTGAGCTTCCTATTTTTAGCCTAGAAACTTGAAGAAGAACTTGTCCAAGTCCTACTGCGTTTGGAAATGTTGTGAGAAAATTGGAATCTCATTCTTTCTCATTCTAATTCTCAAATAGAAAATGCACTACTAAAAAAGTAACATACATAGACGGCTGAAAGCCGTCTATAAAAGATAAATAACCGTCTACAAAAAGTTTTGTAGACGACTGTGCAGCCGTCTACATAGCCGTCAACGAATATTTCGTCTACAAAAGATACATAGACGGCTATTTATAACCGTCTACAAAAATTGTATAAGTAGACGGCTATGTAACCGTCTATATATGTATGTAGACGGTTTGTTCCCATGTCTATAAAAATGAGATATGTAGACGGCTACTACAGCCGTCTATAAAAAATATATATGTAGACAGATATAATAGCCGTCTACAAAAAAAATTTACGTAGACTGCTAAACAGCCGTCTACGCATCTTTCACTTTTTAAAAAAAATATTTGGTCCCTGCTCCACCAACCCGTTGGTGGAGCAGAGGTTGCAACTGACCGCCGGAGAACCTTCATCAGCTTCAAGGTCGGCCTTCTCCAAGGTTGGGAGCGCCGTTAATTCCCGTGCGGGGAGCTTCCCTCTTCGGGGCCGAGAGGGCGTTGACGGCCACGATCTGGGGGCGCACTTGACGTTGGGAGGCGACCACGATGAGGGAGGCGAGCTTGGGAGGGCGGTGTCGAGCGCACTGGCCTCGGCTGGTTTCCCGTTGTCGTCGTCGGCTGGTATGGCGAGGCGGTGGCGAGCTCCGGTGCGAACGGCGCAAGGGGAGCGGGGCGCGAGGGCAAGGACGAGGCGGCGGCGAGCTCCGGTGCGAACGGCACAAGGGGAGCGGGGAGCAAAGGTGAGGACGAGGCGGCTGGAAGCACGGCGCGGCGATGATGGCGGCACTGAGGCGGGGCACGAAGGCGGCCCAGGTGCGCGTTGCTGCGAGGGAGCGCGGGGCAACGTGCGCCGGCCCAGGGGCTCGGGTGCAGGGAAGGCCGACACCAGGGAAGAAGGCTTCCGGAAATGGAGGGGGAGGAGGTGCGAACGGGGAGGGGTTTCGTGCAGAGGATTGGGGAGGAGAGAGAACCGGGAGAGAGGGAAGAGGAGGCGGCGCGGGGCGTTGCGGTTATAAAGGAGTGGAGAGGATGGGGGAAATAAATTTTTTGGGTGATTTGAAGAAGAGGATAACCGGAAATGAATTTTTTGCGGGGGATTTGAAGGCGCGCCAATTTGTTTTGGCAAAAGCTAACGTGTAGTGCTGTAAATATATATAATTATTATATATTTAATTATTGTGTATATATTTAGCAAGATTAATTATATCTATTTATTTTCTCTACAAATATATTCATATATATATATATATGAGTATATATTTAGTTACATATGGAACTATTTTTTAAAAATTATTTTACATTCATATATATTAAATAATTATTTATATTTAAAAAAATTATTTTATATCTAACCATCACAATATTTTTTTGGCTCAATAGTCAGTTGAATATATGTTATTATACTTATAAGTACATATATAGATATAAATAAAGATATTATACATAGATTCATAGATATATATATATATATATATATATCTGTCTATATATATATGTATATATATATATATAGAGAGAGAGAGAGAGAATATATATAGATATAGATCTATGAGAGAGTGGGATAATAATTATTTTTGCAAAAACCAGCAAAGAGGATGGCGGGAAATAAAATTTGTTGCTGGGGTTTCGAGAAGAGGATGGCAGAGAAATAAATTTTTAGCCTATGTAAATGTACATATATATATTATATATAGATACATAGATATAGACATTATATATAGATACATAGTTTTAGATCTCATATATAAATACATAGATACATATATATATATAGACAAATATACATATATTATATATAAATAAAAAAAGACATATTTATATATAGATATACATGTACGTACATATGTAATAAAGATAAACAAAGGTACATAGCTGGAATATATATATATATATATATATATATAATAACATTATGTTATATGCGAATAATGATGATTAGACATAAAAATTCTACATAAATCTTTAAATATATGAACAGCAAAACTTCAACATAGATTGCACAAAGCATGCATGCATGTTTATATGAATGAGACATAAAAAATGACTGCAATCATTGAAATGAATATCTATGTTTATAAGATAAACCAAAATTTGAAATGTACGAAAAAATGGTATTTACTCGTGTACAAAAAAGTGTACATGCAAGACCAAAAAATACGTGATGCAACTGCAGTCGTGGAAGCGAATATCTTTATTATAAGATACAAGATTTATTGAAATCTATACTGGATGAGAAAAAAATAATAACCTACAGTCAAACTAAGTTAAAATGCAGAGATGTTGAAATGGAAAAAAATTAATTTTAAATGTTGCATTGTAGGTTAAAAAACAATATAAATCAAGTTTTTACATAAACTTTGTCGTTACATATATCAATTTAAAAATGTTGGCATTTATAATGTATAATTTTCCTATAATATTTCTAATCAATTACATATTAAATAATTACTCTTATTAATCATTTTTATCTCAAAATTATTTTTAATATTAAAAATTTGAATCTTAAGTTTTAAATATTATTGGATGAGCTATAATTATATATAAAATAATTTACATATAAATATATATGTAGACGGCTAAAAAGCCGTCTACATATGTAGGATATGTAGACGGCTACATAAGCCATCTACATATCCTCTGTACGTAGACAGTTATTAACAGACGTCTACATAAGTTATGTAGACGGATATAAAGCCGTCTACGTATGTATAATATGTAGACGGCTTACTGAAGCCGTCTACATATCCTACATATGTAGACGGTTTAAAAAGGCCGTCTACATATCTTCTATACATAGACGGCTTGATCGAGCCGTCTACAAATGTGACTTTTGTAGACGGCCTCGATGTTCAGCCGTCTACATATCCTTCATTCCTTGTAGTGATGGTGACAGTGAATTCTCTAAAAAAAGATTTTGAAAAAATAAAGAGAGATAGAAAAATAATAATAATAAAGAGGTTCTTGATTTGAAGCTTCAAAAATTGATCTCTATATTTTTTTAAAGAAAATTTGATTTAAAAATAAAATAAAATCAACACATTGTATTCTCAAACACTCGTAGCAACCTTCGTGACTAATTAACACCGGTAAAGTCACGAAGATTTATTTCATCTCCCGCTTCTCTATGTGAAGAGAGAGAGAGAGATAGAGAGAGTATTTTAATCGTTTTCATCCGCTGCTTCACAGTTTTATTCACTTTGACAGAATATTTGATAGGTGTTGGTAATTAATTTCAAGTATATAACCGATCATTTATTTTTAAATATTGGATATGTTTGATGAGGCCAAGATTTAAATAAGAATAAGATAGATTTCTTGGGTGTATATATATATATATAGTTAACCTTATATACATTTTATAAAACAATGTGCGTACAAAAATAATTGTAATATTTTTTAACTAAGGAGGTTATTTTGACTATTTATTTGTTCTGAAATTATCTATATGGATTTTCAACGGTGGAAGAGAGGTGTTGATGATTCGATTTGATTCGAATTATATCATTGTTTAGCCAATCTAAATCAAATTGAATGAAGTCTTCAAATCGAACTAAATCAAATCGAGATTTTTCGATTTCGATTCATTTTCATTAAATTTTAATTGAATTTTAATATTTAATTACGTATAAATAAATTTATTAATATTTATATATTTAAAATGAAGATATATATATATTTAATTATGTAATATTTTTTAATATTTATAACATATATATTATAAAATATTATTATTATTATACATAAAATTTGATTTATTCAACTTATTTCGTTCAATTCGATTTTACTTATTGTGAAACCACCGAATCAAATCAAACGAGTCGGGATTCTCTCAGCCCTCCGTAAGAGGGGGGGCCGGTCAGTACATGAGGTGGGGGGGATTTTTTCATCCCTGTGTAAAATATCAAAAAAAGAAATATTTGAGGGGTGAAATGAAAAATCTCCCCCCCCCCCACCTTTTATACTGACTGCCCCCACTACGGGGGCCGAGAAAATCTCGATTCAAATCAAACACACACTAAATTAAATTGAATTAAATTAAATCAATCTATTCGATTTGATCTTTCGAATTGACCCGAATTGAAGACCCTGATGAAAGATTCATGCACGAACCCTCCTCGTCAATTCTGATTGGCCGCGCCACGCCGTCGAACGTCACTGACGGGTATCTTTATTACCTTTTTCAGTAAAAAAAAAGGAGAGGGAGAAATCTGAAATTGGCGAAAGCGGAGGTCTTCGCAGTCGTCTTCGTCGACGGCGGCTGTGATCGGAGAACCAGAGAGAGAGAGAGAGGTGAGCGGAGATGCACTCGTTCGGGTATCGCGCGAACGCGCTCGTCACGTTCGCGGTGACGATCCTGGCGTTGCTCTGCGCCATGGCCACCCTCTCCGACAATCTCAACGTCCCCGCCCCTACCGCCCGCATCGAGGTAGTCTTTTGCTCCCCTAAATTGTTTGATCCCACCATTGGTCAGCCTCGATTTGTTTTCGAGGCGTGATCGGGATTTCTTCTCCCGGTCTGTAGATGTCTGGTGGAAGTGGAAGTTCTTCCTGTGAGGTATTCTTGTCCGTGCATCATCAAATTCAGAACGTTTCCGACTCTTTGTAGACGGAAAACGATGGAATTGGGATCCTATTAGTATGACTTCTGGAGAGTAGAGAGCTAATAGAAAACCCCCTTTTTGGAGGGTTTTGGGAGGTATAATCCTCGAGCACCGCGGCATTTTTCTTCCCATGTGCTTGAATAAGGTTTTCAGTAGGTCGTTTTCATATTTTGCGAATGCGGATGCAGCAGCATTCGGTGCATAATCCACGTTTTTGCCTCTCACTTCACACAGCTGTGAACACAGTAATCATTTTTTTTTCTTCCTTTTCGTTTTGTACATCTGCAGGTGCTGAATATAAACTGGTTTCAGAGGCAACCAAATGGAAATGATGAGGTGATCTCACTTCCTCTCTTTCACTCTGTCCACCAATTGGTTCTCTCTCTGGTTATTGCCGTTGCGTCAAATTTTTTATGTGTAATTGTGTGCTTCCCTATTACATCGGTCAATTCATATGATTGACCCATCTCATGCATATAGGTGAGCCTGACAATGAATATCTCTGCCGACCTGCAATCAGTGTTTACTTGGAACACAAAACAGGTACGCGAGTTAATAGTGGTTATGCAACTCCAGATACGTTGTTCTGAATATTTGTGGATTATTCCTCTGCTATTTCTCTGTCATTTAAACGTGTGACCTCTAACATAGAAGAAGATACTCTTCTCTAAGCTTCATGATAATTTTGTAAATTTATGCCTTATTTTAAAGCATCTACGCTCTCAGGAAATCAATCCTTTCTTAGGTTTTATATCAACGCTTTTATGTAAACAGTGCCTGGTCAATGAACAAGGCTTGTTACTTTTCTGTTGCAATTGAGTGTATTAGTTTATCTAACTCGCCCAATGTACTACTCTTCTACTATTTACAGTCTCATCTAAGCTGATGCACTTCTCACTATTGCTTCGTGATGCCTGTATATTTCATGCCAGGCTTGGTATCGTAGACCTTAACTTACTCCATTACGAGCTATATCAACCATTTATTCTGGTGCAAACCATTTTCCCCTTTTCTTTTTTAATGGAATTGTTGTATGTATTGTCTTTCATGGTACCTTCAGGCTTATCTAGCGTCAAGTTTCCATCTTTGTGTATATTTTTGTACTTGCAACTTGGATAGGTGAATTGAAATTCAATAGAATTTTCCATGTTTCTTTTCTAATCTTAAGCCCTGATGCAGGTCTTTGTCTTTGTAGCCGCTGAATATGAGACTCCACAAAATTCTTTGAATCAGGTACTTCTACAATTTTTTCTTTTCCAAGTTGTTTAGAAATGCCTCCTTTTAGGAAATAGTAGCTATTAGTAGATCATCGTGTATAATTCTTGATGTCTTAAAGTATCATTATTAATCCTATATCGGATACAATGCCTTTTCTCACCCTCTAACTCTCTCAAAAGAGGCCCAAGGGGTACAAGTAAAGAAGGGAATAGGTGGCATACACACAGTTTGATCCACCCCTTCAACTTCTCTCTCTCACACACACAAACAAGCTAGAGCTAAGCCGAATTTGACTGTCGGAAGGTTGGTCCTAGGAACATCTCTCGATGTTGACTATCTTATAGGTCGAACGTCCTCGGCTATCCACCTCGACTAGCTGAAGTCTCAAGTCGGCCAGACCTCAGCTTTATCACTATGGTCAGCCAAACCAACCACATTATCCTCGGTTATACACCTCGGCCAGTTGAAGTCTCAAGTTGGCCAGACCTCGGCCTCATCAATGTGGTCGGTCAAACCGATCACATAATTGGCGTCGTCTATGGAAAAGACAACTAAAAGTCAGTATAGCTTTCTCTACCGTTTCCTTTATTTTACCTCACCAGAATCTAAGGCCAAGGTCAATCAAGTCTCGTGCTACCACCTCGACAGACTCGATATATGAGGTCAAATGTCCCGTATGCTGCGACCTCCCAAATCTTTTAAGTCCCAGGTTGGCCAAGTCCTGTGTTGCCACCTTGGCGAACTCGATATATGAAGTCAAATGTGCTCCATATTGTCACCTTTCAAATGTTCTAGTCCCAGGTAGGCCAAGCCCTATGTTGCCACCTTAGCGAAATCAGTACATGAAGTCAGATGTGCAACATGCCAAGGAATTTCAGATCAGATCGAGGTCTGAGATTGGACCCTGCCCCTGATCCCCATCTGGAATCGGATTGGATCGGCTAGGATCCCCGGAAATTGAAGGAATGGGTTGTGGGGATCAGCCGAGATTTTGTATATCACCTAATTATTGACCATTTCAATATAAAATTATCTAGGAAATCTAAATCAGTCTGTTTGGAGTGGAATTGGATCAACTATAGCCAATTCCGATCCTGATTGGGCGATTCTGCAATCTAGGCCCCGTGTTTCCACCTCCCATATATTTGAAGTCCTAGGTCAGCCAAGCCCTTGTGGCCACCTCAACGGATTCAATTATGATGTTGGACATACCCCGTACTACCACCTCCTAAATATTCTAAGCCCTAGGTTGGCTAGGTCTCGTGCTACCACCTCTGTAGATTCATTGAATAAGGTTGGAATCATCCAATGCTGCCGCCACCAAACTATTTTTTGAAGTTGGGCGTGCTCAATACTGTCACCTCTCAAATGTTCTGTCTTGGGTTGGTTGAAAAAAGCTCCACCACCTCGGCAGCCTCAGGTCAGTTGGGCAACGCTCTACCACCTTAGCAGTTTTAGGTAAGTTGGACTAGGCTCCACCACCTTGGCTAGCGGTTGGACCACAGTCCACTACCTTGGCAGCCCCAGGTCGGCTAGGCAACGCTCCACCACCTTGGCGGCTCTAGGTCAACTAGACAAGACCCACCACGCTGGCTGCCTCAGGTCAATTGGACCATAGTCTACCACTTTGGCGGCCACCACCTAAGTCCTTGGTCGGCTAGTCCAATCTTCACCTTGGTAGTCTCAAGTCGGCTGGACAAAGCTCCCACACCTCAGCTACTCAAGTTGGTTGGACAAAGTTCCACCATCTCAGCAACTTCAGGTCGGCTAGATAGTGCTCCACCACATAAGTCTTGAGTCGGTTGGATCAAGTTCCATCACCTCAGCGGTCTTGGGTTAGCCTAGACTAGGGCTGCAAGCGAGTCGGGTTCGGAACTAGAAACACAGGTTCCGATTTTGATAACCGAAATATAGTTTTGATTCTGATAACATTATCGGAACCAAAATTTCGATAAGTTAAGATATTTACCATGGTTTTGTCTTTTGAGTTTATAAATAATTTATCGAAAATAACTGATACCAATTATTTTTCTATTCTGATAGTTTATCGGAATATCCGATATCGATTCCGATAAGTTATCTGTATCATTTTTCAATTCCGAAATCGATAATTTTTATCGGAATCGGATCGAAATAACTGAATATCGGGTTCCGTTTGCAGCCCTAGCCTAGACCAAGTTCAAGGTCAGTTGAATCATCTCGGCCAACCCTTACCTTGGCCAGTGAGAGCTCCAAGTCGGCCAGACTCTTCACCTCCGCTAGTAGGAGCCTCGGCCAATAGGAGCCTCAGGTCAACCAACCCCCACCGTGGCCAGAGAGAGCTCTGGGTTTGCCAAACTCTCCATCATGTCCAATGGGAGCCTCAAGTTGGCCAAATTTCTCGACCAACCACCACCTTGGCCATCGAGAGCTCTAGGTCGGCCAGACAGACCTTGGCTAATGGGAGTCTCAAGTTGGCCAAACTTCTCGACCAACCGCCATCTATGCCAGCCAGAGCTCTGGTCGGCTAAACAGACCTTGGCTAGCGGGACCCTCAGGTCAACCAAATTTCTCGGCCAACCCCACCTTGACCAGGGAGAGATCCAAGTTAGCTAGAGTTGTCATCTCGGCTAGCAAGAGTCTCAGGTTAGTTGGACCCTTCACCTTGGCCAACGGGAGCCTCAGTAGGTCAAACTTCTCGGCCAACCACCACCTTAATTAGAGAGAGCTCTAGGTCAGCCAGACTTATGGCCTTAGCCAGCGGGAGCCTCAAGTCGGACAAACTTCTCAGCCAACCACCACCTTGGCTAGCAAGAGCTTCGAGACGGCCAGACTCTCCACCTCGGCTAGTAGGAGCCTCAGGTCAGCCAAACTTCTCAGCCAACCCCACCTCGGCCAAAGAGAGCTCCAAGTTAGCCAAACTCTCCACCTCGGCCAGTAAGAGCCTCAGGTCAACTGGATCCTTCACCTCAACTAGTTGAGCTCCAAGTCGGCTAAACCATTTTGGACAGCCTCATCTCAACGACACTCAGGTTGACTGGACAACGCTTCACCACCTAAGTCTCCAAACTCGGAAGGCCTCATCCTACAGTGCAAGCCTAGTAATATGATGCAAATTGAGTCGAAACTCTAAACCCCTGACACAGTACTTGAGTCTCGGGCTCATGATAGGGCTCCTGGGCCAGCCCCATTAGTCTTAGTGGGCTCGGCCTAGGCCCACCCCTTGGAAGAGAAGGCAAAGAGGGAGAAAGACAAGGTTAATCCCATATTGGATACCATGCCTTTCCTTACCCTCCAATTGCCTTCAAAAGAGGTCCAAGAGGCACAGATAATGAAGAGGCTAGGTAGCACAGACAATTTGCTCCACGCCTTCAACTTCTCTCTCTCCTCAAACAAGCTAGAGCTAAATCAGACTACCTTGACCGTCAAAGGGTCAGCCTCAATAGCATCCTCCAAGATTGACTATCTTTGCAGGTCGGAGGTCTTCAACTATCCATCTCAGCCAACATCTACCTCTGTCTGCTGAAGTCTAAGGTCGATCAGACCTCGGTCTCATCACTATGGTCGGCCAAACCGACCACATCATCCTCGGCTATCCACCTCGGCCAGTTGAAGTCTCAAGTTGGTCAGACCTCGGCCTTATCATTTTTGTCGGCCAAACCAACCACATCAATTATATATCACTCTGGACTATTGTTCAAAGGCTTTGGGATACACATTAGAAGCAAGAGTTCTGGAGAGACATCTTGCATATACTATAGTTAGGAACTGCAAAACAGTTGCAGAAAGCATATTTCCTATGAAAATTGTGATGACATATTGTTTATGCACAATGTAATTGAGTTCCTATTAAATCATGTCTTTTTGGGCCTAAATAATATGCTCAGGATCTGTTTCCTCTGTTGTAATGTCTTCCATGGTGATGTTCTAGATAGTAGAAGAATCATTAATACATGAGAGTACTATCTCTGCAATCAGAAATGGTGGAGTACAAGTTTAAATGCTGGGTGAAAGCATAAGCCAGCAAACAGCTCTATGTTTTTGGCAAGAAATTTGAGGTCACAACAAGAAGAGAAGACAGGCATGGCTGCAAAGACTAGGTGGAGATTTAATGCCTATGTAGGTGAACAAAACTCAGCTCCACAGAGACACAGAGTTATTTAGAGTAGACTTACTAACTTTAATTGCAATATTTTCCAAAATCCAGCTGGATCAGCAGTCTAGGAAGAAACCTTGGACATAACGGTGCCTCAGCTCTTAGGAGAAATATGAATTAAAAACTACAAAATAGAGAGGCAAGGAAAAGAAAACTATAATCAATTATCCTAAATTTCCACCTTCCGATGTCATAAAGTTGTGATTTGCATTTACATACTTATGAGTCTGCTGAACACATTGCATATAAAAATACATGGTGTCTTGAAAATTTGGGCCACAATCCCTTGTGAATTTGCTATGAATATTTTCCAACGTTTACATTTTCTTTGGGGCTTGAAATATTTAGTAGGAGGTGATGGACATAGAAGACAAGCTTCTTCAAGAACGTAGTCTTGCCACTAGTTGACAATAATTCTTTTTTGGTGTGACAGCATTATTTTGTCCTCGTTAATGATTTTCTTTAAACCTGCAAATAAGGATGCTTTTCCATGTTATGGAAGAATATGTCTGGTGAAGTTCATACACTTGCTTTGTTTGATTTCTTTGCAATGAGCTGTGCTCAAAACTTAGCAGCATCCTATATATTTGGCGATAGCCATTGAATCTCAGACGAGTTGTTCAGGAGTTGGTTAGTCCCGTACCAGATATTTTAAGCCTCTCCACGGACTAGCTTGAGTTTTGGATCAGTGGTGACACTTGATTCTGAAGTTTTATGTGGGGCTGCCTTGATGATTTTGCATAAGAAGAAATTTAGCAGATGTTTTTTTCTGAAAGTCTCCATCTCATTAAGATGAATTTATTTTGTACATGCCATTTTCTTCTCCTAATGCTGATAGTGCTAATTTTATCTATTTTCATGCACAAATTTTTTTAAAACCAAAAATGGCATTTATTTGATATGAGTCCTTTGGGAGCAGGTTTCACTTTGGGATGGTATTATTCCATCCAAGGAGCATGCAAAGTTTTGGATTCACACTACAAACAAGTACCGCTTTATTGACCAGGCAAGTGCCATATGTTATTGTGGACAATTATATGAAATGAATTATTTATTTGCTATTCCTTGGGCAACAATGATGGTGCCAATGCCCCCTCTCAGACTAGACAAAAAACTTAACCCTTGTCTTATGAGTGTCGAAATTGAATCTTCTAATTGTCCATGCTTTCATTTTATGAAAGGCAGGATACTTCTGCAATACCACTTTTTATACCTGGCATTAGAAAATTTTCTTTTAGCGAACTGCAGGACCTGGTCAACAATTCAACTTTAAAATGATTGTGCTCAAAGATAGATTTTGGTTTGCTTCCTGAAAACATCTCCTAGCCCAGCTTGAGTTTTGATTTTCATTATTCATCATATTTTTGATCTTATACCTGTTGAAAGGTGTCACACGCTAGAAAGGTTTGCTCCGAAATGCGGCACTATAGTTGTTACCGGTATGGCGACCATCTTGATTGATTACGATCACATATTTCGAAAGTCAATGATGAGATTGTATCGACAACATGGTTCATTGTCTTATCAGCTTAACATGACATACTTTGTGTGCTGGTTCTCGAACTTGATACCATTATCTGAATCTGAGTTTGTTCCTGATTGACGTTACATCTTTGACTGGTTCTGTGTTCTGTTCTCTTACTCAATGTTTAGGGAAGCAACCTCCTCGGGAAGGAGGTGAACTTAACGTTGCACTGGCATGTCATGCCAAAGACTGGGAAGATGTTTGCGGACAGAATTGTGATGACGGGGTATCGTCTTCCAGAGGACCACAGATAGAGGGTTATGTCGACAGCTTTTCCTTCTTGTTTAGATACTGCTGTTGTTACTTGTTAGCACAAAGGAAAAAAATTTTGCAGCTAAAGTTTGCCTAGTACTTCTTCTCTTTGGACAAAGGTTTATCACGCTGTTGTTACACTACTAGCTTCAGCAGGCTCTCCTCTCTTTTCTTTCCTTCGTTTTGCTTGCCGCTTCTGTGATAGCAGTATGATAGATTGCCCATTTCCTGAATGAAGGTTTTACACAAAAGTATGGCATAATTACCACTATAAATTTGCATGTTCTATCAATGCCATTATGTTCATAGATTCCACTATATCCGGCAAATTGCTTCACCTGTACCCATCAAGGGCCAACACCATCATAGTTAACAGAATAATATTCCTATCATCTGATAAAGATTGAGTAAAGTGTGCTGACGATTTTGTGAACCCTAGTTTTTAACATTGGGTTTTAGAATTCTTTATCTTTGGACTGAAGTTTATTATATCGCTGTAAATTATCACATATATATATGACCTTCATGGATTTCAAAAATGTTTTTGAACTATATTCAAATTGCTGTAGTTATTGACCCTTGCTATGCTGGAAGACAAATGCTTGAAAAGCCACTCTCATGCTGGAATCATGAACCCTTCGGCGTCTGTCCATCAGCATTTCTTCACATAGCGCACACCCCAATGTTGGAGTTTGCCGAGAGGACTCTCGTATTATGAAACATGGTTTGGCATGCTGGATGCCGAATCGGATCGAATCAGGAGAAATTCGATTCGTCCTATTTCCATTGAATCAGATCGATTCTCATCCGATTTTCATGCGAATCAATTCGATTCAGACGAATCGTGGCGGATCAGGAAAAACTTGATTCGCCCCGATTCTCCGATGCGTCGAACTTTGTTATGAAACACTAAGACACCTTTTTATAAGTAGTTGGGATGCTCTTGGATAAGAAAATTTAAGATATTTTTTTTCTGTTTTTCCCCTCGGATGATTTTAGATAGGATAATGGAGAAGATTATTAAGCGTTTATCTTTGATGAGAAAAAGAAAATTAAGGTAGTTTTATACATTAGGACACCTCCTCAGTTAGCATGCTTTATGAAAGGTTGCTAAAGACGTCGCAGGGCAGTGACCATTGGCCAACGAAGAAACACAAACTTTTAAACCCATGAAATGGATAGAAAAGTGCTCGGTTGCTCTATCTAATTAATCGGATGGTTGGACTTTACATGTCAATAATATGTAAAGTTTAGTGTTTAATTAATGAAGTGAAACGTCGAGCAATACTTTTTATCCGTGAAATGGTTACAAAATATTTCTCATGGAAGTTTACATGTGCTAATTAACCTAAGATACATTTTTTTTAAATTTGATAGAAAATCTAGGTTACGACTCAAGAAAAGTCTCGAGTTTGAGTCTTAGTGAAGTCGTTTTATTTATATTATGTTTTATGTCATCTTCACTATATCAAGTAATTTTTCACATGTTTCTTGTCACATTCAAACACATAACTTGTCAAGAGGGTGTGGAACCACTTAAGTTCGGGATTGCCCCCTCGAATTAGCCAAGATGGTTTAAAGTAAAATAATAAAAAAAAACATTCTCCCAACGATTTATCCCTTTTGCAAAATGCACTACTCACCTAGGTGTATTAATGTCATGGAAAACAAAACCTTTCATCAACTATTATCAACCCACAAAAAGGGAAAAGGGAAAACAAGAGTTGATAACCATTAACCAACGATCGAGGACAACATAGTTTATGAAAAAAAAAATTAGCTATTTATTTTACTTTGGTCCAAAAAATAAGTTCTTGGGTAAGAATCTGATTAAGTTACCTAAGTCTTTTGACTTGGGTAAGTTATCCACCCTTTTAACCCCTTTTAACCACATTTCCACCCAATCTACCTGATTAAGAAAATTAAGTTTTTAAAGTGCAAAAAAATTTTAACCGTCCTTTTGTCCTCCCTTAACCCCATTTTTACCTGCTACCAAGGGGTTTGGGAGAGTCCTAAACCTGTCATTTTACCTTCTCTGACCTTCACACCGACGCAACTTCTTTAATGCCTCGATCTCCCAAGACTTCGCCATCAATGTCCATCTCATCATTATTATCATATCATCAGAGCCTTATCTTGTTATTCAGAGTCCATTGTATTATATAAATTTTGTTCTGTTAAATTTTTTTATCAAATGTTATATTTGTATTTAAATTTTAAAAAATTGATATTCTTCTTAATAATATCGCACAATCTTATTTTAAACTCATCTTAAATTTTTTTTACTAACATCTACTAAGATTTAATCACATTTTTTAACTGACACTAAATTAAGACGACGATGCATACGTCTAAATCATATGAGTCTATTTTCTCTCATTTTATTATCAATTAAAGTTATCATCAAGTCCTCATAAAACTATTCATTTCTAATCTTATCTTTCTTAATTTTTACTAAATATTTATCTCAACATTTTTCATCTCTACTACACATATTTTATTAATATGTTCTTTTTGTACCACCCAACATTCAATATCATATAACAAAATGGGTCTCACAATTACTCTATAAAACTTTCTTTTTAGCTTTCACGAGTATACGACGATCACAGAAGACTCATGATGCACTTCTTCATTTTAACCGACCTATCTTAATATTGTATCCACCCAATGAAAAGACCAAAAGTACATTACAAGTACAATAAAAAATAGAATAAATCTTTGTCTTTTTTTAATCGTCTCTATTATCACTATATTACTTATGGATTAAAGGCATCATACTTCTAATACTTGCTACTCATGTATTAGATGATTATAAAATGAATTGTCTAGATGGTATGATATCAAGTTTGAGCAATCTTCTCGAATATAGTTGTATAAATAGTTGTCAAGAAATCAAGAAATATATATTCACAATATATGATTTTAAAGTAAGTGGGAGCCCATTTCTATCTTGCCCCACGTAATACTTGCATGTACTATACTACTACACACACACAAAAAGAAATATTTAGTACACATTAAAGATGTACATTAATTTAATCACACCTATTAAGATTATGACTCTTAGTTTGGAGGGTTTTTAATATCTCCCCTTCCATCAGTTTTTAAACTCCTAAATTTAGGTGTAACAATATATAATTCTAGAGAGTGTGACTTATTTAGTGCACATTGTATTTCTAAAATAAATTTTAGATTTTGGATTGGTTGACCTTTTGAGAAAGGAATACTGATCTTTTAAAGCCTGCATGAATCTGATGTGGGGTAATGAGGAGGGAGATGAAATGAGACCTCCAACTCCATGAGAGGTGGTAGAACCAGTACCTTTTTTATATTCTATGTCACGCCACTCCACAGTGAAGATTCCATCCGGCTAAAAACCAGGGACAATTCGCCCACGGAATCCCACAAATGGCTCTCGGCCATCAGTGTCTTCTTATCAAATCCAACAATCTTATTGTTTTGAAAGAAAGGAACCAGGCTTTCACACTCATCCATGGTTTTGTGTGCAATTTATAATCAGGTAATGTTAGGGCCAACGCGAGTCTTGACATGGTCGGCACATTCAGATCTCCGCTACCACCCCTCTACCCCACTTGTGGATACTCCCCACCCCCCGGCACATTTTTCACACAATTGGTTGGTGGTCGTCATGGTGGTCCCCAACTGCTATTTCGAGTGAAGCGGGGCAACTAGAGCCGCAATGGTAGGGAACGAGAGTAGGGGGTAGGGAGGGGGGCCACTGATAGGTATAATGCGTTACATTTCAATCTAGTTTGTGCCAATGTGATACACTTCAATCCGACTTATGTCAGTAGAAGTGTCGACACGACTGAGTCCCACTACGCACCCAACTTTGCACTCACCATCTTTCAAAAATGAGATTTATATATAAATATCTTCAAAAATTATACATTTATAGATATACTCTTCATATTAAAACTTGTAAATGTTGTTAGTACTATTACTAGTTGCGAGTGATTAAATAAAAGAGAAAATATGAGTAAAACACAAAATATTAAAAGTGTGCTCTGAAATGGCGTGGGGGCTGTTGAGGCGAGCTAGTGGAATGCTAATCTTGGTGAGTTAGTTTTATCTTTTAAACCATATTTCATCTGTTCCAGAGGAGATGAGAGTTATGTGCCATAATCGTACGTAGCATTTATGAATTTTGACAAGGAATGTACGTGAAGAGTATATTTTTTAAAAGATATATATGTATATAATTATATTATATACAAAATTCTTTAAAATAACCCAACTATCATCCCTTAACCAAGTTGTCTATCTCTCCATAACATCATGCATCTTTAAAGAATGAAGGTCATCCCCCATGCATATAGGAAAGAAGATATATAATATGGGGATGGGCTCGTTATCGTCGGAGGCGAGCGGTTCCCTCGCGCTCATTCATCATTACACACAATAGAGGATAAGAGAGAGAAAGAAAAGTCAAGAGTCCAAGACAGTAACCGCCTTCAACTCTATCTCTCTTGTCCTTTTTCCAACTACTTGTTAGTTATGGATGTCCTCAAGCCAATCATAACTTGTATAATCTTGTTCTTTGATAATAATAATAAAGCTTTTATATTCATTATGTGTAATTCGTTTATCGTTTCATTATAAAGTCCATGAATATGCGCAATGGATATTAATTATGATGAGATCATAACAATGAGATTAATATCCTTTAAACGTATATTCTTAATTGTTCCTAGTCGGAGGATATTCGAGAAGGACATCGGATATCCGGTTAGGTTAGTACAGATTGCACCTACTCATATGATGAGGGTGACTGGTCTCATAGTCACTTGTGTGGAGACACTAAGGTGAATCTTTAGGTGCTCATTGGAGAATGAGTTCACTGAACTAATCCGTTATGAATCACTGGATGGTAATGTTACCTAACTGTCAACCAGCTAGATTCATTGTCACAGTGGCGTGATTAGTCCTTAGACTTGAGACACCAAGGACACCTTGTTGGTGGACTTCTGGGTTTTGACCTTGACTTATAGATCTCTAGCCATGAGGTCTTAATCAGTTAAGTGTTCGGATCTAGCGGAATACCTTCGAAGGTGATTGTGTGGTCAATATGGGATCGCTCGCTCTTGGTAATAAGAGAGTGAATGCTCTAGGAAAAGATGCCTGATAGTCCTTGGCCAAGGCAAGACTACTTATCAGAAAAGGAATTTTCTGATATTGCTATGCGGCATCTAAATCAAGTGAGTGCACATATTAGGGTTTGACAGTTGACCATACCCTAAGTGCACTCGGGAGCATTGTACGAGCGAAGGATTATAGTCACGTGGTATCTGTTGACGCAAAAGGTTTCTTGATTGGGTTGCTGAACCCCAATGCTTTCCAGGATCAAGTGGTGTTACTTGGCACCCAACTTGATTGGAAGTCCGGTCAATTATCGTGAGACGATAATTGATTGTGTAATTAATTATTATGAGATATTAATTAATTGCAGTAAGTCAATAAAGAGTTATTGAGCTTAATGGGCTGAAAACTGGACTAGCACTTGGGCCTAGAGGGTCACACGCAATAGAGTTCCAAGCAGACTGGGAAGGATGACCGATATAGACATTAACTGGGTTTTTGTGAAAAACCGCAGTGTCTATAAATATTAGCGGAGAGTCAAATTTTGGGCCAAGCTCCAGGCTCTCTCCCTGGTCGCCCCCCTCCTCTCTCTCCCTGGGCGCCCCACCTTCTCTCTCCTCTCTCTCTGGCACATGGTGGAGTTGAGATCCGAGAGACGCGTGGAGACCGAGGAGATCCCGTCTGCATCCGGAGCTCGCGTGGATACGTCTAGAGGCCGGACACTTGAACGACTTGAAGCACCAGCACCTCCAGCGCCACTTCCTCCCCGGATTCGGGAGTTTCAACCCCGCAAAGGTAAAGATTGGATCTTCCTACGCGCGGGTTCTCCGTTTTTCTGTTCGATCCGACCACCGACAACGATATCTACGGGAGGGAATCGCGTTTCCGCTGCGCTCTGATCGATTCCTAACACTACTCACGTCTAACTCTAACACGAGTCTCTTTAGGAACGGATGCATCCCTAAAGTTTTCTCAAAATTGGACAAAATGAAAGCAAAAAGAGAGGTCCAGAAGGTTGGTCCATTAACACCTCACACACACGCGCTTGACCCGGTCCGGCACACTTGCGTGTGGTGTTGGACATAGCTCCTACTAATTTATTAGAACAAATTCTTAAAAACACAAAGAGATTTAAGGCCTTCTACTTTTCTTGTGATTTTCAACCTGGGACAAAATTCTACATAAATACAAGACAAAAAATATCTCCCTCTTAAAACCTCGAGCTTATCCAATCTTATAGACTATCAACCACTTTCTATCCAACAGGTATATAGAATGGGGTTGGGCTCGTTGTAAAATCCCTACTTTTCACCATCTCAAGGAGCCCCAACTTAATTGTTCCGTAGATATTTTTGAGCTTGGTGGATCCATGACCACTTCTCCCCTTGTGCAAAGCAAAGTTATGATCCATTCTTGCCTCTTGAATCCTGAAAAAGAAAGAAAGCACAGGCCCCAGGTGAGAGATCCTGACCAACTTTCTTCAGCTCCCAAAGTTCATGGCCATGGGTGGATTTATTCCCCACCAGCAAAGTTCACAGAAGTAGTAGAGAGACCCCACTAGAACTGCCACCACTAAATACCAATTTAAAAGCAGTGTATACCTATGCACAGTGGCGGATCCTTAGTGAAGTCAGTGGGGTCACGTGACCCCACTGACTTAGAAAGGAGTCTTAAAAAGTTCTCTTTTTTTTGTTTATATAGGTCAAATTTTTATGTAAGTCTATATAAGGTGACTCCACTGAATTTAAGAGTGACCCTCCTATAGTCAAGTGACCCCACTGAACTACTTTTCAGGATCCGCCACTGCCTATGCACATGGATCTCTCTCTCTCTCTCTCTCTAGAACTGCCACCACTAAATACCAATTGAAAAGCAGTATATATCCATTCACATGGATTCTCCTCTCTCTCTCTCCATCCAAATTCTGGTTGTGCATGATCTGGGACAATGTTTGTTGGATTGATGGGGAAAGAGCAAAGTAAAGGCAAGAATTTTCTACAATTTCTTGGTGGGTCCAACTTGGGTATTAGTAATTGTTTCGAAGTTGTGCCACTGCGATTTCCTATACTTCAATTATGTGGAGACGAGTAAAATTGATATATATATTTTTTTTAAATTGCATATATATTTTTTGAAATATATCATATTCTGAAATTTATATATTATATCTTATATTCCATGTATTTTATTATGCATGTCTCTATTATTTGATTCCATTCACTTAACCTAATAGAGTGCACAAAGGTTAACTTGTCCTCTATAACTCTCAAAAAAATAATTTTCTTAAAACACACTCATTCTCTCTCTAAACGGCACCCATACTACTCTCTCTCTCTCTAATATTGGAGAGGGAGACCCCCCCCCCTTCGATGCAACACCTCCATTGCCCTCTTTCTCTTTTCGGTTCTCCCTCTCTCTCTCTCTAGAATTCCCCCTTCTATGATTCCATTCACTTAACCTAATAGAGTGCACAAAGGTTAACTTGTCCTCTACAACTCTCAAGAAAATAATTTATTGTAAGCTCTCTTTGCCACCAACAACATTATTGAAGGAGATGCCCCGCTTCTCTTTGTGAGATGAGTCCAATTCATAGTTGGACATCTTGTCCAAAGCCTCTCTCCCCCTCTCTCTTTTTGATGAGGGTATTTTAATATTCTCACCTCTTGTTTAATAAATTTATTAATATGATAGTAGAATATTTCTCTAATTCTGATGGCCTACTAACTATAAATATAATAATTATAATTTCCGATTTCAAAGTACAATTTCAGTGGTATAGTCATTTTTCTTTTCTTTTCTTTTTTACGTTGAGTTGCATTTAAATTGACAGATAGTGGAAGAACTTGTTATAAATTCAATTCAAATAATATGCACACACCCCATTCCGGATCAAGAATCTCTTGAGTGTTTTCATTTTTTGATTCGGATCTCTTATAACATCGCGGTCCTCCATATCTAGCACTGAGACTAGCACCAAATTTGATACCACACACTTATCATATCTCTTATTAGATTGCATAGACAACCCGGGAATAGACAAGAGGGAGCAGCCAACCAACATGTCCCTACATAGATAATATTCCATTCTTCCTGCAAGAAAGGAAGAAGAACAGTGACTTGTTGGGGATGCAAGGCTTCAGAACTATCTCTCCAAGCACCTTGTTTAGAACCAGAATAATTAATTTGCCTTTCTTTTTTTCTGAAAAAAGAAATTGAATGGAAAAGGATTCACTTGATCACTGTGGTTCATCTATATATCTTCATGAGTATTTCTCTCTCTCTTGTCATCTTTTCTGTCATGCAGTGTTGGGATCTGTCTATTTCTTTGATGTGAGCTATCCCTAACAGTTGACAGCAGTGGTGTAACTGAGTGGTTCTTTCTGGTGGAACCTAGGAGATGATGTGAGAACATGGTGCTCCAAAATGGATGCTGTTGGAACATACTAGCTTGGACAAAGTATCACCTATTTAGTTTCATTGTTAATATTTTATAATGTAATAAGAGACAAGTGGAGGGTGTCAATGGAGAAAGGAAAGGAAGATGGGGAGAGAAAAAAGACTTGAAACCCTCAAAATAGGATTATGACTATGGTAATACTTGTGGCATGCAGTAACTGATGAGGTGCGAATAAGTCTCATAGGATCAGTTTATATAAGATTACAGGATAAAAAATATTTTTTTTATTGACAAGAGTTGAGTTTATTATTATATCTTATATCATTTTTTATCATTTTTATACGTTCTAAGAGTATAAAGAGTACATTTATCACTTTGTAATTCACTCTAGAGGTGGATGTACCAAAAAAAATTACTACTCTTCCTTTAAAAAATAAAAATAAATAAACTTTATGCTACACATGCATAGATTTTGATGTACAAAAAAAGTGATGCCTTGAAAAACATTTTTAAACTAAAATAAAAGGGATACTTCTACAATTAAACTCTTAAGAAGAGTAGTGCTTTGCCATTGAAAATTTTGAGGTTACCAGCACAACTAAACATAATTACACAGTTAAACCCATCTTAAGATTCTTAATCCTCTTTATCCACCTGTCCTCTCTCTCTCTCTCAATAATTTCATGATTATTGTAGCCTAGATTCTCTCAGTACGCAAGAGAGAGAGAGAGAGAGAGAGAGAGGAGAGAAGGGTAGAGAGAGAGTGTGTGAAGCAGAGGGAAGGGTAGAAGCAATTCTTTGCCAGCTGCAGCGCCTCTGCTCTGCTTCCTCTCCGGTTATATATAGAGAAGCCCCCCGCCTCCTCCTCCCTCGTCCATTCCTCTTTATCCATTTCCTCCCTTCTGACACCAATTTTTTTTTTGTCTCTCGTTCCACTGTTGCTGCTGCCACTGCTCAGTGGCCCTTGTTTTGCCTTGGGCAGCAGCTCGCAGAGCAAAGGCGTGGGCCTGGCTGTGTGGTAGAGAAGAAGGGTGGGAAGTTAGCATTTGAGCAAGAAGATGCTGGGCGTGTTCAGCGGGGCGATAGTGGCGCCGCCGGAGGAGCTGGTGGCGGCGGGGAGCCGGACGCCGTTGCCCAAGACGAGGGCGTCGGTGCTGGTGGCGAGGTTCCTGGAGTCCGCCGCCCCGGCCGTGTCGGTGAGCGTCGCCGGCGACGGCAGCCACCTGGCCTACTCCCACGCCGGCGAGTCCCCCTTCAATCCTAGGTACACCACACAGCGCCAACAAAAATAATAATAAAAAAAACAGAGTCTTTCTGCACCGCGCGCTTTTGCCACAGTGCTGGCGAGCGGCTGCCGTCTCTCCCTAGATCGGCCTGTTTCCCATCTGCCCACTCCATCACCATGAGAAGGAACACATAGAGTAACAAGAAAAGGAGCTGGGTATGATCTAATGAATGCAGAATTATTTAAACTCAAACGAAGAAAAATAAACCAGAAGAAAGGAACTAAAAAGGAACAGGAAGGGGGAGCCCTCTGTGCAGAAGCTTCTTTTGATGGAAAAAGGAGATCTAACTTCAGATTTCAACTTGCAAGATCTGGGAACAGTAGATCTAGTGTGTGTATGACTGTTCCTTTCTTCTCCCCCTATATCCTCTCCCCCCCTCCCCCGATGGGGAGTTGCTTACATGATTTGGGCTTATTAGTTTGATTCGAGCTGTTCTTACTAAATTTGCAGTGGATCTGATGATTAGAGCCAGATCTGAGGAACAAGGAGGAAAATAGTAGTATGTCTAGCCTGAGACGGTGACTGGGAAAATCCTTGGTGGATTTGGATATTTGGCCCAAGTATTTTGGGCCAAATAAAGAGTAATATATGCACCATTGAAACAACTAAGAAACCAAATAATATTTAACTAAAAAAAGAAGAAGAAAAAAAGAAACAAGTAAGAAACCAAATAAATTCAAGGATATTAGTGTTATATTATATTTCTTCTAGAAACCTTATAGGCTTTCCTGACAGATCTTAGATCCAAATGGTATAACTCTTGGGTATTTCTATCTTCAGATGTGGAAATGTCATTTTTTATTCACACTTTTTGCTGAATCTCTTTGGTACTCTGTTTTATAAACTCTTAAGCAATTTTAATTTTCCCCATCTTTCCCATGAGGCCATGACTGACATATTGTTTGATCCTGTTGGTGGAATATCTCTAGGTCATTTGCTGTGAAGGATGATATATTCTGCTTGTTTGAAGGTGTGCTTGACAATTTAGGGAGCCTGAGGCAACATTATGGTCTGTCCAAGAATGCCAATGAGGCAATACTTGTGATTGAGGCCTACAAGGCTCTCAGGGACAGGGCACCTTATCCTCCCAGCCACATGGTGGGGCATCTAAGTGGGAGGTTTGCTTTTATGGTCTTTGACAGGACTACTTCTGCACTGTTTGTTGCATCTGTGAGTAACCAGGCATCATTGTCCATTATCTATGTGCATTTCGGATGTTCTACCCAGCTCCAAACGGGTAACTGCTAAGCAATGGCGAATTTTGTGTTTCAGGATCCTGTTGGGAAGGTACCTCTCTACTGGGGAATTTCTGCAGATGGATATGTAGCCTTCTCTAATGATGTTGATTTGCTTAAAGGTTCATGTGGGAAGTCACTAGCACCTTTTCCTCAAGGTACTGCAGTTTTTGCCTCCAGAAAATGTGTCACTTATCTGTCCATTTATTGTTTTGGTGGTCAGGAGATGAACAGTGTGGGAAAAGATTGAGAGCAGCTTAATATTTATTTTTGGGTCCAGCCTATAATAATCTTCTGATTGTTCATGGTGCAATTACTGTCTGTGTAGATTTTCTAATATTCTTACAATCTTACTGCTAATGGCAGGATGTTTCTACTCAACAAGCCTGGGAGGGCTGAAAAGTTATGAGAATCCAAAGAACAAGGTGACTGCTATTCCTGCACCAGAGGAAGAGATCTGTGGTGCCACTTTCAAGGTAGGCACTGTGTCCTACAGTTCTATTGAATAAAAGCCCATTTTAACAAGAAACGATGGCATGTGGTCGATGTACCTTATTAGTAGATTCAAAGGTTGATACATCATTTTTATTACTTGAACTTTGGTACACATATTTTTGGGTTGTATCATGCGTTTGTAAAGCTTATTATTCTTTCCTTTCATACTCCTTTCTTGGATCTTAGACAGTAGCCTAACTATTACCTTGTTTTCAGGTGGAAGCAGCACCTCTTTTTGCAGCTATGCACTGAGAGTTTCTCTTTTCTGACTCACCAGCCCGTTCATCACATCAGCCAGCTTTATGGAGCATCTTCTCTTCTTTGCACCAACAAGGCTTCCCATGGGACATCATGTACATAGGTGCTAGGCTGTTCAGAAAAGCATGTAGCTTATCATGAGCATGTGTGTGTGGGCTTCTCTATGGATTAGTATTGGTGGGTCTTCAATGTGTGGTGTGCTGCCTGTGCCTCTGTGCTAGTTGTTGGTCCTCATGTAAATTAATACAGCCATATGCGCTGCTGAGAAGGGAATAATGGCAGGGAGAGAGCTCAAACTTGTTATATGTCTGGATCCCTCACTTGTAACTAGAAGCTGTCATCTAATGACCAATCCACAGTTTCTTCTCAAACTCATTATATATATATACGTAGATCACAAATATAAATATGTGGTAAGAAAATATGACTTGAAAACTCTGTTACCATGTTAACATTATCGGACATCCAACTCAAAACTACATGTACGATGTCATGCATGTGAAGAACAGCTTAAAAACACAAAAGGGTCAATAAATATAGTTGTCCCTATTACATTCTTATTCAAATATAAAGCTTACTAAGTAGATTCTTGATCACTTTTGTCTGTGTTTTTATCTTGTGATTATCCTATGCTTCTCCATTACCATGCACCCTTCTTGTTACTTTCACATCCGCTGTCCGATGGATGTCAACAGCTTAAATTTGGTGCTCTTGAGCTCAGGAGCACCAAGCTTCTTTGGTAATGAATTAGACTAAAATTAACTTTAATCCGGTGCTAAAGTTAACTCACTTTTATTTTGTTTGCAAGTTAGATAACTTATTTAACTACATTGGGTTAACTTAATTTTTCCAAAAGAACTTTGGTAAGAAAAAGTGAGTTAACTTATTTCTAACTTTTCTAATGCCTCAAATACCCTTATATTACACCCATCGTCACCTCATTTTTGTAGTCTCTTTCATTTGTGGATAGTTTTATGTTATAAAATTTTTGATGTCATGTATATTAACAAATAAATCTGAAAAATGTTTGTGTACATTATACTGACATTATTATTTTTACCTGAAATTTTCAGAATATATTATTCAATAAAAATCTGATAATTGCATTCATTAATTACTCCATTGTCCTTAGTTGAGTTTTCTTGGTCAAGAAGTGCGATCATGACATATATAAAAATATTTTAAAAACATACATTAAAATTTTTGAATCGTAAGTGAAGTGTATCTATTTTAATCCTAAGTTAAATTTTAAACATACATTAGATAATTTAATTATTTTTCACCGATATGAACTATTTGATAAGTAAATATCAGCTTATTTATTAACAATATGACAAGATAAATTTGATTATTTTAAATTGTGTTAATAATTTTACAAGACAATGGATTAACCAATTCAACACAAGCAAAACCAGAACATGATTTATCAGTTTTGTGTTGGGAAAAGAGAAAGTAGCAATTAATGTTGTGTACCGCAGAGGCAAAAGGGTAGTTAACTCGATGAATTAATTCCAACCCACCTCCAGAGGTGGGTTGAAAAATTGAGAGTTAACTCACATCTGACCCACCTTTAATCTAACTCACTTAAATTAACTTTGTAACCTTCCCAAACTACTTTTTTGAGTTAGTTTTGAGTTAACTCTAAGTTAACTTTAGTCTAACCCATTATCGATGTAGTACTCCAGAAAATTTATTAATTAAAAATTATAGATAAATTAAAAATTTATCAATTAATAAATTCAAACTAGCTAAAAAGGTACGTATCATTATTGCATGCATATAAACCCATATAAAAATTTTGTAAAAATGGTAGTTATATTTTAAATAATATTCTCTAATGACCCATCAAGAAATTTGGATATAGAAAAATCAATTGGACTAAGTTTAAGAATTATTGTGACTTAGTATCGTAATTAAAGGATAAGTCGGAGAACCCATTATCATATATGCCAAAGTAGATTATAAATCAAATTAAACGTGTGGGTAGACTTTAAATAATATGGGTTGATAGTCCATTATGATAATTGGACCAATGGACCATTTTGGCCCATAAATAAATTTCCTAATATAAAAGAGATAATTAAAACACATTAAGTAAATTAAGCCATGGGTTCCCTAAATGGTCCATACATGAAGTATTTGGCCCAAAAGCTAAAGCCCATTGTTGGATGGGAGATATTTAAGCCTAAATTCGTACCTAAAATATTAATAAATGAAAAAGGGTTAAGATCATGACTATTTTAACTCTTAGTTATCTTAAAAAGAGTCATAACCCTAGTCTAACTTAATAGCAATGAAATATGACTCTATCCTAACCTAAAAATGGGATTTAGATAAGAGAAAATATGGATAAAAATAGGAGACTCATATTAAATAGGAAAATTCGTAACTATATTATCTCCTAATTAAAATGGGTCATTAAAGCACTAATATGACTCATATATATCTTAAAAGAAGTTCTAGACCTACCCAAACCCTCTACCCATGAAATTAAACCTCTCATCAATCCTATTAGGTAGATAAAGGCAAGAAATATGGGGATAAATATAGAAATTCGGAGTTTGAAGGGAAAGATAAGAGTTTTAAGCAAATAGGACTCTATAAGCAAACAAATAACCCTCCATTCATCTCTAGCCTACCCTATTGAGTCTTGGGAGCTTGGAGCACGAAGGGAAGGAGCCATTGGGCTAGAGGAGCAAGGAGAAGGAGCTAGGAACAAGGGGATTTTCGCCATCTTCAACCTTTCAACCCTAGGATCTTAAAAGCGTGAAAGGTAGGCAATCTCTCAAACTTAATCTAATTAAACTCGACCCTAGGTAGACCTTGATCCCTCTATCAAAGCCCCATGTTTGCCCTAATTTTCGTTATGCCAAGAATGAGTATTTCATACTCCAATCCCTATGTTATACATGACCCCGAACTCACTTGTTTGCTTCCAATCCATACGTACACTTGATCACATGCCTTCCAATTTTTATCATAGATACTGCAAGACGTTAGGGTTCGAATGATCCTATTTTTCCCAATTTTCATCATGTATCCTTTGCGAATTAAATCGATTTCCAACTCTGTGCATGTTTTAGGTCACCGAAATGTAACCTATTTAAAGCATGCCCAATCCATGCATATTTTCTAATTACTCATTCATGTTGATACATCTACATATCTATTTTCGTTTAAAACTAGTTTCATGATTTTTGGACGTTCCTACGATTTTATACAGATTTTTGAATGGCACTATATCATGCTATGGAAGGAAGGACCGAACCTGAAAAGGGGTTGTTTTCCCCCTTTTAGGCTTTGGCCTACCTTCTGAAATCGTGACGGCCCGACCCGTCGCGATCTCAGAAGGTCGCAACAGGCTGGACCGCCGCGTCATGAACACGACGGCCCAAGTCGTCGTGGTTTCCGATCACACCCTTGGACCCGGCCCGGTTCAGCAGGACGCAACCGACCTTTCTGTCGCGACATGAAACGCGACGGGTACCCCTGTCGCGATTTCCATATTGCAACTAGAACCCTGAATTTCTTATATACCCCTATTACTTAAGCCATTTAATCCCTGTTTAACCTTAATTATGTGCTGTTATGAACAATAACAATCTGTTTATTAATATTTGGTATTAATTACATGAAATCCACTAATTAAAAGCTATGTACACGATTATACATGCTCTCACGATTTCTTTACACTTGCACACACTAAACATTAATATTTGTCATGAGATCCTATTAAATTACTCAATAATCTATCTGGTAATTAAGCATAATTATTTACTAAATCTCCCAATTATTTTAATAACATTTGTCCTCGTTTTATTCGCGTGCTTTGTATACCATTATCGCGTCCCTCTGCTTTCGGGCACTCGAGGCAAGACGGACAACGTTTCGTTACACCCTTCTTTCTTGACATGGACAACCTTTCTGTTGGGAATACTCCTGACCAGACTAGGGACTCCTACTCAAGGCCTCTGTAAGTCTTCTTGGCTTTGGCGGACGTCTATTGCCGACGAGCTGGTTGTACCATCAAAACCCTTGACACCTTAAGGATCAACATGATCCAACGGCCTTAGTGTGTTCACTCTTACCTGTGGATCACGTCGGACCTCTGGTCTTGTTCTTGGCACGGCTAGTGGGCAGTTGTGACTTCTACCAGACTGCTAGCACACGACTGTGCCGTGCAACTGTTACTATCGTCTGTTTATCGTTATTTTACAAATATGACCCTGCTCTCGTCTACTATCTCTATACTCTCATCTATACACATTCTCTCTACACTCTCGTCTAATTGTCAATTACTCTCATCTATTCTTGGTAGTCTATTTGACCATTAAATTGATTGTCTAAGATAACAAACATAACCAATGCCAAGCAATATGGCCCGATCTAGTTCTGGGGGGAGCGCCCGAAGAGTGTCATTTTCCCATGGGAGTTACAATGATCAGGGTGTGTGATATACACTCAGCGCCATTTATACTATCAAGATTTAATCTATGACAATCAATCAATCAATCACTATACTATATTCTCTCAGTTGATAAAATGATCGACCAATCGTTACAAGCTATCGTGACTAGTGCACTTTTGTGCAACCATACACGCTATCTCGTTATATGGCCAATGCTTTCTCATACTAGTTTTGCATACATTCTTTTTGGAAGTTTTATCGTTCTCTTGCTATCATGTGCTATTACTCTCTTGTCTATACTTGATCGTTCTCTCTAGTTATCCTGCTTTACAAGATATTAATCACTTAAAACATGCTTGTTTACACGAGATATTAAGTCCTACTGAGCGTTATCGCTCACCCTGCGCTATTGTTGTATGTGTTTCAGGTAAGCCGAATGATGACCTTACCCACACCAACGGGAATGGATTGGAGTGATGAGCGACCTGAAGTCATAGCAATATACCTTAGTATTATAGAATTTAGTTAGATATTTGCTTAGTTATCCTTTCCAATATAATGATGTTATTGAGCTCTATGTTTTGGCTCAGAATTAGTGGTTGTAATAGTTTAGGTAATTTATCAATAAAATGAAGAGTTATTACAATTATTGTTCTTTAGTTGCTCTGAATTTTTGCGATTGAATGCGTAATTTACGTTACCATATACGTTGCTCACGTCTCCCTGATTTATTCTGCTACTAAATTGGAGGGACGTGACAACCAAAGAGACCCTTAACCTCACTTTGTTAACGAGTTAACCCAGAGTTAACTTAAAGTTAACTTAAAGTTAACTTAAAAAGTGATTTGGCAATGGAAAAAAGGTAACTCACTGTGGTTAGGCTCAGATGTGAGTTAACTCAAGAGGTTAACTCATGCCCTTTTAACCCACCTCCACCTATGGGATAAGGTTAACCTATCTTTTCTACCCCTCTCCGTATTGCCTCATGTGCACTGTGCAGGTAGCATTAATGGCGACCATTCTATGTTTTGTACAAATTAATTTTTTCATTCAATGCCTAAACCTATGAAGAAAGACTACATGTCCATGTGAATAAAGAGTAGCCTCGATGTCTGTTTTAGTGGGCATTATAATTGAATTTTTTTGGCATGATGACAATATGTTTAACAGGGTTTAAAATAGGTTCATCAAGTACAATTTGTTGAAAAAACATGGGAGATGTTGTCTGTTTTTCTCCAAAATTATAGAATATAAAATGTTTGGATCGAGAAGGGTGTCATTGCGTTTTTTGATATGAAATTGATGTCTAAAACAAGTATGCAATCAGAAACATAAGGAAGGAATGTTTCGGTTCATATTTAAAGTGTGCTCACTATATATTTTAATTAAATTCTACACATTCTAATATTTTTTTAAGAAGTATGGTAATGGGTAGTTTAGGTATTATGTAAATGTGTGTGAGGATTAACTTTTTTTTTTTTTTTTTTTGCTAACGAGGAAACCCCGCCCCGTGTGATTTTGTGGACTCAATGATTGGTGTTCATGAACTCCAAGATCAGGACTTGACAGCTCCTACTTTCTGTGTACCCGTATTGTCCTTACTCCACTTGACCAGAAAAACTCCGAACCTACACACCTCGAGGATTGCATGTAGATCAGGTAAGCCCCCCCCCAGAAATCGAACTCTGGACCTCTTACTTTTAAACAAGAGTTCTTACCGATCGACCCAGCTGGAGTCCTCTGTGTGAGGATTAACTCACTTTACCTTGCCAAAGCAATCAAGAGAATTGGGTTAACTGACTATAGTTAAATTGGGTTAACACACAAGAAAATAAATTAAAAAGTGAGTTAACCCTTCATAATTTTAATCATGAATTGGAATTATCTCTAACCTCAATCCATTGCCAAATAGAAATTTATAGTTCCTAAGATTTCCTCTGGTCTTCTAGTACTTCGGGAGAAAGAACTACAAACTTATGAGATGATGCACAGTTGTTTTAATCAGGGGTTTTTGTCTAGTTTAACATTAAAGCAATCGGTTCCAGCAAGTTTGGGAGTGCCAGCAGAGTTTTCCTTCTCCTCTACAGATTCAACACCACACTGTTAAGAACTTTACATCTCCTGCTAATATGTTTCTTCCGCATAATGGTAGGTGCTTTGGCTGTTCCAAGTCTGAACAAGTCAGAGTAGTTTTAAATTTCATGAGATCACGCTGCCTCATCCTTCCTTCCCATTCCCATTCCCCCCCCCCCCCCCCCCACCACCACCATCACCACCCCACCATTCCCCCTAATTCTCAGCTTGCTTGTCCTGTTCTGATACCATCGTCAAAGATCTTTTCTAGAAGATGGGTGAGGTGAGAAGCTGGCCACCGAGAAATTTATGAGCAGTACAAACCTGGCGGGTCCATTCCTCACAGACAAGAGCAGAGTACTGATCTGCAATGGAGATGCCCGTGACGGTGGAGTTTGTAGGTGGTGGGACGCCCCTCCGATCCCCATGCATGCCGACACGTCTGGTTTGCAGCTAGCTCACACTCCCTCTTCCAACGAAGGCCGCCTCCGCTTTCAAAGAGAAAAGGAACCCATGAGAGAGAGAGAGAGAGAGAAAGAACTCAATGTATGTATGCATATATAGACGTGTGTGGTGTGAATGCCCTTTTGAAAAGATTAAGATCGCCGCTCGGTATGTAGGATCTCCTCCTGTTCAAGAGAACTCTTAAAGATAGTCCATTTTTTTGAAGTCTCTCGGTTAGGTAGGCAGGACTTTTAAATACTTAATCTAATGGGTCACCTCACTTAGGATCCGTTTGGTTAATTCTAAAATATATTTAGATGAAAAAAAGTTTTTCAAGCAAGAGTATTTATAAGACAATAAAAATATAATTATTTATTTGGTATCTACATAAATATTTTTTAAATGGTATTTATTTTGCAATAGAATATATTTTTAGAAATATTTTTTTTTAAAAAAAAAATACTCTCTAAGCATCCACCGTTCAATGTATATTTTTAAAAATAAGATGTACTCTCCAAGCATCAACTGTCTAATGTCGACCGTCGACCGTCGATCGTCGACGACTAGGCATTAGGCATTAGGTATCAATCGTTGCCAGTCGTCATTGGTCATTGGGCTCTAGCTACTGGTCGTCAGCCATCGACTATCAGGCATCATGCACCAATCGTTAACTGTTGGATGCAAACTGTCGAGAGTCGAGGGTCGATCTTTAAGTCGTCGAGTATTGGTCGCCAATCGTCGATCGTTGGGTCATTCGGCTTCGGGCATTGAGCGTAGGCCGTTAAGCGGCGACCACTGTCAATAGTCAGAAGAGACATTAGGAATGAGAGTAGAGACTATAGTCTTACTCATAAAAATCTTACATGAAACAATAATCGAGAAATATGATTTCCGAAGTCTCATCAAGTTCAATTAAATTTTAAGTAAAATTTTATTATAAATTAAATTTTCAACAGTATCAAATAAGTCATTGTACGGAATTTTTTCTGAAAAATATTTTCTTACATGTCTATTTAGACAAGTTCTTTTTAATGAACAGGAGAAACTAAGATTGGAGGACGGCATAAGAGAGTGTCATTACTTGCAATTCACAGCCTCGTAGATGAGCCTCATGTGACAAATTCGGTGTTAAGTTTAATTTACTTGTATCCCTTCACTGGAGACTCCTCCACCCTGTTTGATATATCCGATTCCTCTTTCTTTATGATGTTCCATTATCTCGTCCTTGTCCCTTAACCTTGTTGAAGTTGGGAAGCAAAGAAGTGAATGGTGGGAGCTAACATGAGCATTAAATGACTACATATCTAGTGGCTTCCTAAACGATGGAGATGATTGTGATGGGTTTGTGAAGGGGGAACTCTTAAAATCGTATTGCCCATTCTCCACTTACATTAGATACAAATAGGGTGAGTTTTATAACCATCAACATATTACGGGACCTACCTCCTTATATTTGAGTTGGTGAAGAACAAGTTAGAACTCTGTATGAGGGTGATGGAACCACCCCCACAGAGGCGTCCAACTTTGCCGACACTGGAAGTCAATTAAAAGCCTGCGGCTCTAGCCCCATGTTAGTACTATTGTACTAATCAAATAGGAGTGCAGACCAATGGAGATAGGACGAATGTTATGGTACCAATTTGTCTCGGTGGACAGTCTAACTATATAAATATATTTTAAGATTTGTTAAAAAATAAGTTAAAATGACTGGGAAGAAGTTTAATATGTATTTATGCTACTTCAAAAAAAAATTTATAATAAAAAGATAGTTGAAGGGGGCAAGAGTTCCGTGAACATATATAGAATTGATATATCATCTCTCCGAATCATGTAAATTTTTATATTTACATTTCTTCTCTTCTTTCCCTTGTCTTATATGATTCTATTTCTCGTCGCGTATGTCCGATCCATAATGGACGAGTGAGACATTTGAAGAACTTCCGCACAATAGAAAATAGTCTAACAAACGAGCCAATTAATGTTGGACGACATGTTTCTGACTTCAAATCAGAATAAGGTCCAGATTAGGGGTGTAAACAGAACTCGATACTCCGATATTTCGACCCGATTTCGATAAAAATTATCGATTTCGGAATCAGAATATGATACCAATAACTTATCGGAATCGGTATCGGATATTCCGATAAGTTATCGGAATCGGAATTGAAAAAAAAAATCGGTATCGGTATCGGTTATTCCGATAAATTATCATAAACTCAAGGTAAAATTATGATAAACACTTTATCTTATCGGAATTTCGGTTCCGATAATGTTATCGGAATCGGAACGAAATCGGAACTAACCATTCTTATCGGAATCGGAATCATATTTCGGTTATCGATATCAGAATCGGAATCGGAATCTGTGTTTTCGATTCCGAACCTGACCCGTTTACAGCCCTAGTCCAGATGGCCTCATCATCGGCACAATATATATATTAATAATATTTTAAATTAAATATATAATAAGTGATGAGAGCGTGATTATACTTATAATTTAAGTTCAAATATAAAATAAACGAAAATATACAGCTGTCATCTTCGTTCTATACGCTTACATGTATAACATATAATATTTCGTGATATATAATTACCTTGCTCAACTATGACATAATTTCATCATTACCTAGCTATCAAAGGGAAAATTACTCTGATACGATTCAAACATAACGATAGTAACGAGATAAATTCTTGAGAGGTCGTCATATCTAATTTCTTTCATCCTGTAAGAGGTGTTATATCTTCGTACCTTATCACCGACCAATCGTATATATAGGAGATTGAACGAAACAATAGAGACTTGTTTGCATGCACTAAAATAGTTATCAGTATTCATATCTTAATTCGGTGGCATTTAAGATGGGGCAGTTTCTTCGTGCTTGGGTTGGTGGGTGGGGAGCCATGTCGACGAACCACAAGAGGCCAGCCGCCCGTGCCGACGGGCCAAGAAGCCCCCACCCCCCCCTCCACAGGGACGGTTAATCATATCACATAGAAAAAATTACATGCACACCAAGCACGGTTAATCATAAACTCCTTCTCTTGTATAACTATTGAGGTGGACTATGGATTTATGACCTCAATTTCATATATACTCTCTTATGCAAGAGAGATGATGATTTCTTTTTGGTATATTATGAATTATAGTTTTTTTTTGGGGGGGGGGGGGGGGGGAAGAGAGAGAGAGAGAGAGTGTGTGTGTGTGGAAATGGATTTTGTGGATCCATCACAAATCATTTTATGGTTTAAATTATTATTTATCATGTGTGTTGATGTATATTACAAATTCAAGTTCCGCCAAGTATTGTTACTCGAGTGGTAGTGACGAGAGATGAATCGGTAATCGCATAGCGCAGACATGCTAGTCACCGAAGTGACAACATGTTCTGCCTCCGAGAGTCGAAGGACTTTAGGTCTATTTGAGCGCCGTTTGACTTCGTCAAATGAAAGTGAATATCGGGTAGGAACCAATATCCCGCCGTTGTCTAAGCGCAACGACGTTAATTATATCTCTCTAGGAGAGAAAACCCTTAATTAATCACCAGAATAGAAGGTCTTGTGGCCTAAAACGAGACATCCGATAAAGACGCAGAATAGAACTCCAAAATTGCAGGAGAGTTAAGTGTGTTCAACTATTGAGGAGATGGCAAGAGTTAAGAGTGTATGTGTTCTTCATCTCTTGGGGTCAATTTGCTCATTTGTTCAGTTGTTCTTTTATTTATTACATTTTTTGTTTAGTCATGCAATAGCTTTGACATACTCTTAATCATCATGGTTCTCTCCGTGATTCGGCACCATTTAGCCATTGTATGCCCAATTGGTAGCATTGGCACAGCCCATTCTGCAAGACAGATAATTCATTCTGCAAGACAGACAACTCATTCTACAAGACATGCATAGTTTATTTGATTCAACAGACAAACTGATTTGGCAGCCAAACTCATTCGGCAGGTGGGCAGAATCGGTAAAACAGGCCCTAATTCGGCAGGGTAGATTGATTCGGCAGGGTGGACCGATTCGGCACAACAGACTAATTCGGCAAGGCACATGCAGAATTAATAGGACTGTCGAATCGGCAGAACTATTGAATTGGCAAGACATGTACAGAATCAACAAGACTATTGAATCGGTAGGGCCTCCGAATCGGCAGAGCTGCCGAGTCGACAAGGCACTATTGAGAGGCTGCAGACTCACTCAAACAGTGGAATAAGGAAGGGCTCACCGATTCGAATGTTCAAGCGAAAATCCAACAGTGTAACATCCCAAAAATTTTATTGTCTAGAAAAATGTGAACAATTTGATGATTAAACACATCTATTATCATGAAATGTAATTAATCTTAATTTAGGATTTATTGGTGACAATAAAAGTTATCTTAAGTGTCGTACTTAGAGGTGCGCGCGCCGACAGGGCGATACCGAAAAACTGTAGCGAAAATGAAATCCGAAAACACCATAATTTCTAAAAAAATGTGATGATATCAGAATGTAAATATCCGGATTTGTTGACATACAGATCTCGAGATTAAGCCGACGCAACTATTTTTCGAGTAATTTTTACTAGGTGAAAAATAAATTCTAAAAATTAAACTAAAACCACCATAATTTGTAAAACATTTTCCTTAGCTTAGGGTTGAAATTTCAACTTGATTGAACACCATTATGACACACAAACTTGAAGTTAAATGGGCCAGCTGATTTATTGACCATTTACGTAAACTATTTTTCTAGAATTTTTCCTGCCTACGCAACATGGCTACGTAAGCCCATGTCATTGGAAGTTAAACACCCTACACGTTTGTTACCTATGTGTAAACATTGGGGGGATTGCATGGGATACGTGTCATAGTAAAAACCAAATGGTTTTCACCGGACACCTTGATGGCCAACGTGCCATCATGCATGGTATGCGTAGAGGGTTCTAAAAGCACCCCAACAGCCGTTGTTCAAGCCTTTCCTCCTTCCACCACTGTTGCACTTGCCAGTCTCCTTGTCGTGGTGTGTTGCTGTTGCCTTTGCCTTGTGGAAGCTGTAGCTGCTGGAGCTACTGCTTCTACTGCTTTTGCTGTGGAAGTTGTTGCTTCTACTGCTCCTGTCGAAGGTGCTGTTGGACTGCTACAATTGCAGCTTTATCGGCTCCTTCCTCTTGCTGATTGAGGGCTTCTCAAAGTGAAGGTTTTATTCTTCAAGTTAGGTAGGATTCCTTCTTACTCATCCCCTTTCTTCTTGTTCTTGTAGCTTCTTCCATGTTAAGAAGTCCATGTATAAGCGTTGGGATCATGATTATACTTGCCACTGGTTCTGGAAATATCATTAGAATGGTGTTTCCATTCCTTGTCATCATATTTTAATTAGTGTTCATGTTACCCCAAGTATATTTTAATTGAGCCTTTTCTCCCAATGGTGTTGTGACAGGTAATTCAAATTGCATAGATATAGGTTTTTCAGTTAATGTATCAGCAAATGCTTGTGATATGAACGAATGTGTTGCGCCAGTATCAAACAAAACAAATGATGATTGAGAAAAGACTGGTAAGGTACCTTCGACGACTCCAACCTCCTCGGTGGTTTCCACCTCTTTCAAGGCCTACAATCGGTCGGGCTTTCTCTGTCCCACAGGACGCTTCTCATTCTTCTTCAGCAATGGACATTCGGAAATCCGATGATCTCGGCTCCCACAACGAAGGCATGCACCTGCCTTCCTCCAGCACTCATCTGCAGTGTGACCCAACTTATCACAGTGCCTGCATCTCGGTTTGTTGTTTGGGGCAGTAGGAGTGGGGACCTTGGGTTTCCTCTCCTGGCTTGTTCCATCGGTGATACTTAACGGCCTTTTCTTGCCGTTAGTAGGCTTGCTCGGTGCTCTGGATGTCTGCTCCTTCTTGACCATTTTGCCCTTGATGTGATTAGTGAGATCGGTCGCATCTTATAGTAATGTGCCCTTCTAAAATTTCTGGAGAAGTTTGAATGTCCATAGGTGCCAGCTGTGTGATATACGCAAGTCTGAGTCCATTAAGAAAGTGCTTTGCCTTCATTCCTTCAGTGCCTATTAGGTGATTGGTATAGCGCGCCAACCGAGAGAACTGAGCTTCATACTCAACAACAGTGAGATTCCTCTACTTGAGGGCTGCAAATTCAGAGGCTTTCCTTTCTTGAACTCATTTTGAAAAAATACTTGGAGTTGTAATGCTCCTTGAACTCATTCCATGTGAACTGTGCATCTGCCCATGTAGCCTCTATGGACTCCCACCACGCACGGACGTCCCTTTCTAACTGGAATGTTGCTAATAATAGCTTGTAACCATCCGCGCACTGCATAACGTGGAAAATGTGTTCATATTCTTTCAGCCAATTCTCTGCCTCGTCAGGGTCAGTGGTCCGACTGAATCGAGGCGGGTTCAAGTTGCGGAAATTCTGGTGCAAGTCTCCAGCACCACGGTTATTGTTATTATTGGCTCCAATAGCCTGAAGCAATGCCTGAGTCAGCTGCTGTATGGTTTGCTGCATGTCACGGAGTTGAGCACGCTCCGCTGCCATTGTTGTGATTTAAGTTCCTTCAAAAGAGAATGTAAATATAAGATATTGATTTTGCACTAAGTTTGTGCATGTGTGAGTTCATTTTATCTTATTACCCTTGGTTCTACCCTTCTCACATAGGTATGGAATTATACTCTAAGTCGAGGCAGGTCAAACCTAGATCATCCTATACTTAAGAATAACCTAGGCTCTGATACCACAAAATTGTAACGCCCCGACGCGGAATATCGGAGCGGAATTACAATTATTAAATAGTATAGAGCGAGAAATAAATGACAATTCATTGCACAATTGGAATAATATCAAATAGCCTCCAATTTCATTAATATTCCATCAACATTCATGACCTAACTATTACATCAACTGATCAGAGCCATAACTAGGGCCCAGAGTACTTTATTCAAACTCAAACTAATACATACTGACTGATTGACTACTAAACTAACTAACTACTACGCCATGATAGCTGATCGGGTCACTCCTAAGCAACGTCCTCATCAGTCCCATCCTCGTGAGTGTGGTCATAATCCGACTCACCTGAAACACATGAAATAAATACGCAAGATGAGCGAATAACGTCCAGTTGGACTTAATATCTCATGAACACAAGTATGGTTTAAATAATTAATGTTTTGAATGACAGGATATCTAGAGAGAATAGTCATGTATAGCAAGTAACGCTAACAAAAGAACAATGGCACTAGTATAGGGAAAATAGCACAACGAGAACGATAATAGAATGGCCATGTAACGATAATAGCACGTAACGATAGCACTTGTATAGCACTTGACTAGCTTGCACTTGTATTGATAGCACTTTGATTGTCATAGATTAATCTAGATAGTATAATGGCACTGGATGCATGCCGTACACATCCTTGATCATTTTAACTCCCATGGGCACTGGCACTTTTCGGGCGCTCCTCCCAGGACCTGATCGGGTCCTATTGCACTGGCATTAGTCATTTCTTTATCTTAGACAATCACATAAATGGCCAAGAGAGTACCAAGAAAAGATGAGAGTAGTAGACGAAATAGATGAGAGTGTAGAGAGAACGTGAACAGATAAGAGGATATATATAGTAGACGAGATAGGGACAGTATCGTAAAACAACGTTAACACCGATAGTAACAGTTGCACAGCACCAGGTCGGGTACCGACAGTCTGGTAGAAGTCACAACCGCCTACTAGCCGTTCTGTGAACATGAGCATGGTGGTTCGGCGTGATCACAAGATAAGGAGAGAACATACTAAGGCCATGGATCGTACTAATCCCTAAGTGTGTAATGGGTATTAGGGTACAACCAGCTCGTCGGCTAAGGATGTGCGCCAAAGCCAAGAAGACTTACGGAGGCCTTGACAAGGAGTCCCTGGTCCAGTCATGAGTCTTCCCAGAGGAGAGGTGGTCCAAGTCAAGAGAAAGTGTGTAAAAAAAATTGGTCCGTCGTGCCTCGAGTGTTCGAAGGCTGAGGGAAATGGTAACGGTGTATAAAATGCGTAAATAAAATAAAGACAAGTGTACTTAATTAAATAGGGAGTTTAGTAATTAATTTCACTTAATTTACCAAATATGTTATTGAGTAAATTAATAGGGTTTAATGGCAAACATGATTGTAAAGTGTGTGCAAGTGTAAGAAATCGAAGAGCAAGTATAGTTGTGTATATAGCTTTTAAATTAATAATTTTCATGTAATTAATACTCATTATTAATTAACAAGTTATTATCTAGCAGGTCAGCACTTAAATAGGGTCAAATTGACATAAAGATAGGGTTATATATGTAAATCTTATGTTCTGGTCGCATTACTGAGGTCGCGACGTCGGCCTCTGTCGTGTTCAGGTCGCGACAGGGCTAACCGGCGCGTTCAAGGATCAGGTCGCGACGGGCTTAAAGGCCGCAATCAGGCCGCGACGCTACATCCGGTCGCATTCTGTTGAACCGGGTGCTAGGATGAACTAGAGGGCAGGTCATGACCAGTTGACCTGTCGCGTTCAGATCGCGACGGGTCCTGGTGTCGCGACCCCCTCTGAGGTCACGGTGGATCAGGCCGTCACGACACCAGAAGGTGGCCCGAACCCAGAAAAGGGGTTCTGCCCTTTTTTCCAGGTGGGTCTACATGATACAGGGCACTTAAAAATTCGATAAGAAATCGCACAGTGATCTAAAAATGATGAAACTAATTTTAAACGACAATAGACATGGAGATTTATCACTGGAAATGAACAATTAGAAATCAATCATGTATAGAACGTGTTTTGACTAGGTTACTTTTTGTTGACCTAATCATACATAGGTCTAGGAAATGATTTAATTCGCAAGGCATGCTCAATGGAATTTGGGCAAACTGGGCTCGTTAGAACCCTAACTACAAGCAGTATTTATGGTGATTTTATCAGAGCATGAGCATGAGTAGACTCGAGGTTACAAGCAAAACATGAAGGTTCGGGCAAGACATGTCAATAGAGATTTGGGCAATTAATTCGCCTTCATGCAAGAACGAAAAAGGGCGAAACAAGAGGGCTTTTGAAAGGGATCATGAAGACTACCTAGGGTAATTTTTACACGAATTTAGCTTGAGAGATTGCCTACCTTTTTGTGTTGACAAGAAACTATGGTTGAAGACGAAGAAAGGAAGAAGAAAAGCCAAGCTCCAAGCCCTTCTCCTCCAAGCTCCCACGTCCAAATCGCCTCCTCTTCGTCTCCCAAGGCTCTCAGCATGCAAATGAGGGTTGATAGGGCCGAATTAGGGTGTTTTGATGGCGAATAGAGTCCTAACCATTCTAAGAGTCCTTCTTTTCCTTAAACTCCGAAAATCCCTAATTATCTCTATTAATTCTAGCATTTATCCATCTAATTGGGTAAGGAAGAGGCCTAATCTTGTGGCCAAAGGGTTAGGATGGAATAAGGGCTCTTTATTTTAGGTAAACATGGGTTATTTAGTATTTATCTTAGCCCTTACTATTTATTAATTAATTATTTCTGAAATTGGGATACTTATTCCCCATCCCATGATGGGCTCCTCTTTATTTGGCCCATTGTTTTATATTTGAGCCAATTACACAACCCCTTATTGATTTACCTTAATGGGCTTGGTTTAGTTCCCTTTATTTCACTTATTTCTCATTTATTCTAGTTAAATATTTATCTCATTTATTAAATAATTTTTTATTTTATTTGGATTTTAAAAATCAAGGGTACTACATCCTCCCCCTCTTAAAAAGAATTTGGTCCCCAAATTCATATGATCGTGAGAGGAAAAGTGACTTACTGAATAACTCTGGATAATTCTGTTACATTAATGCTTCGGGCTCCCATGTGGCCTTTTCCACTTCATGATTTCTCCACAGTATCTTGACCACGGGTATAGATTGATTCCGAAGCTGTTGCATCTTCTTGTCCAAGATCTTCACTGGCCTTTCTTCATAGGTCATGTCTTTGTTCAAAATAATATCATCATAGCTGATTACGTGTGACAGATCATACACGTACTTCCTCAGCATTGACACATGGAAGACGTTATGTACGGTGGAGAACTGGGGAGGTAGTTCCAAACGATACGCCACCTCACCAACTCTATCCAACACTTCAAATGGACCTATGAATCTTGGTCTCAGCTTGCCTTTCATCCCAAACCTTTGAAATCCTCTGGTCGGGGATACCTTTAGCATCACATGGTCTTCAATCTAAAATTCCAAGTCCCTTCTTCTCTTGTCTGCATATCTCTTCTACCTAGACTGAGCTATCTTGATTCTATCTCTGATAATTTGTATATCCCTGCTAGTGCTCTACACCATGTCTGGTCCCAACCATTGCTGTTCTCCTACCTCATTCCAGCATACCGGTGATCTGCAACTTCTTCCGTACAGCGCTTCAAATGGTGCCATCTTAATGCTCGCCTGATAACTGTTGTTGTAGGCGAATTTAATCAGGGATAGTTGTTCATTCCAATACCCTTCAAAATCTATAGTGCAGGCACGAAGCATGTCTTCCACTATCTGGTTTGTCCTTTCTGTTTGTCCATCCATCTATGGGTGGAAGGCAGTGCTGAAATTGAGCTTAGTGCCCATGCAGTCTAAAGTCCCTTCCAGAATCTAGAAGTGAATCTGGGGTCACGATCTGAGACAATGGATACAGGAACTCCATGCAATCTCACAATTTCCTTTACATATAAAGCTGCAAGTACATCCACACTCCATGTACTATTAATGGCAAGGAAATGTGCGGACTTAGTCAAACGGTCCACAATGACCCAGATAGCATCGAGTCCACCACAAGTTCGGGGTAAACCCATGATGAAATCCATGCCGATGCTTTCCCACTTCCACTCGGGTATGTCCAGGGGTCTGAGTACACTCAAAGGACGACGGTGTTCAGCTTTTACCTGTTGACAGGTGAGGCAGTGTGCGGCATGCTCAGCCACCTCACGCTTCATGTTTGGCCACCAAAATGACCTTTTCATGTCCTGGTACATCTTGGTTGCACCTGGGTGTATGGTATACTTGGTCTTGTTGGCTTCATCTATTAACTTTCTCTTCAATTCTTCATTGTCGAGCACACAAGTCCTGGTGAGGAATAATATTCTCCCATCTTCAACGATGGAGAAATCTGGCTTGTCAGCTATGGTCTCCCTGACTCTAACTAGAAACGGATCATTTGCCTGTTGCTCTTTGATCTCGATAAATATGTCGGGTTGAGCTCTTAAATTGGCAACTATCTTCTTATCACTTCTTTTCTCAATGTTCAGATCCAGACTGGCGAACTGTTCAAGTAATTGCATCTCGCCCATGACTAAACAAGATAAAGATGCTACTGGCTTCCTACTAAGTGCATCAGCTACTGCATTACCTTTGTCTGGGAGATATTGAATGTTGAAATCAAAGTCCTTCAAGTACTCTAGCCATCTCCTTTGTCTCATATTAAGCTCCTTCTGAGAGAACAAGTACTTCAGGCTCTTGTGGTCGGAGTAGACAATAAATTGTTCACCATAGAGATAATGCCTCCATATCTTTAGCGCAAATACCACCGAGGCTAGCTTTGAGTCATGGACAGGATAATTAACTTCATGTGGCTTCAACTGCCTTGAAGAATAAGCTATCACCTTCTCATTCTACATGAGCACACAACCTAGACCGATTCCAGATGCATCAATGTAGACTAAGAATCCCGCGCCCTCGACTGGTAATGCGAGGACAGGTGCAGATGTCAACAATTGGTTCAGGGTCTGGAAGCTCTTCTCACACTCCTTACTCCAGACGTAGGGGTTCTCTTTCCGCGTAAGACGCGTAAGAGGTACGGCTATCTTGGAGAAGTCTTTTATGAACCGTCTGTAGTATCCAGCCAGTCCAAGAAAGCTTTTGATCTCAGTGACATGAGTCGGTCTTTCCCAATTGAGTACGGATTCTACCTTGAAAGGATCGACAATGATACCATCCTTGGATATAACGCAGCCTAGAAATGACACCTCCTCGAGCCAGAATTCACACTTTCTTAATTTGGCGTAGAGCTTATTGTCCTGCAATATCTGTAGAGCGATCCTCAGATGCTCCTCATGCTCTTCCTTGGTCTTAGAGTATATGAGAATATCATCAATAAAGACCATGACGAACTTGTCGAGGTAGGGCCGATAGATGTTATTCATTAGTTGCATGAAAGCTGCAGGAGCATTGGTTAGTCCAAAAGGCATGACTACAAATTTGTAATAACTGTACCTACTGTAGACGGTGATTTTCCCTCCACCCAATTTGTTCGAGAAAGAACACGGTCCCACAATGGAATTCAAGGGGAACGGAAGAATGTGCGTGTATGCACGATGGATGTGTGTGATCGCTAGGCGCACGCGAGCGCCAAAGGAAACGGGTAAAAGGAAGGGTGGATGTACTTACCTTTCACCCGAGAAAAGCGGGAGCCTCGTGGCGGGTTCTCCTTCCTTCTGACGCAGGCCGGACGACGAGGAAGATTTGATTCCGGGTTTCCTTGCAAAATGGAAGAAAACAAGAAACAAGTGAAAGCGAAGTTAGACTACGTAGTGCAGTAAATGTAAACAGGGAAGGAGTATGTAAAACATGAAAATGGAGGCTAACACACCTCGTGGAGGTGGTGTTAAACCCCTAAGGATTGGGTGGGTGCGAAATGCTATGTAGATGTGTGTAGGGGTGTGAAATGCATGTCCTAAAGAAAGTAAAAAAAAAATGAAAGGGGTGCGGAGAGAGGATTGGCGGCGTAGCCCGGCGATGACGAGAGGGTGTGAAGGAGGGGGTCGACGGAGGTCCTCCCGCCACGCTCCAATGCTCGGAAGCTCCGCCACACGAGGAAGAAGATGCGGGAATGATGATTCGGCCCCGGATCACCCGCCTCAGAAGGATGAAACACAGAATCTCGAGGGTTGAGAGGGGAATCTGGCAGGGCTTTGCCGTAGTTGAGGATGGATGCCAATGAAGGTCTCCCAACTCTGTATTTATAGGAAAAACCGCGTCCAAACAGCTGGACGCCTATTGATCTTGAAAAGCATTTGCCTGACAAGCCGCTATTAAGGAAGTCAAACTAATATGATTGGCTCAGGGCGGTGAAGCTCGCGACCATGCCTATGAAGCGCGTCTAGTCCATACGCCGCATTTCATAAGTCAAAAATCATATCTCTGACGAATTTTCTCCTGATTTAACTTTCAGAAAAAGCGACGTCCGTGCCGGACGTGATTACAGGATTTGCCATGATGACCGTTATGGGCTCATAAATGCTGCGCCTTGCCAGCGCAAAATTCTGAGTTTGACTTCATAATAGCGGCCAGACAGGTGGACACTTTTTTGAGAAACATCATGATTTCGAAACGTGGCCCATTTAATGCTGCGACTTAACGGGTAGGTAAGAATTTGACTTTGAATTCGCGGCCAACCAGTAAGACGCATATTAAAATGGACCATGTGTCGGAAATCAAGTGGTTTTTCGCGTCGACATGAAAGCCGCGGCTCAATACCCAAGAGGCGTCCACTAAGCTGGACGCTAATTGTTTATGATCAACAGACCCTTTAAAGAGAAGACTGAACTAATCTTAAGAAAATAGGATCAACACTCCAAAGATTAATTAAAAGGAGCCATTTTGAGGCATCGCGGTGTAACATGAAATTTGCTCAATGTGAAGCCAAATTGGCGTGTCTACAGCTGCCTCGCCTTGGCGTCTACTTTGCAAGGAGGTGAAGTGAAATGACATGAGATGGGAGAAACGGAGTGGCGTGAACGGAGTGGAATGTAGCAGAATGACTGAAAAGTAGACGCCAAGGTGTGATGAGACACGCCTCAACAACACACGACAGCAACTGTTCGTCAGTTCATAATGAAATTGTTTGTTGATAATCTCATGAAAAACTTGCTGCTTTGGAGAAAGAGATGTGCGCGTAGGCACGAAAAGGGAGAAAGATCAACTTCCAGCGTCGGGGAAGTACCTAAGGACACAATCTGTTAAGTTTCACCTTTGGGGGCGTCTGCCACTGCCGTAGGTGGATCTTTTTGGGAGGAAACTAAGCTGAAAGAAATCCAAAGCAGCGAGCTTTCCAAGTGATGATCTTCAAGCAATGACATAATGCACTGAGTACTTTGCTTGGAGTGGAATGTTTCATGTTAATTGTATTTGAAGAACAGGTGGCTCTTTTTGATTAAAATCAAGAGTGGTTATCCTGAATTATGCTCAAAGTCCTACATGATGCATGCTGGGCTAAAAAAAAGTATAAAACAAGGAAAAATATGAGATAATCAAGGATAATATTGTTAGGTTGCGGAAGTCAGGATACCGGACGGAACTGTCGTCCTTCTGCAACGTAACGGCCTATCCTCAAGGCGTAGGAATCCCCTGGAATTATCACTATTTTTGGTGAAGGAGGGGAACTCAAATTCCAGTTTCATCGGACCCTCAAGGTCCTTGATATGCTCTAGTAGTATACCATATAGTAAGATGCAATATTCACAACACCGAGGTGGTGGTCGCTGAGGATGATCGTGCATTGTACGGCGAAAAGACATCCAGATTATGTGCTCAAAGATTGATTAGTATTGACAAGCAACAAAATAATAGAGTGAAAAATAACGAAAACAATGCTGCTTGTAAATTGCGACTGGGATACTGGACACCTATCAATTGTGAATTGCGTCCTTTATGTTGGACGCTATTCAAATTGTTGGTGGGAGAGATCCTGAGCATTATTATTATTGGGGGCCTCATTTTCTGATATGGCATGCACTTTTGCTAAAGATGGTTACATGAAAAGCCAGGCCGCCCACACTCTTGAACACCAAGAGGTCCCCAAAGCTCAACCCGTGAGCGGCTGCAAACCTTCCCCAACCTTCAGCAAAGTGCAAACCTTTGCTATCATCGCCAATCCTGATGCTTCTGGCTTCTACAAAGAGGGCTCAAGAGTGTGACACATGTCAAATTCTCTCTGATGAAGTACCTGGTGAGCCTCTGTTGTATTATGTGGTGAAGCCAGAAGCAAGATTCTGAAGAACTTGAACTTCCGAGGCCGGACATGTTCATTCTTCAGTTATGGCGAGAATAGAATGACCCCTCACAAGGACTGAACTTCATCTGAAAAAGAATAACGTAAAGTTCGATGAAGCATTTTTTGTGACATGAAAGGGGTCATTATGGGTAATAGGGACTTTCCTTTAAGTTTTCTCACTCAAGAGACAGTGAGGGCTTTAAGTCCTTCTTACCGACCATAGTATTGGAGTGCATCTTCGTCTCTGAGTTCTCTCGAGGCACTTTTTGTGTCTCCTTAAATTAGCATCTAGTTGGGACGCCATTTTGTTTTTTTTTTTTGCGCTTCTAGAAACACAGATGTTGTTTAAACATTAATGGCGGCCCTCTCATGGACGCGCTTAAATCCTTAATCACGTCCATCTGTTTGGATGCGATTAAAGCTGTCAAATTAGTACTTGAAAGTTCTGTCAATTCCTCTCTTTACTATGAGCATGTTTGCTATCATCGCCAATCCTGATGCTTCTGGCTTCTACAAAGAGGGCTCAAGAGTGTGACACATGTCAAATTCTCTCTGATGAAGTACCTGGTGAGCCTCTGTTGTATTATGTGGCGAAGCCAGAAGCAAGATTCTGAAGAACTTGAACTTCCGAGGCCGGACATGTTCATTCTTCAGTTATGGCGAGAATAGAATGACCCCTCACAAGGACTGAACTTCATCTGAAAAAGAATAACGTAAAGTTCGATGAAGCATTTTTTGTGACATGAAAGGGGTCATTATGGGTAATAGGGACTTTCCTTTAAGTTTTCTCACTCAAGAGACAGTGAGGGCTTTAAGTCCTTCTTACCGACCATAGTATTGGAGTGCATCTTCGTCTCTGAGTTCTCTCGGGGCACTTTTTGTGTCTCCTTAAATTAGCATCTAGTTGGGACGCCATTTTGTTTTTTTTTTTACGCTTCTAGAAACACAGATGTTGTTTAAACATTAATGGCGGCCCTCTCATGGACGCGCTTAAATCCTTAATCACGTCCATCTGTTTGGATGCGATTAAAGCTGTCAAATTAGTACTTGAAAGTTCTGTCAATTCCTCTCTTTACTATGAGCATGTGAGGGCCTCGGGTCAAGGAGCCGCGAGGCGCTCCCCCCCCCCCCCCCCCCCCCCTTCTCATTTCAAACTTTTCTCTCATTTTGATGATTTCTCTTCTCAAGGAGAGGTTCTTAGATAACTTGGAGTCTTAGAGCGGTGGGTGAGCTTTGGAGTTTGAAAGAGCTTGGAAGGAGCTTGGGAGGTGAAGGAAGACCTTTGGAGAAATGGAGCATGGTGGGTCTTCTTCAAGGGATGTAAGAGGAGGAGGTTTTAAGAGATTAAACCAAGTGGAAGGCCACATTTGAAGCTAGTTCAAGCAAAGATGGTGAGTTGATGATTTGGATTTTGATTTGCTTTGCTTAACATGCTACTAACGTTGATTTGGTGTTCTTCCTTCTTGGTTTCTTGTTCATTTTCTTCTTTTTTTTTTACCTCTCCTAAATGATACGACCGATCCTGACCATGCTCAAACTACCCTTCACCACCTCATGTAGGATTATCCGTCATTCCCGGCAACCGGCACTTCATGCGCCTCCCTTGGCTTCAACAATTAACCTCTATCACTACTCCAGACATGACCGCCATCCTTAGACAATGGGGACTTAGCAACCTTACTGTCCATGCTAAGAGGTACCACGATATCCATCTTGATTGGGCGGCTCTCGGGGCCCTGATCGAGTTGTGGCATCCTCAAACCAACACCTTCCTTTTCCGAACTTTTGAGGCCACCATTCTTTTGGAAGTGGTTGAACTTTTATTAGGTTTAAAGAGGATGAAGCAAGGCGAGGAGGACGGAATGGCGATCATGCCAAGGTACTATGCGAACAAGGCGGTGCTTGAAAGCTTCATGGATCCAAAGGAGGTGCAGAGTATCCAAGCCTCGAGAGGAATTAACTTGCAAAAATTGGCGGCTTGGACAATGAGGGAGATATCGAGAACGAGGGACGACGAGAGGCTTGAACAAGTGATGTGGGGATTTGCCATCTGCGTGGTGGGAGCACTCCTTTTCCCTTCGATTGATAGTGTTTTGGAAGAAGACCAACTTGGCACGGTGTGCGCCATTTGGGAAGGAGAAAGGTTGGGATTGGCGGTGCTAGCCTTCCTCTATAGTGGGCTCACAGCGGCGAGCTTGGGTAGGCCCCCATACGGATCTATGCTTTTATTAACTTGTTGGGCTGATCTACACTTCAAGTTTTGTCTAAACAATGAGGTTGCAAGCTCGTCCCGGATCTTCTCCAAAAGTCCGCTCAAACACATGGATCACATCGTGGGCTTGGAAGGGCGCGTGGCGAACTAGGCGCCACAACTTAAGACGCGGGTGGACTGGCGCGATTTTTTTCGAGACATGCATGAGAGTGCCTTCTCTTTCATTCCGGAACCACTTCTTGCCCGAGACGTGCGGACATGGCTAGCACCCGGTGTGGACCTACGATTGATTAGAGCATCCGAATTCGTCCTTTATAATCCATACCACTGCCTTCTTCAGCTTGGTCTTCCAAGGTGCATCTTTGAAGGACTTTCCCACCTTTCACCGATCAAACGGCGCGATCTTGGCACCAATAATGATGGCGAAGAGGTGAATACTATCAAAACCATATGGAAGATTTGCACCTTTAGGCGACCGGACCCGAATGTAACTGAGATTGAGAATGATTGGATGAATTATGTGAGGGAGCTTAAGAAATTATGACCCAAGGTGGTCGTTTGTAAGCCACGAGATTAAATCATCAATGAATATCAGATCGTTTCCTTAATACGGCCAAGACTGTTCCTTGAATGTGACTGTTTCACCCAAACTTCATGAAATTCCTGCTCAAAACAAGGCCTCAGTTGGCTCACCAAAAGGCGTCCAGACAGGAAGATGCTTATTGAATATTAAAGGCGTCCAGACCTCTGGCCGCAATTCAAATCCTTCAACCGGACCCCACAATTCGGCTTGTCTCCTTCCTACGATGTTCAATGAGAGGGCTAAAGAGGTAAAAGAGGTTAAAATAATCAAATTCCCTCTGCTGAAGTGCTTGGCGACTCTTATGTGGCGCCGCCAATTTGGTGGCGAAGCCAGGAAGTAAGACCCTGAAGAACTTGAACATGCCAAAGTAGACGCATGTCCTTAAGCTATGGCAAGGTCTTACCCCTGCTTCGACTTCTTGATTCCTTCAAACGCCACCCCGATATATTCGCCTTCTTGGCCAAAGCACTTCCTCCTTAAATCGTAGTGTCCCAACTAGCCGCCTTCAACTATGTTGTTTTACAGAAAACGCATCTTGCCGACCGGACGCTTTTTGTTTTGACTTTTCAAATTTCAAACGGCGCGCCCTTTCGAATTCTGCACCGGTGGAATGATTGCTACTGAAGCGCGGCGTCCGACTAGGCCACTTTTAAATATTTCTTTTATGATTTGCGTCGGGACGTCCAGACCCTTATAAAATCCAAGTCAAATAGCCTAAAAAAATGCGCCACAGCAAATGATGAAAAGATGAAATGCGGCGAATGGCCTGGACGCAATTGACGCCAAGCTCACTGAAATCGTGGATGCCTGTGTGGATGCGAATTCTAGGTCCGCCTGAGGCGAAAGAAATGCCCGCGGGGAGCTATTCTTGCCCCCCCCCCCCCCCTCTCCTCATTCCCCTTCTCAATCCCTCTAATCTTCCCCACTCTCCCTTAATCTCTCCTCTCTTCTCTCCTAATATCCTTCAACCCATGTAGAAGGCTCCGTCGACAAAGAGGCAACGACGAGACGAGAGGTCACCGGAGGAGGCGATGGAGGCGATGGTGGAGGTGATGCCGGCAGAGGGAGTGGAGGAGGCGGTGATGGAGGCGACGCCGGGGACGGAGGAGATGGTGAAGGAGATGATGGAGGCCCCGGGAGAACTCGCCATCGTCGCGGTGGCGGGGGAAGCGACGGCGGCGGTGCCGGTCGCGGTGGAAGGCGACGAGGAAGCGCCGGAGAGAGAGAAAGAGGAGGAGGAAGAAGATGAGGCGTGGGGGAGTGGCGACGACGGCGCCGCGATCGGGACATCCCCTCTCAGCTGGAAATGGTAAGTCCCCTCCTCCTTCTCTTGGATTCTGGGTAGAAAGGAAAGAAGGGGGAAGGCGGTCGGTGCCGGAGAAGAGGGGGTGCGAATCGCGTCCAAACAGGGGGGCGCGGTTCGTATCGAAAAATCACGGCGCATTGTGCCACCGCTTCTCAGAACAGAAAACACGGCCGAAGCGTTGGCCGTGATTCGAGAATTGAAACGCGCCCCTGCTTTGGACGCATTTCAGGGGTGCACCCGAGGCTGAAAATTTTGTCTTAATTGTGCACAACTTGAATTCCTAGATGAGTTCTGATCTATGTTTTGAATTGTGTGTGCATTGCAGGGAGTGATGAAGGTGAGGACGATGTGGCCCCTTGTCCTGGCTGCATATCAGGGACTTCCGGACTTCCAGAGAAAGAGTCTGGAGGATGGGGTTTGGGCCGGTTTTGGTGATCGAGCCCTTTTTCATTGACCCACCCCCTGATCCAGGCACTGAGGGATAGGTGGGACAGGACGAGCAGGGCCTTCCTGTTCCCCTGGGGCCATATGGTCCCAAGCTTGGAGGACGTAGCTCGGATCACTGGGCTACGGGTGGACGGGGAGGCAGTGAGCGGCATCACTTATGCCGACTACACCGAGCACGTGTAGGACCTTCTGGGCTTTGATCCTCAGGGTGACGAGGATGGAGATCGGAGGATGGTAGGGTGGGCCGCCCTCCTGGAGGCACTGGGGCTAGCGGGGGTGCGACAGAGGGCGGAGGAGACGCTGCAGGAGTACGTGCAGCGAACGGCAGGACTGGCGCGCGCGGCATACGACCACGATCCCGAGGACATGGAGCGGGTGGACCGGGACCTCCGGAGGTTCCTGACCTTCTTCTTCGGCAAGATGATGTTCACCATGAAGGGTGACGGCATCCATTTTCGGTTCTTGGAGCTACTGGAGGACCTCGGTCGGGTTGGGGGCTACGCTTGGGGTGCAGCCCTTTTGGCCCACACCTTCGCGGACCTTTCTGTCGGCACCGGGAGGGAGATCACCGTGGGCGAATTTGCGCCCTTCCTACAGGTATGAGCTTAAAGGTTTAATTCCCCTTTTAATTGTGCATTTGAATTTCCTGTAATTGTTTAATCGGTACTAATTGGTGTGCGCATGCAGGTGTGGAGTTATTACTACCTTCCCCTGGGCAGGGCGATGCAGGTACGACCAGACGCGGTACCCCTTGTGCGTAGGTGGCTACCGGTGGTGGGCACAGCCACCTACGGCTTCCAGCTTAACGTCCTCCGCCGGTCGATCCAAGACTTCCCACCACTTCTGGTACGGCCTACCCCTGCCTTTTGCTTTAGCTCATGCATTTGACATGAAAAATGAACATGTGACTAATCTTAATGCACATGTAGGTTGTGTGGGAGCCTTACGTAGGCATGGGGGACGAGGACCATCCGTGGGTGGAGAGTGGCCGTCCTCAGTTTAGGCAGGACCTGTGGGTCCATTGTCTAAACGAGATCGAGCCGCTCTGCTTACGGTTGGCTGCTCGGACCCTAGGCCTACACCAGGCTTGGCTCAAGGTGGAGGAGCCCTGGAGAATCGGCCGGAAGACATGGGGGAAGGCAAAGACAGTCGACTGGCGTCTTCGGTTCCCTGACCAGTACGCGGACTGGCAGCAGGGTGGCTAGCTCATAGAGTCTGACGTGGCCCATAGCCTTGCCTACCTCTGCCGCTTCCAGGAGGAGTACGGGGACCGAGACTACATGAGGCCTGCCAGGGTATGCATTTTAACTTGAATTTTATTCACAAAGTATGCACGATGTTCTAACAAATGGATGCATGTACAGGATGCCTGTGACGAGGTGATCGATCAGCTCCGTGCCCAGTTGGCGAGTACAGAGGCTCAGCTGGCCGAGGCACATGCGGACCTCAAGACACTGGTGAGTTTAGGGAATCGTACCTTTGTGGTTTTCCTTACCATGTGTTAATCCGGTTCGGGATGTGCAGCGTGCTGCCCGTACGACTGCAGAGTGTGCTGACACTGCGGGCGCTTCTTCGAGCCAGAGCATTCCCGACCCAGAGGTGGCTCCTCTTCGAGCGCGGTTGGCGGCGACAGAGGCCCGAGCGGAGGAGGCGGAGCGCGACCTTGCTGCACGGGTAACTACATTAATGGAATATACTTGAATTGGACTATGGTTTACACTTACCTGTGCTTGTTTCTTGTAGTCGGGCGAGCTCCAGGACGCCCTTATACGAGAGATGGACACCCGTGCCGAGCTGACCGAGGAGTCCCAGCAGCTGTCGGAGCTTCGGTCGCAGGTGACCCAGCAGGGTGTGGACCTACCCCGGGATGCTGTAGAGGCGCATATGAGGCTTTCTCTGGAGCGTGAGGACCGAGAGAGGGAGCGGGCTCGCTGGGTGGAGGAGCGGGACCGGCTGACACAACAGTTGGTGGAGGCGCGCGCGAGCTTGCTTGCTTCTGATCGCTTGCTAAAGGCGGCGGAGGACCGATACCAACGGGGATGCGAGCGTGCGAGGCAGCAGGGGCGAAGCAGCCTTTTTACTAAGAGCTACTTCGTGGCGTCTTCTCAGTATGAGAGAAATGTCCAAGAGGCTGCCGCCGCTCAGAGGTCTACTGGTTTGTGCGCCCCATGGGGCCTCCGGCTTCGCTCGTGGTTGCAGTGGACGCAGGCGAGGTGGAGAGTAGCCGGCAGTAGCGACCGATAGAGGGTGGAGGTGAGAGTGACTATCCTGCAGAGGGAGGTGGCGAGTGTTAGGCCACTATTATGACATGTACTTTTACCTTTTTCTAACGATGTATGCCCTTTTGGGCATCCCATGATGATGTACTCAGGGTTGGCCCCCTTTTGGTTGTATATATGTGCACGTTCTTTCCTTTGTCACTTCCTTGTGCGGTACCTGAGGTGCATTCGAACAAGCAGGTTAGATATCTGTTCTGGCTCAACCCTTTGCGTACGAGTAGCGTTTTGTCTTCATGATTTTGTCAAGGGGCTGAGCTTTTACTCAAATAATGCATGAGGTAAGAAGAACGAGAGTATGCAAAAGATGAATGCTCAAGAGACGAATGTACATAATATACAAGCGGGCAGAAGTTAGTCAGAATCTACAAGGGTGAATGTGCATATTTTAAGTAAAAGGATTTCTTTAGAGGTTTTCAAATATCTGATTTTTTTGGATTTCGAAATATCTAATTTTTTTAGATTTCGAAATATCTAATTTTTTGGATTTTAAAATATCCGATTTTTTAGATTTTGAAATATCTGATTTTTAGGGTTTCGAAATATCTGATTTTTTTGGATTTCGAAATATCTGATTTTTTTGGATTTTGAAATATCTGATTTGATTTTTTTAGATTTTAAAATATTTGATTTTTTGGATTTTGAAATATCTGATTTGATTTTTTTTATATACACGCCACAACCTGGCGTGGTCCCTTCTAAGAAGACACGCGGATTAAAGGGGATCCGTTCAGATTGGATAACACACGGTATCTAGACTCTTTAATTACTTGATGGTCATCAGGAATCCACTAGTTGTCCTTGGGTGTGCTAGCCAGAGGTTCAACGTGCTTGATTGGTGCCTTCACCCGAGGTTACTTTCGGCTTACGTCCTCCTCAATTGATTGTTGCTTTGCCTTGACCCTAAGACATACCTGAGGAGGAGGGGAAGAGATCTTTTTAGGAAGTCTGGCAATAGTCCCAGAAATTTAAGGGCAATACTCGCTTCTCTATCTCAGATTCAGTGGGTTACGGCCTTTTTTGGGACTTCGGGGTTTAGCACGCTTACGTCCAAGTCCATTTGGATCCCTGCGGGGACTTTGCCACTCTTGACGTGTTGCACACTTACGCCCAGATCCATTCGGATCCCTGCGGAGACTTTGCCACTCTTGACGTGCTTTTCAATTGATTTGCCTGGCATTTTTTTGGATTTGACATTAGCCTCTTTTTTCTTTTCCCCTTTTATGCCCTGACTTACACCTTTCTGAGCTTGGGATAGATTTGCGAGATTAGTCCCCATGTTTTCTTCTCTACTGGCAGACTGAAGGGGGAGAGAAACGAGTGATGCCTTAGGGCCTCATCTTGGCAGCGATCTCTCTCGGATTCTGTGCTTCTAGCTTCCAAGGGCGGGCGTGTTTGTGTGCGGTGTCGACACCTCTGGCTAGCCCACCAAGAATTATCAGTAAATTTATAATGGCGTCTCTTTCATATTAAAGTCCTTGTGCCGCGTGAATCCAAACACCTAACTAAGGGTAGTACTTTTTAAGATACAGCCCGTTCCAGGGGTAAGAGAGCTCCTCACCCTCCACGTTGACCAGCCTATACGTGTTGCCTGGACCTATCTCTTTGATTACGTACGGCCCTTCCCAGTTTGGTTGAAGTTTTGACTGAGGACCTCCAGGTTTTACAAAAATTCTTTTGACAACCATTTCACCAACCTTCAATTTTCTCTCAATGACCTTCTTCTGATGAAAACATGCAAGTCTATTTTGGTATGCTCTTGCGTGTTCTGCGGCGACCAGACTCTTCTCGTCTAGGGGTTCCAGCTGTGCTAGGAGCTATTCGCGCCGCTCATCAATTGACAAGTCCTTGTCCAGCTGGATCCTTAACGAGGGAATGAGAATCTCATATGGCACCACTGGCTCCATCCCGTAAGTGAGTGCAAAGGGTGTTTGCCCAGTGGGAGTACGGATTGAAATGCAGTAGGCCCATAGAGCTTCTGTAAGCTTTTCTGTCCAGTCCGAGAATCGGTTAGCCTCACATGTTTTCTTAACAATTTTAATCAAGGTTTTATTAGTGACCTCTGCTTGGCCATTGCCTTGCGAATAGTATGGAGATGAATGATACAATGCAATTTTATACCTGTCGCAGAGGTCGCGCAATTCTTGAGAGATGAATTGAGGCTCGTTGTCGGTGACGATGGTGTCTAGAATGCCAAACCTGGTGATAATGTTCTTCATGATAAACTTATAAACAGTTGTTGCCTTGACTTCTGCATATGCTTCAGCTTCCGCCCACTTGGTGAAATACTTCGTTGCTGTAAGGATGTATGATTTGACCTTGTTCTGGGAGTTGGGGTCACCGAGGGGTCCAATGACGTCGAAAGCCCACATAGCGAAAGGCCATGGAGAGGATATTGGTGTAGATACGGATCTCATCCTTTTTTCAATGGACGCGGTCCTCTACAAAGAGAAATAGGGGTGGATGAATGCGTGGATATGTGGGAGAAATGTGGTGGTGTGTGTGATATGGAGTGGAAAGCGGAAAGGGCAATAAAAGAAAAAGATCGTGATCGCCAGGCACGCGAGGGTGCCGAATGGAGATGCACAGTGAGCGGTGCGAGATGGAAGAGTGATCACGAGCGTACATTTTGGAGTGTGGGGAGATTGCGCGGGGATGATGTGGGTCCTCTCTTCCTCTATGTGGGTGAAATGTGGTGGTGTGTGTGATATGGAGTGGAAAGCGGAAAGGGCAATAAAAGAAAAAGATCGTGATCGCCAGGCACGCGAGGGTGCCGAATGGAGATGCACGGCGAGGGGTGCGAGATGGAAGAGTGATCACGAGCGTACATTTTGGAGTGTGGGGAGATTGCGCGAGGATGATGTGGGTCCTCTCTTCCTCTATGAACATGGCCGGCCACGGTAGATGGCGTTTCCTCATTTGATTACCCTGACAAAAGACAGAGAAAATAAGAAGGGATTAGCCACGTGTGTATAGTATCAATCCAAAATAAATAAATAAAAGAATAAACGGCAAGGGGAATGACTTACCATGTGGTGGCTTTTAAACCCCTAAAGAATGTGGGTGTGTGTGAAATGCATGCATGTGTGTGTGTTAAAAAAAAGTAAAAGGGGCACGTAGGGCCCAGATGAGGTGAAAATAAGAGGAAAAGAGAAATAGGAGGGGGTACTTCCCCGAATGGGCGGCGTGAAGGCGTGGTGGCCGGTGCCGGGATGAATGGAGGAAGGCGAGGAAGGAGCTCCCGCCGCCGTGGATGACGAGGGAACGCTGGTTCCGCGCTCCGAGAATGGACAGGTTGGAGTGGAAGGGGAGATGCTTCTCCTCGGGTCAGAGGCGAGACGGAAATCCAGCAGGGCTTCGCCGCTATCGTTGGGATTCCCCATGAAACAATACCCTCGGGGGTCTATTTATAGGCAACAGATTTTTGAATCGCATCCAAACAGGAAGCCGCAATTAAGAATTAAAAAGCGTCCAGGCGGTAGGCCGTGATTTAGAAGTCAAATTGATGGGACATGCGCACGGGGAATCGTTGCACTGTCATGTCTCTGAATCGCGTCGGGGGCAGGACGCCGCGACTTAAATCGTGTCCGTCTCGTCCGCCGCGATTCAGACTTGCATGGTTTCGAGGCAATCAACTCATAAATGCACTGTCTACTGGCGTGAGATTTTGATTTGACTTTCTAAATCGCGTCCACTGACAAGGATGTGATTCAAGGATTTTGTCATGATTACACGACGTCGTAACCTTAGGTGCGACGACTTCATGGCGTATCCTTTTTGACTTTTAATCGCATCATATCAGGCGGACGCGTTTGTCATCACAGGGATTGTACCCCCCCTCGACACAAACATGGATGCTAAGACTAATAGCATGGAAACATAGATGTGATCGCCACCTAGCAAGTCGCCTAAGAATGAAAATGAGATGATGGCTAACTTAAACTAGGAAAAGGATAGAGAACAGGAACAGACCTGGTGTCGCGGTCGCCATGGGCGCCGCGATAGACTGATGTCGCATCAGCTTTTGTCGACGCGTCTCTGGTCGCGTCACCTTCGGTCGTCGCGTTCTCTGAATGCGGGAGAAATAAGATAAGGAACTTCTTCTCGTCCTCCAGCCGGCCGGAGAACCAGAGCTCCTCGTAGATCTTACCTGCCTGCCTGCCAACCAAAGAAAATCACAAAGAAACGCCCTATTAGAATTCATTAAGCATAGTACATATTCTAAAGATGGAAGAAAATAGGGAATCATGGTGGGAACGCACCTGGGGTGGTTTTAAACCCTTATGGATGTAGGAAAACGTGGGTGAATAGTGGATGTGCTCTATCTAAAATAACATAACAAAATGCATGTAGAAATGGGGGAAAGATAGGAAAGAAGAAATGAGCCCCATTGGGGCGACTCCCTGGCGTGGGTATAGCTCCAAGGATGTGCAAGGACTCCAGGAGATCGCCGGGGTCGCCCTCTTCACGTTCCGCGCTCCGTTAATGGTGAAAAGAGTGGCTTCGTAGAGTGGAATGTGAAGGAAAAATGGCAAAATGAGAGGCTGTGGTGCTAAGTATGGATGAGAGGAAGTTTCGGCAGCCCTTCGGGGTGGTAATTGAGGCTCCCCCGTCCTTGAGGAGGGGCCCTTGCTTATATAGAGCTTGGAGTGAGAATAATTGATATTATCTCTTCAAAATAGATCAGAAATTAAAATGGGAGATAAAAGCCTATCAAAATCGGATGGAGAGTCCTTAGGGATCCTCACAAGAGTCCCTAGGGCCGAAATCTCGCCCCAAGGGGCAAAGATAATCCCTAGGATTAAGTTACATTGATAGGAGGATAAATAGGGGGTAGTTATGGAGGCCAGAAGATTCGGTCATTGTCGCGACATATCGTAAGACCGCGACTCAGAAACGCGACGGTGCGGGTGGACGCGACAGCATTACCCACGTGCATGGATAATGCATGGGCTGTCGCGGCTGCCAGAACTGTCGCGACTAGAGACGCAGCGCCACGAGGCGTCGCGACAATAAATCTGGATTATTTGAGAATTATCAGCCAACTACATGATAGGACAAGAGTTATTATGCCCCAAGGACTCTCTCAAGTGATAAATTGCGGGGTTTCAAGGCATTTTAATGGCTTAAAGGGCTCAAAATAAGGCAAATGATGGGCTCAAGGTGAGTAACCAATTAGGGGCCCACTAAGACAACAAGAAAAGTGGTTCAACCCATTAGTCAAAATCGGGTGTCTACAGATTGCCCCTCCTTGGCTTCCTCTTTGCAGGGGAGCGAAGCGAAAGTGGAGTGGAGATGTCATGAAGTGACGACGGAATGGAGATGACGAGGAGTGAACTGAAAAGTGGAGGCCAAGGTAAAGAGACACCCGATCTTAACTAACAGGCAATTGGAATCTTCGTGAAAGCCCCGAGTTGGTTGTTCGGGTAGAATGCAAAGAAGAGCACAAGTCTGGACGAGAGGAGAAAAGAAAAGGACGATCAACCCCTCGATTGAGAGGTACCCTAGCCGATTGGCCTGCATGTTTCGTTTTGGAAGGACATGTGCATGCCAGGCAGGTAACTCATGACTCTGTCATGGGAGCAGTTCGCAACCAAAACGGATCAAAGTAGTAGGATGAATAATTGGATAAGGAATCCAGACAAGGAAATTCTTGTCAATCTGACGGGAACAACTCACTCGGAGGCAAACCTTCCGATTCAGAGTCGAATTGTATTTCTTATTTGGAATTTGAAGGATGATTGGGCACTCAACAAGAGCTCATCAATGGTCAAGAATGAGTCAGGAAAGCTCAAAGTCCTACATGATGCATATTGGGCTAAAGTAAAAGAAATCATCAAAGCGAATGCAAAGAAAAGGAGAAAATAGAAAATATATCAAGGATAATATTGCTAAGTCAAATAAGAACGGATCAAGAGACTACCCACAACCGCGGTGCAGGCCTGAATCTATCGTCCCCGTGCTTAACTAACTCAATGGCCTATCCAACGATTAACAATGTGTACCTAGATTATCATTGTTTTTGGTAAAGGGGAACTCAAATCCCAGAACACATTAAGAACCATCCGGTCCTTGAAAAGATATAATAGATAGAATACCATATAGTAATGCAAGGAATAGGGACAGAAATACAATACCTGACTTACCTGTGACGAAATCTCTTGATTTTCTGAATTTCTGATTTGATTGATTTTTTTTATTTTTTTTGAATTTTTGATAAGAAACACACACAATGAAATAACAAACACAACAAGATCAAACAACATATATACACAGCTCAGAGATGAAAGCAACCCCTCGGGTAGAGAGGCGACATCCGGGATGACCGCGACAATGTCGCGGCGCAGCGCCCTGTCGCGACATGGTCGCGTCAGATCGCGGCGTCGCGACTCGGACAGAGCTCGGAAAGACCAGGAAACCGGAGTTCACCCTTATCCTAAGACACCTAGACCAACACTAGGACTCCTAAACCTCTTCTAATCTTATCCTAACACCTAGTTTCGGGATTAGAGTGGGTTTCTAACTCTTAGGACTCCATAAATAGAGGGTTGGGGGTGTTAATCCCGCAGCTAACCCCTGGCATCCTCTGCTCTTCAAGTTCAAGTTCTCTTCTCCTCTCTTGCAACCATGAAGAGGAATTATTCGGATTTTGCAGAAGATATCCCCCCCTACTCCGGCCCAAAAGCTGCTAGGGAGACGTACGCCGATCTGAAGCAACTCTCCGCTATCCCGGGGCACATCTACACGCCCCCGGAGCTCCAAGTAAGTGGCCTTTCCTTCCTGAGATTCTGAATTTTTTGCACTGTTCTGTTTTGCTCTTCTCTTTTCTCCTCTTTTCCCTTCGTTCTTCATGTCTCTTCTTCTATCTCAGATCCTCCCTGGCCAACGGCGATTCTCAAAGATGCCATGGTTGGTACCCATGCTCGAGCTACTGCCGCCCACGTCTATTGGTCACTTGAAGGAGTGGGGGCTGTCCACTGTCTTCGTGCTATCCAGAAACTACAACAAGTTAGTGCATGCGTGGGAGAGCGTCACAGCCATGGTGGAGTTATGGCACCCACAGACCAACTCGTTCATCTTTCCTGAATTTGAAGCAACGATCCTTCTGGAAGAGTTGGAGATCATGCTTGGCCTTCCACGATATCAAAGAGGCGAAGAATTGGCAATTTCCTACACCGTGGAGCAGATTAATTCATGGAGCATCTTGGCGTATATTACCACGAAGAAAAATGATCTCTACTCCATGACTAGTGGTATGCACGTCCATCTTCTTCCAATTGCTCAGTGGATTACTTCCCAGTGCAAACGGAAGACCACGAACTACACCGCTATCGCCAAGGCAGCCGCCATATGCATTTGCGGCGTCATACTCTTCCCGGAATCCGACGGTGCCATCTCCTTCGGCAATCTTAGCATCATTGATTCTATCTCCGAAGGTATAAAAATTGGGCAAGCCGTCTTGGGTTTTCTATATGCTGGCCTGACCTCTGCAGCACTCGGGGGTCCTTTCTATGGATCGGTCATCGCCCTCGAGCTATGGATGGGGATGCATTTTCAATTCCGAACTGCGGAGAATCCGAACACAGAATGCAAGACAATGCTGAACCACCCGCTGGCACACGTGGGCGGACGACTTCACATGAGCACTCGGGCTTGGTGCAAAACGGCTCAAGTGAAGGGCATACAAGCATGGCGCCAATACCTCTGAAGTCTGGCCGTAGCGGATTTTGACATGCGCCCTTGATTCATGCACAGCCGGACAATCCACCTTCCTCAACGTGCTGGGCTTGCCTTGAGGCTGCTGGGCAATGGGGTGCTAGTTTCCTACAACCCGGACCACTGCCAACTCCAATGCGGTGCGGCCCGGACGGTGGTTCCACTTCTCTCGCACTTCCCGCCTATTCAAGAGAGGAAAAGAGGCGATGCACAGGACGAGCGCGACATGCGTAGCGCCGTCGTCCACTGGGAGGGATGCGCGATGAGCGTGATTCAAGCCGAGGTGGAGGAAGACGACGAAGTGGCCAAAGAATATGTTGAAGCTTTGAAGAAACTTCAGCCAGTGGGAGGGAACAAATGATTTGATTTGATTTGATGTGTAAGCCAGATGATAGTTAGGAAAAGATTTGAAAGCATTGTCTGCTTGTTTAGAATGAATTAGAGCATGTAACAGACTTTATATTTGAATGAAATAGAATGAATTTCTGCAAACACAAGGGTTCTGTTGATAACGCGGCCACCCTGGGTGTCGCCTTAATGTCGCGGCTAAGCGCTGCGTCGCGACGTTGTCGCGGCAGCCAACAGGGTCGCGACATGAACGCGACCGCCCGCAGCGACGCGTCATGAACCGATGGATTCAAAAACAAACGGCCCCCTTCCTTCTTCCTTTCCGGTTTTTCAAAACCCCAAGCTTCCAAATCCCTGAACTTTCTCCAACCCTTTCTTGCACTTCGACCTCCTTGCTAGCTAGACAACCCACTCCAAGACAACCCCATTGCAATGGAAGGAGGAAAAGAGATCGGCGAAGGCTCATCGCGAAGGAAACGCCAAGGGGAGCGTCGGAGCTCACGACGACGAGTGGAGGAGCATCCGGTCGAGGGAGAGGTGCCCGAGGTCGGGATGGAGGAGGAGGAGGAGAATGTGGCTCTGGTTGTGAATGTGGAGGAGGAGCGGAAGAGGCGGGCCAAGGCCATGAAATCGGTAAGTAACTCATCGTAAAACCTTGAATGATAGTAGAATAGAGGTAGACGGAGCCCCTGGAGGGCGAATGTAGGGCGAAACACCCAAGAAAAGTAGGATCAAACAAAAAGGGCTCCGGCCGATTTGGTTCTGAGAACGCGTCAGCACGACCTGCCGCGACATGGTGTCGCAGCGGGGCGGGGCGTCGCGACATTGTCGCGACATTGTCGCGACGTCTAGAACAGACGCGACCTTGTCGCGACCTAAGAAGGTGACGTGATAAGGTCGCGGTATCCCGCACCGACGCGACAAGGTCGCGGCTGCCATAGCTGTCGCGACTTTGCTCGAACATAAATAAAAGCCTGAATTAAATTTGAATGAATCTTGCAGGGTGAAATGAGGGCTCGAGTGCCATGGACACTGGTGCTAGCTGCTTTCCTAGCCTTCCCCCCTTTTCAACGAGAGCGGATAGAGGAGATGGGGTTTGGGGAGATCTTTAGGATTGAGATAATGAGGGTGGATTCGGCCCTCACACAGGCCCTGCGGAGCAGGTGGGACACAGAGGCGAGTGCCTTTGCATTCCCATGGGGGCACATGATCCCCAGCTTGGAGGATGTGAGCCGGATCACAGGGCTCAAAGTCTATGGGCGGGCAGTGAGCGGCTACACCTACCCCTGTTATCACGACTTAGCCGAGCACCTCCTAGACCTCCCAGTAGAGCGCAGGTCCTTCTTAGTGCCTAGGGTAGCATTCCAGGAGAGTCTGGGCTTGTACGAGGCGGGGAAGAACGCAGGGGAGAGTGAGGATGAGTACCTGGCGAGGCTAGCTAGGGTCAGCTGGAGGGAGCTTGCGAGCGAGCCTGGGCCATAGGCGGACTTGGACTTGCACCGCTTTCTCGTTCTCTTTCTTGGTAGACTCTTGTTTGCCACGAGAGGCGACGCAGTCCACTGCCGCTTCCTACCCTTGCTGGAGGACTTAGGTGAGGTAGGGGGGTATGCTTGGGGAGCAGCCTTTCTAGCACACCAGTTTGACAGTTTGAGCGCCTCCGAGCGGCAGACGTCTACGAGCGGCTTCTACCCCTTCCTTCAGGTACACCTTCTCTTCTGACTCTTTTGGATTTAAACTTCATTTTGCTTAAACTGCCAACTGATTTGTCTTTCATCTTGCAGGTTTGGGCCTATCTACACCTCCCAGCCCTGGGGAGAGGAGATCTCACACGGCTGGGCCTCGTGCCCATTGCACGCCGTTGGGACTCTCGCCGAGACACCCGCCACCTGGTCGATCAGCTGGAGCGCTTACGGGAGGCCATCGACAGCTACCCTTATCTGGATGTAAGTACCCTCAATTTTCTCTTTGCTTAAACTATCTGCTTGATTTAATTGCCTAATGACTGACTAGATTCGTTCCTTCTTTGCAGGTGGTTTGGCAACCATATCTGGGGGAGGGTGACGAGGGACAGCCTTGGTTGGCGCAGGCCTGCCCCTACTTCGGTAGGTCGGTGTGGTTGCATGCGCTGAACCTTGTGCTACCTCTGAACCTATTCTTGACCCAGCGCTCCATGGGCCTCAGGCAGAGTGTCGTGGAGTTCCCCGTCCGGGACCGCTTTCGCCGGCCAGGTCGGAGCTTTCGGGGACTTCACGACACGACAGACTAGCGGGAGCGGGCGCGCGAGCAGATCGAGAACTGGGAGCGCAAGGGCAAGGCGGTCAGATCAGACGCGACTACCGACGATGCCTACCTCCAGGTGTACGCCTTGAAGTACGGAGGAAAGATATACAAGAGCGCCTGACAACAGGTACAACTGCTAAACCATAGCTCAGAGAACTTGGATTTATGGATTAGAACTGATGATTTGGAAATGCATTGCAGGTGGATGTGACTGGTGAGATCGCATCGCTCCGAGCCTTGCTCCACTCGGCGGTGCAGGATCGGGAGGCAGCTCAGAGGCAGACAGCGGAGCTGGTAAGTACCTTGTTCAATTTTGGCCATTGATTTAACTCAGGCAGAATTTTTGAAGCTGACATGTCTTTTGCGTGCAGCGGAGTGAGATGGAGAGAGTGAGGGGTACCGGAGCAGGCGGTGCTTCCTCCTCTCGGAGCGCGGGGGGCTCTCCATCGCTCATGGAGGCTCGACTGACAGGGGCGGTGTTGAGAGCCGAGGAGGCCCAGAGGCACTTGGAGGAGCGGGTAAGTTCATTTAAAGGCTTGAGTTGATCATTTCCAAATGGTGTTGAATGATTGTTTGTTGTGCAGAAGAGAGACTTGGAGCTCGCTCATGAGCACGCTATGGGGTTGCAAAGCGAGAGGGATCGGTTCCGGGGAGAGGTCCAGACTACCCGGAGCGAGAGGGATCAGCTGCGCATCCGGGCGGAGGCAGCTGAGGCACAGGTGGCGGAGATGGCGAGGGAGCTGGCGACGCTGTGAGTGCAGAGGCCGCCCGGAGACCAGGAGGAGGTCACCCGACTGCGTGCGGAGCTGTTGGCACAGCAGACACTAGCGCGGGGCCTTCAGCAGATCGTGACGGACATAGGCCGTTCACGCAGTCGGAGCCGGAGTGGGGCGAGCGTCAGCAGGGCGACTGGCGCCTCCTTCGGACAGTATCTAGCAGGTTCCTCCAGCAGGCGGAGGAACGAGGAGGAGGAGAGGCACCGTCAGAGTGAGGGTAGCGCCCATGATGGCAGAGGGGGTGGCGAGATGCTACCACCTCCGGATAGGAGAGAGGGATCCGGGGAGAGTGGCGGTGGATAGTGAGGAGACTTGTGAGCCACCTCCCCTTTATCTATGCACATTTTGTTCATATCTTAGTGCAGTTTTATTTTATGCCAATATTTATGATAAATGAATGGTTTGCGATTGACACGAGTGAGAGGCGAGTTTCAAACAAGCGAGAGAGAGAGTTCTGAGTGTGACGTCGCACTTGCCTTTTGAATCACCTGCTCCTGCACACACTTAAAAGAACAAGTTAGATCTGTTCTTAGGCTCAGCCTCTTGCGCTAAAATGATAAAAAAAACTAACTTCATAATTTGTCAATGGGTCGAGCCTTATTAAATAGGCGGAAAGACAATGAAATAAAGCATGCTAGAGAAAAGCAATATGTACACACATTTTTTTATTTTGTTTTTTTTTAAATTATATATTTTTGGATTTTGGGAATCTTCTGATTTTTTTTGGACTTTTTGAAGTTTTGATTTTTTGGGTTTTGAGGATCTTTTGACTTTTTTGGATTTTTGAAGTTTTGATGTTTTTGGTTTTGAGGATCTTTGATTTTTTTTTTTGAATTTTTGGAATTTTTGATTTTTGGGTTTTTTTTATTTTTTTGAAATTTTGTTTTTGGTAACAACACTTCTTAATCTTGAGCGATTAACCCTGAGTCTTGTCTCCATCTCAGCTTTGACGAGTAAGATTTATGTGCAACGTATATTCATCTTAGGTTCGCTAAGATTTCTTGCCCCTGGGACGTCGATGTTCCAACACAGACCAAGTGTAGGGATTCTTTGGTCATTTTTAGAAAGAATAGGAAGAATATAAATGTGATAAGACTTAATCTCGGGGTAGGGGTTACTGACTTGTAAAACTTGCAACACGTATGCCATATATGAGATTCATCTGTTGTCCAGGGGCTTTAGGGCCACAGTATTTTCTTCTTTGATTGGGGCATGCGTGCGACCGGGCTCAAAGGCGTCCCGCGGGGAACTGTACTGCCACTCTTTAACATGCCCCTTCATTTTATCATTTCGTTGCTCTATTTTGTGCTCTATGCTTTTCTCAGAACCGCCCGTCCCTCTTTGAGACTTCAAACACATAGTTTATACTGTTGCAGGTTTACAGGTTAGCCTCCCCCTTGCCCCTAGACCTTGTCCGAGTAGGGAGAGAATTGACCTTTTGCTTCCCTGAGCGAGGGCTAAGCGAGAACACCATACATGAAGGGGCAATGACCTTAGGTCGCCGTGCTGAGTATGCGATTGCGCATAAATATTATTCCTGCCAATAGGAGAGGGAGCGAGACACTTGGCAAATGACTACCGGTCAATTGGTGTTGTTATCAAAAGACTGATTATCAAGGGTAGAATCTTTTAAGATATAATCTATTCTATGGATGAGAGAGTTCATCGCTATCGGCATTCACTAGCCTATATGCGTTCCCCGGGTACACTTCTTTAATGACGTACGGCCCTTCCCAGTTCGCAGACAATTTTGACCTTGGACCTCCAGATTTTATAAAAATACGCTTCAAAACCATGTCTCCCTCTTGAAATTTACGCTCAATCACTTTCTTTTGAAAAGATCTTGAGAGTCTATTTTGATATGAAAGCACATGATCAGCTGCAGCTAGACGCAGTTCGTCTAAGAGCTCTAGTTGTGTAAGTAACGCCTCCCGATGTTCATCGGGATTAAGTTCTTTGTCTAACTGAATTCTTAGCGAAGGGATGAGGATCTCGTGTGGACATACCGCTTCCATTCCATACGTAAGTGAGAAAGGATTTTGCCCCGTGGGCGTGCGGATGGAGGTGCGGTAGGCCCACAAAGCCTCAATTAGCTTTTCTGGCCAGTCAGCGAATTTATTAGACTCACAAGTTTTCTTCAGAATTTTCAAAAGTGTTTTATTTGTAGCTTCGGCCTGGCCGTTGCCCTGTGGATAATAAGGAGACGAGTGATGCAAAGAAATATTGAACTTCTTACAGAGATCTTGAAGGTCTTGTGATATGAAGTGGGGTCCATTGTCGGTGACGAGGCTGGCAGGTACTCCAAACCGCGCAATGATGTTCTTCATGATGAATCTGCACACAGTCGAACCTTTGATTTCTGCAAATGCTTCTGCTTCGGCCCATTTGGTGAAATACTCAGTAGCAGTGAGGATGAAGGATTTTTGTTTTATCTGAGCATTAGGATCACCAAGGGGCCCGATGATATCAAAGGCCCACATGGAGAAAGGCCAAGGAGAAGATAGTGGATGCAAAGAGGAAGACGGGGCATGGATTTTATCGGCATGGATTTGGCATCTGACACACCTACGAACGTAGGCGGCACAGTCCTCTTCTAAGGTTGGCCAGTAGTAGCCCTACCTAAGGATCTTCTTGGCTAACATTTGACCATTCACATGCCCTCCGCATTCACCGGAGTGGGATCCTTCCACTATTTTCCAAGCCTCTTCATCTGTCACACATCTGAGGAGCATTCTATTTAGAGCACGTCTGTAAAGAACTTCACCCACGAGGGTATACTTTAATGCTGCTCTACGGATAGCTCGCCTATCTTCAGCTTCAGCTTCTTCTGGGAGGGTACCGTCTCTATAAAACTGCTCAATCTCATGGTACCACGGCCTCTCTTCTTCCATCAATTCTCCTAATTCAACAAGCAATAACGCATTCACTTCTTTCTTCACTGCCTTCAACACTAGGGAGCTCCTAAGGTTTGAGAACCAAGGATCCTGAGTTGAGAGAGCTTCTAACCTCTGAACAGTGATAGTCTCTGCACTATGGCTGAGAGGGAAGGAGAGAGACGAAGCTAACGATGCCAGAGCATCGGCCAGGATGTTCTGAGAGCGAGGAGTATGAATGTAGATGAGTTGACGGAATTGCTTGGCAAGGAGAGTGACCAAATCTTGATATGGCTTGAGCTTGGGGTCACGGGTGCGATAGGTAGAAAGGACTTACCGAAGAACGAGCTGAGAATCTCCTATGATCTTAAGGTGACGGGCGCCTAAAAGGTAGGCAAGCTTAAGACCGGCTAGGAGAGCCTCATACTCGGAGATATTGTTGGTGGCGTAGAACTGGAGTTGATAGGCCAAAGGAATGGTGATCCCTTCTGGGGTGAGCAAGACAGCACCTATGCCCCGTCCCCTAGAATTGAGAGCTCCGTCGAAGTGGAGCGACCAGAAGGGATCGCGAGAAACAAGTGATAGGTTTTCATCGAGGAATTCCTCTTGAACCGTATCACTATGAGGAAGAGGGAGGTTAGCAAGGTGCTCAGCAATGGCATACCTTTTTATGGCTTTCTGAACAATAAAGGAGATATCAAACTGGGAGAGGAAACTTTGCCAGTGTGCCAATCTGTCGGCGAGGACTGGCTTTTCCAAGAGATACCTAATAGGATCCATTCTAGAAATCAAACTCACCCTATGAGCTAGGAAGTAGTGCTTCAATTTCTGCACCACCCAGACTAGCGCCGCACAGGTTTTCTCCATTGTGGTGAGTTTGAGCTCGGAAGGATTGAAGAGCCTAGATAGGTAGTAGACTGCCCTTTCTTTGCCGGATTCATCATGCTGAGCAAGGACAGCTCCTAGGGAGTCCTCAATTGTTGACAGATATAGGATTAAGGGTTTCCCAGGGATAGGCGCCTGAAGCACGGGCGGATTCATAAGATAACTTTTGAGCTCATCGAAGGCCTCTTGGCATTTATCATTCCATTCAAAATTAACTCCTCCTCTCAACAGTTCGTAGAAAGGACGGCATCTTTGAGAGTGATGAGATATAAATCTCCTTATGAACTGCAGCCGACCAATCAAACCTCGAAGCTCAGATATGTTCTTGGGAGGAGGCATCTCGTTGATTGCCTTGGCCTTGTGCGGGTCTATTTGAATCCCCCGTTTACTAACTATGAAGCCTAGCAACTTTCCTGAGGAAATTCCAAACACGCACTTCTTTGGATTCATCTTCAATTGATACTCTTGTGCGCGACGGAAGACTTTGGCAAGCACAGAGGAATGTTCTCTTCGAGTTCTCGACTTCACCACAATATCATCCACGTAAACCTCAACATCAATATGTATCATGTCGTGGAAGATAGCTAACATCGCTCTTTGATAAGTGGCGCCGACATTTTTTAGTCCAAACGGCATAACCACATAGCAATATGTTCCCCATGGGGTGGTGAAGGAGGTCTTCTCTTGATCCTCCGGGGCTAGACGAATTTGGTTGTAACTGGAATATCCATCCATGAATGATAGAGTTTTGAACCCAGCTGTATTATCGATCAAGACATCTAGATGAGGTAAGGGGAAATCATCTTTAGGACATGCCTTATTCAAGTCCCGGAAGTCTATGTAGATACGCACTCTTCCGTCCTTTTTCATGACCGAGACGATGTTCGCCACCCACAAAGGATAGAGGACTACACGGATGAACTTGGCTTTGTGTAGCTTATCAATCTCCTCTTTCATCTTCAAAGCAATGTGGGGGAGGAATCTCCTTAGCTTCTGTTTGACGGCAACTGCCCCTGGCTTCAAGATTAATCTATGTTCTACCAAATCAGGGTCAATGCCGGGCATGTCTGTTGGCCCTTTAAGTACGGCAGCAAGCTAGCCTAGAGGGGGGGTGAATAGGTTTTTCTGAAATCTGAAATAGAAACTTAAACACAAAAATTAACACTTGAAGGTTTGGTTAGTTTAGTGTGATAAAGAGTAGCAGTGCGGAAGCAAAAGAACAATCACACAAAGGATACAGGAGATTTATCCTGGTTCGGCCCTTCCCACATGGAAGTCCTACGTCCAGTCCCCAAGCAATCTCTTGGGATTTCACTAACCAAGGGTACAGTCCCCCTTAAGGACACTACAACACCCAGCACCCCAACTAGTCTTCTTCTCTTTCCCGGGCAAGAAGGCAGCCCACTTCTTTTGTAGGTAAAGAAGTAAACCTCCTGGTACAAACCTCAGTGCGGTTCTGCTAGACACTAACCCCAAGCTAGGTTAACAACTGGTACAAACCCCAGTTTGGTTCAGCTAGACACAAACCCCTAACTGGTTATCTACTATATACAGTCCTACAACTGGACAAGGATCTTTCTTAGAAAGATCAGACTGAGAAGCTTTACAAGATAACACTTGTGTAAATCTCACAGTCCCAGACTCTCCCCAGATATACAATGAGCTCGGAGAGAAATAGAAGAGAGAAAAGAAAGAAATAGTGCTTGAATGCTTGAACGCTCGAGATGCTTCAAAGCTTGAGTGCTTCTGCTGGGCTCAGGCTCTTTCTCTCTTTCTTTGAGTGTATGTGGCGTTGAGGTTCTTCTCACAGTTGTACACTCCTTCAAAGATATTGAGGAAAAAGGCTCTACTTTTCTTCAGCTAAGCTTCTTCTTTTATATGAGCAATTTGAATGGATCCGTTGAAGAGATCCGTTGGATTTCTAGCCGTTGCTCATCTCCTCTTCATTTGTCTTAATCAGACTCTGACAGTCTTCGAGGTCTGTACACATAGAAGAAAGTGTTAGCATAAAAGAGTGTTTTATGATAAACGATGTATAGTACTGTGCTTCTGCTAATCATACTAAAAATAGTAGGTCATATCTTTTTCTGACAAGATTATGCATGCAACTTTTTGTCAGAAAATATTTGACTTTTCATTTAAGCGCCAAGCATATTTGAAATATAAAGGCAATCTGAGTTTGATCAGAATCCATGAAGAAATCGTTATGAGCATGACTTATGAAATAGTTATGTGAAGAGTCGTTGCTCATTTATAAACAAATCGATGTGATTATTTATGAAATCGTTATGCAAGCAAATCATTATGATCTTCTGAAGAAATCGTTGTGATCAGTAAAGAAATCGATGTGATCACTTATGAAATCGTTCTGAGATCAAATTCTTATCAAATCGTTGCGAAGGCAAATCGATGTGAGGGCAAATCATTGCACTCACTTATCAAATCGTTATGAGAGCGAAATCGTTGTGCTTACTTAAGAAATCGTTACGTTCTAAAGAAATCGTTGCGAACACTTATGAAATCATTATGGCATCGATTTCTTAGCAAGTCGTTGCGCTTACAGAAGAAATCGTTGCGAACACTTATGGAATCGTTATGGCATTGATTTCTTAACAAATCGTTGTAGCGCTTGTTACTTTGGCACTTTAAACAGAAATTGATGTATATGAGTTAGACATCGACTTTATCATTTTAGTGCGCCAATATTGCATCAATGTGAGACTTAGCATTTTGCTATGAGATTGATGCGACACAGATGAAACAAGATATTAAATGAGACTTATCATCTGTTAAAGGGATTTATGCAACACAGATGAAGCAAAAAATATTTATGAATACCTACATTTTGTTATCATCTAAATGCATCATATATTTTGTTATCACCAAAATACCAAGATCACAGATAACCATAGAGTGGTTCAACAATGTCATCGTAGGACCAGGCAAACGAATCCTTGAACTCCCTCAACATCTCTATGAGCGCTTCTTCTTCTTCAGGAGGGAGACCAGAAGCTATGGTTAAGAGCCTGGGGTCCTCTTCGGTTCCCACGTTTACCTCCTTAGTAGGTTCATCGACTGCTGAGGTAGGTTCATCGAATTGTTGAACCACTCTCTATTTGTTCTTGTATTTTGGTGATAATAAAATTTATGATGTAACTTAAATTGAATATTTTGTTTCATCTGTGTCGCATCAATCTCATAGCAAAAGCTAAGTCTTTCATTGATGCAATATTTGACGCACTAAAAGGATAAAGTCGATGTCTAACTCATATACATCGATTTCTGTTTAAGTGCCAAAGTAACAAGCGTTATAACGATTTGATTCTATAAGTGCCACAACGACTCTTTAAGGTTTATAATGATTTCCTCTTTGAGCACAGTGATTTGTTAAGAAATCGATGCCATAACGATTTCATAAGTGTTCGCAACGATTTCTTCTGTAAGCGCAACGTTTCGTTAAGAAATCGATGCCATAACGATTTGATAAGTAGCCTTAACGATTTCGTCTTTAAAGCGCATTAATTTGGTAAGAAATCGATCTCATAACGATTCTATAAGTGAGCGCAACGACTTGCTAAGTGAGCACAACGATTTGTTCTCACAACGATTTCTTTAGACCGTAACGATTTCTTAAGTAAAGGCATCGACTTGCCTTCACAACGATTTGTTAAGAAATCGTTCCCATAACGATTTCATAAGTCATGCTCATAACGATTTCTTCATGAATTCTGATCAAACACAGATTGCCTTTATATTTCAAATATGCTTGGCGCTTAAATAAAAAGTCAAATATCTTCTGACAAAAAGCTGCATGCATATTTCAGAATCTTGTCAAAAAGATATGACCTACTATTTTCAGTATGTCAACAGAAGCACAGTACCATGCATCGTTTATCATAAACACTCGTTTATGCTAAACACTCTCTTCTATGCTGACAGATCTCGAAGACCACCAGAGTCTGATTAAGACAAATGAAGAGAAAGATCAGCAACGACTAGAAGAGCTCCAACGGATCTCTTCAACGGATCTATTCTAAAGCTGCTCAATATAAAAGATGGAGCATTGCTGAAGAACAGTAGAGCCCTTTTTCTTGAATATCTTTGAAGGAGTGTACATCTGTGAGAAGCACCTTCACGCCACATACACTCAAGGAAAGAGAGAAAGAGCCCGAGCCAAGAAGAAGCAATCAAGCGTCTCAAGCATTCAAGCTTCCGAGCTTTCTGTCTTCTTTTCTCTCTTCTGTTTCTCTCCGAGCTTATTGTACATCTGGAGGAGAGTTTGGAACTGTGAGCTTTACATGAGTGTTCATCTTGTAAGGTCTCTCAGTCTGATCTTTCTAAGAAAGATCTGTGTCCAGCTGTAGGACTGTATACAGTTGTTAACCCAGCTAGGGGTTGGTGTCTAGCAGAACCCAACTGGGGTTTGTTCCAGGAGGTTGGCTTCTTTACCTGTAAAAGAAGTGGGCTGCCTCCTTGCCCGGGAAAGAGAAGAAGACCTGGTAGGGGATCCAGGGTGTTGTAAGGTCCATAAGAGGGACTGTACCCTTGGTTAGTGAAATCCCAAGAGTTTGCTTGGGGACTGGACGTAGGACTTCCATGTGGGAAGGGCCGAACCAGGATAAATCTCTTGTGTTATTTGTGTGATTGTTTATTTGCTTCCGCACTGCTACTCTTTATCACACTAAACTAACCAAACCTTCAAGTGTTAATTTCTGTGTTTAAGATTCTATTTCAGATTTCAGAAAAACCTATTCACCCCCCCTCTAGGTTGGCTTGCTGCCGTACCAAAAAGGCCAACAAGTGGTATCAGAGCGGGTCTCTGATCATTCAAAGAAGATCCAACGATCTTAGAGTAAAGATCCATGGCAGCTCAAGGATATGTTGAAGGTCAATCAGTCACCAGACCTCCATTCTTTGATGGAGAGGACTACCAATATTGGAAGATGCGAATGGAATGCTTCATTCGAGGCACAGACTTCGATCTGTGGCAGGTAATAGAGGTAGGTGATTTTGTTGTTGTTCCTGTTCCAGGCACTACTGCTATTACAATAGCTGATAAAAATAAACTATCTTTAAACTTTAAAGCTAAGAACTATTTATGTTGTGCTTTATCCAAAAAGGAATTTAGTAGAGTATCTGCATGCAAATCTGCTAAAGAAATTTGGGATAAACTGCAGATAACTTATGAAGGAACGGATAAAGTGAAACAAACTAGAATAGATATTCTTGTTTCACAATATGAACAATTTAAAATGCTTTCAAGCGAAAACATTACTACTATGTATAATAGATTTTCAAGCATAGTAGTAGGCTTAAATTCTCTTGGTAAAACTCTTTCCAATAAGAAACCGTTAGAAAAATACTTAGGTCTTTAACCGTTTCATGGACACCTAAAGTAACCGCTATTGAAGAAGCCCATGACTTAACCAAATTGTCAATTGATAATTTAATAGGTTCTCTCATGGCACATGAAATAAATATGGAGTGATTGTCTGAAAGCTCATCTAAGAAGAAATGTACTAATGCTCTTAAAGTTGTAGCTGCTCCTTCCACTTCTTCTTCTAGCTCCAAAAATGCAGATTCTGAAGACAGTGACGTAGATGAAGTACTGTCCAAGCTTCAGAAAATTCTCAAGAAGAAGAAAAATGGATCAAGAAGGTTTCAAAAGAAGAGAGAAAAGAAAAAGAACCAGTCTGCTATGAATGCAGAAAACCTGGACATCTAAGACCAGATTGTCCTAAACTAAAGAAGATTGGTCAACCAGAAAAGTCCAAAAAGAAGCACAAGAAATTCAAAAGAAAAGCTATGGCGGCTGCTTGGGAAAATGAAGAGACCACATGCTCAGAATCATCAAGCTCAGAATCAGAGAAAGAGCAGGTAAATCTAGCCCTCATGGTAGGACTAGATGAGGTATATCCTAACTCATCTCTTGATTCTTGCACAGATTCAGGATCAGAATCTGAAGACTTAGAAGAAGTATTTAATGAACTATATGAAAAACATAAAAATGTTGTAAAAGAATTAAAGAATCTAAAAAACAACACTATTTGCTTAGAAAACACCAATTCGGATCTTAAATCCGAATTGGAGCAACTAGAAAAACAATTAAAGGATAGCAAAGATAATAATTCTCTTTTGAATGAAAATTTAAGGAGCACGGATAATGAAAAAGTAGAGTTGGAAGAAAAAGTGAAAACTCTAACTGAAGAAAATTTTTATTTAAAAGAATCAGTTAGGAAATTAACTAAAGGAAAAACATCTCTAGCCCTATGCTTAAAAGGATCAAAATCTGGAAATGACAAACAAGGGCTTGGTTATACACCTCCAGAAAAAGGAAAACAAGTAATAAACTCAGGAAAATATCCTTTACCAAAATTTGTAAAAGAAACCAAAATGCCTCAGAAAAAGGAACCTGAAACAACCAAGCTTTATCAAAAGAAAAAGTTTCTAAAAATTATGTTCAAATCATGCATCATAAAGGCAATAAGAACTGCAAAACAAATTATATTCATTGCTGCTCTCATTGCAATAAACTAGGACACACTGTGAACACCTGCACAACTAAGCACCTAGTTTGGATACCTAAAGGCTATTTTTATGCATCTAATCATCAAGGACCCAAAAAGATTTGGGTACCTACTTCTGAGTAATGTATTTGCAGGTTAGCCTTGGAGCATCAAAAACCAAGAATGCTCAAGGCAGGAGTGATTGCAGATTCTTCATTCAAATCACATCTGAAGAAAGAGTAGTCACAAAAATGAATTAGTCTTTATTACTAACAATTATTTGCAAGTTTCATTCAGGTGGAGTCTCTCATTCAGGGGGAGCACAGACTAAGGGGGAGTTATTCATTAAATATTATTGTTGAACCCCTCTATGATAAGAAATTCTCTCAAAAAGGGGGAGAGAAAATCCTGGTAAGATCCATCCTTTTTGGTTAGTGACAAAAAGGGGGAGAGTTTGTATGAATTTTCTGAAACCTCTATGCTAACCTCTATGCTATATATATTTTAGCAGAAAATTCACATAAATTTTGTCATCACCAAAAAGGGGGAGATTGTTGAACCACTCTCTATTTGTTCTTGTATTTTGGTGATAATAAAATTTATGATGTAACTTAAATTGAATATTTTGTTTCATCTGTGTCGCATCAATCTCATAGCAAAAGCTAAGTCTTTCATTGATGCAATATTTGACACACTAAAAGGATAAAGTCGATGTCTAACTCATATACATCGATTTCTGTTTAAGTGCCAAAGTAACAAGCGTTATAACGATTTGATTCTATAAGTGCCACAACGACTCTTTAAGGTTTATAATGATTTCCTCTTTGAGCACAGTGATTTGTTAAGAAATCGATGCCATAACGATTTCATAAGTGTTCGCAACGATTTCTTCTGTAAGCGCAACGTTTCGTTAAGAAATCGATGCCATAACGATTTGATAAGTAGCCTTAACGATTTCGTCTTTAAAGCGCATTAATTTGGTAAGAAATCGATCTCATAACGATTCTATAAGTGAGCGCAACGACTTGCTAAGTGAGCACAACGATTTGTTCTCACAACGATTTCTTTAGACCGTAACGATTTCTTAAGTAAAGGCATCGACTTGCCTTCACAACGATTTGTTAAGAAATCGTTCCCATAACGATTTCATAAGTCATGCTCATAACGATTTCTTCATGAATTCTGATCAAACACAGATTGCCTTTATATTTCAAATATGCTTGGCGCTTAAATAAAAAGTCAAATATCTTCTGACAAAAAGCTGCATGCATATTTCAGAATCTTGTCAAAAAGATATGACCTACTATTTTCAGTATGTCAGCAGAAGCACAGTACCATGCATCGTTTATCATAAACACTCGTTTATGCTAAACACTCTCTTCTATGCTGACAGATCTCGAAGACCACCAGAGTCTGATTAAGACAAATGAAGAGAAAGATCAGCAACGACTAGAAGAGCTCCAACGGATCTCTTCAACGGATCTATTCTAAAGCTGCTCAATATAAAAGATGGAGCATTGCTGAAGAACAGTAGAGCTCTTTTTCTTGAATATCTTTGAAGGAGTGTACATCTGTGAGAAGCACCTTCACGCCACATACACTCAAGGAAAGAGAGAAAGAGCCCGAGCCAAGAAGAAGCAATCAAGCGTCTCAAGCATTCAAGCTTCCGAGCTTTCTGTCTTCTTTTCTCTCTTCTGTTTCTCTCCGAGCTTATTGTACATCTGGAGGAGAGTTTGGAACTGTGAGCTTTACATGAGTGTTCATCTTGTAAGGTCTCTCAGTCTGATCTTTCTAAGAAAGATCTGTGTCCAGCTGTAGGACTGTATACAGTTGTTAACCCAGCTAGGGGTTGGTGTCTAGCAGAACCCAACTGGGGTTTATTCCAGGAGGTTGGCTTCTTTACCTGTAAAAGAAGTGGGCTGCCTCCTTGCCCGGGAAAGAGAAGAAGACCTGGTAGGGGATCCAGGGTGTTGTAAGGTCCATAAGGGGGACTGTACCCTTGGTTAGTGAAATCCCAAGAGTTTGCTTGGGGACTGGACGTAGGACTTCCATGTGGGAAGGGCCGAACTAGGATAAATCTCTTGTGTTATTTGTGTGATTGTTTATTTGCTTCCGCACTGCTACTCTTTATCACACTAAACTAACCAAACCTTCAAGTGTTAATTTCTGTGTTTAAGATTCTATTTCAGATTTCAGAAAAACCTATTCACCCCCCCTCTAGGTTGGCTTGCTGCCGTACCAAAAAGGCCAACACGAATCTCCTCATACTGCTAGCATACGCCTCAGCAGTATCCTCCATCTCACCATCATTCTCATCTAATGGGTCTTCTTCGGCTATGATTTCATAAATCCCAAAGCCATCGTATAGCCCTTCCTCTATCGGCATCTTCTCTAAGTTCAAAACCACTGCTTCTTTGACGAACTCTTCAACGGCTAGAAGAGCGCCACACCTTTGGACTAAGTCTAAGAGATATCTGCGGGGTATGCCACTACCCTTCTTTTTCCTAGACGGGGACGGGGACTTGCTAGAAACTACCCCTGAACCTAAGCTAGATTCGATATTTACAGGAGGCTCTGGAGACGCGTCTAGAGATTTATTGGAAAGGAAAACGAAGGGGGCGGCAGAGCCGCAAAGATCCTCCGATGAGGTTGGAGGGGAAGGCGGGCCACCCGAGCTCAGGGTGCCGGCAATAGCATCGGGGTGTAGGGGAGCAGAAAGCCCCTCACCCAAGTCACCCGAAACGGCCATGTCTGACCACCAGGCAAAAGCACGAATGGAGCGAAAGGAAGGACGACGATGGCCGCCGGGGGGCAGACGTGACGGGGATCGCCGTCGAGAGCGGGAGCAGGAGAGGGGTGACGGGGATCGCCGTCGGAAGCAGGAGCAGGAGGGGGGTGACGGGGGTCGCCGTCGAGAGCAGGAGCAGGAGGGAGGTGACGGGGATCGCCGTCGAGAGCAGGAGCAGGAGAGGTGTGATGGGGATCGCCGTCGGAAGCAGGAACAGGAGGGGGTGACGGGGATCGCCGTCGGGAGTAGGAGTAGGAGGGAGGTGATGGGGACCACCGTCGAGAGCAGGAGCAGGAGAGGTGTGACGGGGATCTCCGTCGGAAGCAGAAACAGGAGGGGGTGACGGGGATCGCCGTCGGGAGTAGGAGCAGGAGGGAGGTGACAGGGATCGCCGTCGGGAGCAGGAAGACACACAGAATTGAAAAAAAAAATTGAAATTTGAATTTTCTATTTTTTTATTATTATTTTTGAATAAAAAGGAATTACATTAGACTAAATGGTTTTGAAAAAAAAAAGATAGGACCGAACCATTAAAGAGAATGATGAAGCGGGGTGAAGGACGAATGAATGCCTCAACGGCGGCGGGTGAGATTTGAACAATGAAGGGGAGAGGCAAAGGAATGAAACCAACACTAAGATTGAGTATGGATGAAACAAAATGAGTAGGAGGCCGGGAGAGCCCTGGCCAGAGCTCCTGTATAAGCAGGGGTGAATGATCCAACTGACTATCTTCACCAAATCCAGGCAACTGTCGCCTGGTGGTGGTTGCTGATGTTGATAGTGCTGCCACTTGCGGCATATCTTCTTCGCTGAACAATCGATTGACCGCAGAAACAAGATCTTCTAATTCTGACTTTTCTTCCTCAGCCTCTGATTTTTCAAACATCAGACTAACTGATGAGATGGCATCATCTTGATCTGGATCCTCAGTATCCTCCTCAGCTCTCTTCTTCTTGTTGGGTTGTTGCTCTTCTAAGGCCTGATAAGCTGATCTGGGTACTTCCGTTGTGGTGTTATATCCGGGCTGGATGGGCCCCTTGACGAAGTGCTCATATAGGGACCAGGTGAGTGGACCATGGTCCGATTGTGAAGGGGATGAGAAAGCGGCCCATTCTGAATATCCAAGGCCACGCTTTGTGAATTTCTTGGCGGTGGCCACAGTCTTGGTTTGCCCTTGAAGATGAGCACCTAGACCTTTTCCCGACTGATAACCCAGCCTGAACATGATATCCCATCCTTTTGCATTTGCGTTTACGCCCTTTCTGATTGCTGCTACAGGTGGAGACATAATTGGGCGGTTAGAAGAGAATGTATAGGCCCAAGTGTAGTTGACATCGAGCACCGAGATGATGGGCTTATTGGATGGCCATACCGACGGGAGCACTCTCTCAACGGCTTCCACTGTATGTGTTGTCGTCGCACTTTTTACCTTGACTATTCGCCCTTGGAAGGGGAATTTCAGACACTGATGTGTTGTAGATGGCACTGCCCCTAATGACTCAATCCATGGGTGCCCTAAGATGGCTTTGTAGGTGTGATCAATGTTCAATACGTAGAACTCCACAGACATGACGAGAGGGCCCAATTCTGCTTGCAAAGTGATGACTCCATGGCAGGCACGTCGCGAATTGTCATACGCAGCAATGGTGGTAGGTGTGGGCAGCAGTTGACGTTCTGATATATTGCACGCTCTAAGAGTGCTTAGTGGACATACATTAATGGAGGCTCCTGTGTCCACTAGAGCTGCATCGACGGCCACTTTGTTTATGGTGAGTGTCACACATAAGGGTATTTTCCTGGCTTCGGGGGCAGCCAACTCGCCGTCAGAAAAGGTAATGGTGGGTCCCCTATTCACTATTGAGAGCACTGAGGGTAGGTTGTCTGGATTCATGTCTTCGCTGACCATAACTCTTTGCAAAAGGCCCTGAGAGCATCCTGGTGAGTCTGTGATCTCTTAATGAGCTCCAATATGGAGATCTTGGCGGGGGTTTGATCCAGGTGCTTCAGGATGTCATATTGGGTCCTCGGCGCCGGATCAATCTCCTCTGTATCTTGTTGCTGCTGATTGTTGGTTTGCTGACCCGGCATAGGCACGGATGCGCTAGGGTACATCCGATGAAACATTCGCCCGCTCCGGAGGGCAAGATTATGGTGGAGTGGAGGGGTAGTGGTGTCAAGGACAGAAGGGTTGGCTAGTAATGGTGCTGGTGTAGGGGAGAAAGGGACGTTGTTGGGTGGAGGAATGATGGGCGACGTGACAGGGGAATATGATGGCGAGGTGATGGTGGCAATGTGGGGTGTAAGGGAGGAAGGCATGGTGGATGTAGGTGCGGGAGCAGTGGGTGTGACGTGAGAAATAACCAGGAGCTGGCCTACCTCATGGTCGTCATCGAAGACCCACTGGGCTTCTGGTGGTGGATGATGGATGACGGGGTTAACATGTGCAGGCGGAGGAGGTGGTGGAGCTGGTTGAGGGTTCGGAGTAGGTTGATGTTGCGGCATGGGATTACGGATTATGCCTAGATCGTTTGCCGGCTGCTGCGGCTGCTGATGTTGCTGCTGTTGCTGGTGTTGCTGGTATTGCTGCTGGAAAGGCTGGTATTGCTGTTGTTGTTGTTGTTGCTGCTGTTGTTGTTGTTGCGGCTACTGTCGCCTCTGTTGTTGCTGTTGTTGCCTCTGGCCCTGCTGGTCCCTCAAAGTTTGGATCAATCTCTTCATCTCTGCCCAATCAATCTGGTTATGCTCATGGAGATCGTATATCATGTCCCGGAATTGGAAGTAATCGGACACATTGTGGCCCGGATGACGATGATAGACGCAGTATTTTGTTTGATCGGCCGCCATATTCCAATTTGCCTTCTCAGGAGGAAGTCTTAAGGCATTTAGAGACATGAGGGCTGCAAAGACATCAGCTAGAGACTCGGGCAATGGAGGGTATTGGGCTCTCTTGGGCCCATTGGGTTTCCTGGGGGCATAGCCATTTTGAGGTGGAGGGACCTGGGAGTATTGGCGCTGATCTTGAGGAGGATTTTGTCCTTGGGGAGGTGGCTGCCTATTGTTGTTGTTGTTCCAAGACTGTTGGGTTTGCTGGGTATAGGGGGACCTACCTACTGGGCCTTGGGGATTGCTAACGGCACCTACTTGTTCATTGGTCTGGATCCCCTCGGTGACTGGGCCTTGCGGCTTTTTGGCATAACGGGCCTTGGGGGTCTCGAACATGGAATGTATAGGCGAGTCCTTGAGTTGGGTTTGGATGAAACGGGCTCGACTATATAATTGGTGCATGGTAGAGATGTCGTTCATGGCCAAAATAGCTCGGTAGGTGGGTGTGGCATTGGAGATCAACAACTTTACTTTCTCCTCCTCAGGCATTGGGCAACGGACTTTGGCGGCCAAAGAGCGCCACCGGTCAGTATAGGTGGAGAAATCCTCTTCTGGCTTCATATTCTCAGCTACCAAATCCACGAAAGAGTATTCGGGTCCCACCCGATCCTAGAACTGCTACAGAAACCTTTCTTGGATGATTTGGAAGTCCTCGGCTTCCTTGGGAGGCAATGAATAGAACCACTCTAAGGCTGGACCATCTAATGATTTTCTGAACAGATATGCCATGAGATGGCGGTCATATTTGTGTGGTGCTGATTCATAGACAAAATCCTTCATATGAACATAGGGGTCCCCTACCCCAGAGTATCGATGATATACAGGGAGCTCGGACTGGGGAGGCACCCGGAGGTATTGGAAGGATGGGAGGGCGATGTCAGCTACCTTCCGAGGATCAATCTGCCTCCGGAGGTCATGAAGCTCCTTCTCCATACTTGTCCATTCCGCCAAGAAATCGGAAGGAGATTGGATCTGATGCGTAGGGACAAGGGAGCGTGGCTACTCAAAGGAATGAGACCTCTTGCGAGGGAGAGGAGCTGGTTCGTCCGTATAGTATGTAGTGGGAGGGGATCGAGGCCGAACATCTCGTGGGGGAAGGTAGCTTGGTTCTGAAAAATGAATGGCCCGAGGACGGAGAGGTGTAGGGTCTGCCTCAGACGAAGAAAGGTGGGGAGATGAAGCGACGTGGACGGAAGAATCCGCCGGTCGGGCTGGATTTTGACCCCGGGGAGATAAAGGTTGTTTCCCCTTGGCAGCTATGAACTCTCGGACTTGGTCCGGAGTGAGGTGAGGAAGGAGCTGGCTGAATTGAGAATGGGGGTCATCACCCCCAGGAGGAGAGGGAGGACGGGATCGAATCCCGGTGATAGAGGGAGGCTGGATATGCCCCGGGAGAGCGGTCATGGGGGGTTGGGCTACCTCCTCGAGCAACCCGAGGGGAAGGGCATCGTCGGCAAGGACCCGGAACTGGTCCATGTCGAAGAGGGGATTATGATACAGCACAAGGGTCAGAGGAGACTGACTCGATCTCCCTAAACAATGACGCATACACCCTCCAACCAATTTGGGGGGGGGGGGGACCGACACACCTAAACTCTATCACGACAAGAAAGACAAAGATGAGAAGGGGGATCAAAGCACTCAAGTTATCATGCTTAAAACGCAAATTTCTTAAGATTCGAACTTGACCTTTTAAATGAATTGATTAAAAGATGTCACTTGGTTATGCGGTCCTTGATAGGAATGGACTCAAGTGCTCCGGTATGACTAAGGGTGGTATACACTCACATGAGGGTGGCTCAAACTAAGGGTACAACGGGTACAACTAGCCCGGCGAACCGCAACGTGCGTACAACCACGGGGACTTACGGAGGTCCTCGGAAGGTGGGCCCGAGTCAGCCTACGAGTGCTCGTAGGTGAGAGGACTCACTCAACCAAGGGGGAACCTGATTAAATGGGACGAGTAGCATATGCAAGGGACTAAATGTTCCAAATGTATGCAAGAATGAAGATAAGGAGCAAACAGGGCGACAAAACAAGTCCTCGGGCAGAGTCGCGACGGCCGGGTACGCCGCGACACTATCGCGACAGCGCGGGCTGCCGCGATAATGACAGAGGCCCGAAAACACAGTGAGTCACCAACCCAACTCAAACAGACTATTCTACAAAACTAAGAAACACCAAGAGACTCTATAATGATACAACACGAGTCAGGAAGCAGACAAAAACCGATTCATGGATAAAACAGTAACATACAAAGCAAACCTGATAATGCGACGCTCGGCCCAGCCGCGACATGTTCGCGTCCTCTCTCACTGCCGCGATAGGAACTGAAAACTTACAAATAAAACTAAACGGAAAACCCGAACCTTGACAGGATACTAACAGACAGAGACACGAGAAAACATGATTTAGGCAATATAGCAAGGATGCATGCTCTCATGGGCGTTGGGTGGAAAGAACATGGTGGACAACAGACACTAATTCCTAACGCGTCCCCCCGTTGTGCCGCGACAAGGTCGCGTCAGCGCGATCGGTCGCGACAATGACAGAGCAGGGAAATGCGCAGGAAACAAAGAACAAAACACTAACAGGGCACTATGGTGACAAGCAAGAAAGCATGGCAAGCAAATAGTTAGAAAAATCTACGAGGGTGGCAATGAAGGTCCCACCGTGATTGCCAAAAGGTGTCATCACAGGGATTGTACCCCCCCCTCGACACAAACATGGATGCTAAGACTAATAGCATGGAAACATAGATGTGATCGCCACCTAACAAGTCGCCTAAGAATGAAAATGAGATGATGGCTAACTTAAACTAGGAAAAGGAGAGAGAACAGGAACAGACCTGGTGTCACGGTCACCATGGGCGCCGCGATAGACTGATGTCGCGTCAGCTTTTGTCGACGCGTCTCTGGTCGCGTCACCTTCAGCCGTCGCGTTCTCTGAATGCGGGAGAAATAAGATAAGGACCTTCTTCTCGTCCTCCAGCCGGCCGGAGAACCAGAGCTCCTCGTAGATCTTACCTGCCTGCCTACCAACCAAAGAAAATCACAAAGAAACGCCCTATTAGAATTCGTTAAGCATAGTACCTATTCTAAAGATGGAAGAAAATAGGGAATCATGGTGGGAACGCACCTGGGGTGGTTTTAAACCCCTATGGATGTAGGAAAATGTGGGTGAATAGTGGATGTGCTCTATCTAAAATAACATAACAAAATGCATGTAGAAATGGGGGAAAGAGAGGAAAGAAGAAATGAGCCCCATTGGGGCGACTCCCTGGCGTGGGTATAGCTCCAAGGATGTGCAAGGACTCTAGGAGATCGTCGGGGTCGCCCTCTTCACGTTCCGCACTCCGTTAATGGTGAAAAGAGTGGCTTCGTAGAGTGGAATGTGAAGGAAAAATGGCAAAATGAGAGGCTGTGGTGCTAAGTATGGATGAGAGGAAGTTTCGGCAGCCCTTCGGGGTGGTAATTGAGGCTCCCCCGTCCTTGAGGAGGGGCCCTTGCTTATATAGAGCTTCGAGTGAGAATAATTGATATTATCTCTTCAAAATGGATCATAAATTAAAATGGGAGATAGAAGCCTATCAAAATCGGATGGAGAGTCCTTAGGGATCCTCACAAGAGTCCCTAGGGCCGAAATCTCGCCCCAAGTGGCAGAGATAATCCCTAGGATTAAGTTACATTGATAGGAGGATAAATAGGGGGTAGTTATGGAGGCCAGAAGATTTGATCATTGTCGCGACATATCGTAAGACCGCGACTCAGAAACGCGACGGTGCGGGTGGACGCGACAGCATTTCCCACGTGCATGGATAATGCATGGGCTGTCGCGGCTGCCAGAGCTGTTGCGACTAGAGACGCGGCGCCACGAGGCGTCGCGACAATAAATCCAGATTATTTGAGAATTATCAGCCAACTACATGATAGGACAAGAGTTATTATGCCCCAAGGATTCTCTCAAGTGATAAATTGCGGGGTTTCAAGGCATTTTAATGGCTTAAAGGGCTCAAAACAAGGCAAATGATGGGCTCAAGGTAAGTAACCAATTAGGGGCCCACTAAGACAACAAGAAAAGTGGTTCAACCCATTAGTCAAAACCGGGTGCCTACAGCGTTTCGGATTAAAACACGTGACGGAAAAGGCTCTTAAATGCGTTGGCTTTGACCGCCGCATAAAGAACCTAAACCGCGTCCACCATGACCGCCGCGGTTAAAAGGGCGTCCACTGTAGTGGACGCGAATCAATGAAGTTGTGCCTTAATCAAATTTAGTGATTGACCCCCTTGGAGAAGCACCGAGAAAGAAAGGGGTGAGACCCAGAAATATTGAAAAAAAACACTCTTACAAGGCAAAAAGAGGGCCATCGTGGCGTTACGGCGCAATATGAAATTTGCCCGCGGTGGAGCCAAATTTGCGTGTCTACAATTGGGTGAAGTGAAGAGGATGGAGAATGGATCTTGTCGGCGTGCAGTTGGCACTTGACACACCGATAGACAAAGATAGAGCAGTCCTCTTCTAGAGTGGGCCAGTAGAACCCTAGCCTAAGAATGTTCTTAGCTAGCATCTGACTATTCACATGGCCACCACAGACACCCGAATGGGCCTCCTCAACAACCTTTAAAGCCTCATCTTCATCCAAGCATCTACGCAAAACTCCAGAGAATCCTCTTCTATAGAGCGCGTTTCCAACCAAAGTATACTTCTGGGCTAGTCTCCTTATTGCTTTATTTTCTTTTGCTATTGCTTCCTCAGGGTACGACTGGTTTCTGCAATACTGAGCTATTTCATAGTACCATGGCTTTTCCTCATCATCCAATTCCTCTTCTAACTCCAATAGCATGATTTTAGTCTTGCTTCTTTTCTCTGCATCTCTTCAGGCTTTGTCGTTGGCCCAAATGAACATAGGATCTCGAGTGACAGGGGTCTGATGGCGCTCATATAGAACGGAAGTGAACTCCCCATGATAATTCATGACCAAAGTTGTGCCAACAGTAGCAAGGGCGTCTGCCAGAAGATTCTGATGGCGAGGGACATGGATGAAAATGATCTTAACGAATAGCTTGGCGAAGGCTGAAGCAAGCTCTTGGTAAGGCTTGAGCTTAGGATCTCGAGTTTCGTAGTTGGTGAGTACCTGACGCAAAACAAGCTGACTATCACCAGCAATCCGCAGATGGGTGACACCATAGAAATGGGCGTACTCAAGGCCAGCTATCAAAGCCTCATATTCGGCTATGTTGTTAGTGGCCAGAAATTCTAGCTTGTAGGGCCGCGGGAAGGTGACACCCTCAGGTGATAGGAGAACAATTCCGACACCCTTTTCATGAGAATTCATAGCTCCGTCGAAAAATAACGTCCACATAGGATCGGATTGTCTAAGGGACATTAGTTCCTCATCCGGAAACTTTGAACGGACTAGATCAAATCGAGGAAGAGGGTGATGAGCGAGGTGCTCTGCTATTGCATAGCCCTTGATCGATTTCTGCTGAATGTATGCGATGTCGAACTGAGACAGGAAGCTTTTCCAGCGCGCTAGCCTATCAGTAAGAACATATTTTTCAAGAAGGAATTTGATAGGATTCATATGGGCGATGAGATGCACTTCATGAGCAAGGAAGTAGTGTTTCAATTTCTACACTACCCACACGAGTGCGGCACAGATTTTCTCCATTGTCGTGTATCTCTACTCGCAGGGGTTCAGAAGCTTAGACAGGTAGTAGGCTGCCCTCTCCTTGCCCTCTTCATCCACTTGTGCAAGGACAGCCCCCACCGAGTCTTCCAGGACTGACATATAAAGGATAAGAGGTTTGCCTGGATTTGGCAGCCTCAAGACAGGAGGATTAGCCAAATAATCTTTTAGTCCATCAAAGGTCGCCTGACACTTCTCGTCCCAACGGAATTCGACTCCCGGCTTGGTGAGGTCATAGAAGGGTCTACACCTCTGCGAATGTTGGGAGACGAACTGGCAGATAAATTGCAACCTCCCGATCAATCCTCGAACTTCATTTCTCTTATCGCCTTCACCTTGTTGGGATCAATCTTGATGCCCCTCTTGCTCACGATAAAACCTAGAAGCTTACCCGATGAAACACCAAATACGCACTTCTTGGGGTTCATCTTTAATTGGTATTCTCTTGATCTTTGCAGCACCTTAGATAGAACCTCGGGATGCTCAGCCAATGTCTTCGACTTCACCACTAGGTTGTCCACATACACCTCGATGAAAACATGGATCATATCATGAAAGATTGCCATCATAGCCCTTTGGTAAGTGGCTCCAGCATTCTTGAGCCCAAATGGCATGACCACGTAACAGTAAGTTCCCCAAGGTGTAGTGAATGGGGTCTTTTCTTGATCTTCCTCAGCCAACTTTATCTAATTGTACCCTGAGAAGCCAGCCATGAAGGAGAGGATCTCAAACCCACCCGTATTGTCTATGAGTGCATCCAAGTGAGGCAATGGGAAGTCATCCTTAGGACACGCGCGGTTAAGATCCCGAAAATCAATGCAAATTCTAACTTTTTCATCCTTCTTCATGACCGAGACGATGTTCGCCACCCAATTTGGGTAAAGCACGACTCTAATAAACCTGGCTCTGTGGAGCTTGTCGACCTCAACTTTCATTTTCAGTGCCATCTGGGGGTGGAAACGCCTCAACCGCTTCTTGATGGCTATGGATCCCGGCTTAAGGGTGAGACGATGTTCTACCAGCGTGGGGTCCAAACCTGGCATATCCTCATAGCTCCATGCGAAGGCGTCCTTATACTCTCTGAGAACCTCAATAATTGCCTCTTCCTCTTCTAGTGACAAATTGCTGCTTATGAGGACGGTCCTAGGTTCCCCCTCAGTTCCCAGATTAATCTCCTTAATGAATTCCTCTACGACAGCTGACAGTTCGTCAAATCTCTTCAATCCACTTGTGAACGCGTCAGCCTCGTCCTCAAGTTCTTCGTCGCCCTCCTCAATTGGGTCGTCGTCATCCACGATCTTATAGACTCCGAACCCATCGTCAATGAAGCACACAGGCTGCTCATATTCTAGATTTGGCAACTGCAAAGGCTCCTCTATAAATTCTGGGACTGCTAAGCACGCCTTGCATCTACGGGCTAGATCTGCTAAGAAGCGGTGTGGAACCCTTCTCCCCTTGGGCTTCCCCTCTGACACTACCCCTAGTTTACTACTATCCTTGCCTAGACTCGAGCTACAACTATTGGAATCTACCACAGGAAGTGAGGGAGAAGGAGAAGCAGTAAATGAAGAATCCTGCGAGGGGGGAGAAGGATTTAAAGCAGTAAAGGAGTCCCACGAGGGGGAAGATGGAGGCGAATTTACAACAGATGGAATAGCAAAAGCAGAATCCCGTGCGGGGGAATTACTGAGAGCAGTAGAAGGATTTCCCGTTGCGGGGGGTAGGTAGAGAAGGATTCACAGGAGGGAAAACAGTAAAAGCAGAGTCCCACGTGGGGGAATTATGGAAAGCAGTAAAGGAGGGATCCCTCGAGGGGGAAGATGGAGTAGTAACATTCCCCTGCGAAGGGGGAGGATTATTGAAAGCTAAAAATGCCCCCTGTGCAGAAGGGGTGGGGGCTTGGCCAGAGGGCCGGAGGAGAGTGGCCTGTTGACTGGGGTGCACTCCGAGGCGAGGAAAGAAGTTTCCTCGAAAGAAAAAACAGGACTGGTCATTGCGATGCTGCCACCTTGGGGGCCCCCTCCTTGCTAGCACGTGTGAAAGGAGGGAATGAGGCGGGAGTGCCAACGGCTCGGGAGAGGAGAAATCGGGGAACGTGACTGGAAGTGGGTTCCTGCTCTGGGGTTGCAATGCTTGGGAGACAAGAGGGAGATTGGGAGCGCTTTTCGAGGGCAAGAAGGTGGTAGTGCTTAGGGGAAAGTCAAAGAAAGAGGGGCTATGGTGGGTGCAGGGCCCAGGAGGATGGGGGAGGACGCATTGCTTCAGAAGAAAGGAACGTCAGGCGGCCCGCCCAATGGGAAGGGGGGGGGGGGGGGAAGGAAGGCAACTGGATGGGAAGAAAGAGCTTACAATGGAGGAGAGGGAAATCGGGGTGTGACTGCTGGACGGGAGAATTGAGAGGAAAATATGAGCCCAGAAGACGGGGAGTCAGAGTGCGACGAGGAGAGGGAGCGCGGTGCAACAGCCAGATGAGAAAGCTGGGAGGAATGCATGTGCTCAATAGGAGCGGGATTGTTTTGAAAGGGAGGCAAGATGGGTGCCTATTTGGGAGAGTGTACGGAAATTGCCAGGTAGGGGGTTGGCGCTCGAGGGATGCTCAATCGAACCCGAGGTAACGCAACGACCTGCAAACGGGAAGGCACGATGCTTGGGGAAAAGAAGGAGGGGACAATGGAAGAGGTAGACATAGGCATAATGCCTGGGGAAGGAAGGAAAGTGGGCGCGATGCCCGGGGTAGAAGCTGACAAAGGCGCGATGCCTGGAGACGAAATTAGGATGGGTGCGATGCCCAAAGTTGTAGTAAAAATGGGCGTAATGCCCAGGGCTAGGGTGGAAATAGGTGTGGTACCCGGAGTAGGTTCTGGTATGGGTATGATATTTAAGGAGACAGGGCCTGCCTTGAGCTTTGCGGTTGTCAGGACTGCTTCGGTGCCTTGGCTTGCTTCGACTGTTTGTGTGCTGGTGCTAGTCGTTGTTGGTTGTCCCGCCTCTGTTAGTCTAAAAAGGTGCTCCAGGGAGGCGGCGATGTCAATCATATCGAACCACCCATTCCATTTTGTTTCAAACTTGCTGACTTTGGCCCGCTTGGGCGGGTTGGGGTTGTTTGTTGTCTCGTACACATCTTGTGATAACTGATGAACAGGCCCTGCTGTGATAACTGAGGTTTGTTCATCTCCTGGCTGCAGTGGGCCTCTTCTGAAGTGTTCATGCAGGGTCCATGTGAGGGGTTGCATAAGCTGTTGCTCGGTCTTGCCTGGCATGTATCCCAGCCCTGCCTTGGGTCTCACCTTGCGATCTTTTACTGCTTTGGTTGTGCCCTGTAGTTGCACTCCTAAACCTTTGCCTGGCCGATATCCCATTTGTTTCATGATGTGCCAACCTTTCTCAGTGATGATTCCGCTCTTCCTAGCAGCATTGATGGTCGGACCACTCAGACCCAGATACATGCTCGGTACACCCAATATTGACATTAAAGGCTGATTGCTAGGCCAAATGGAGGGGACCGAGTCATTTGTTATGGCATTCACTTCTACAATGATCGGCGTACTGGGCACCTTGACGATTCGTCCAGTAAACGAAAATTTGAGACACTGATGAACTATGGATATAACGGCGCCAAGGGCCTTCATGAATGGCCTTCCCAGGATCATGCGGAAATTTGGGTCCATGTCCAGGACATGGAAGTCCATTTCATTATAAGATGGTCCCAACCTGACCCTCAGAGTAACAACCCCTTTTGGTGGCCTACTGGTGTTATTGTAGGTCGTGACTGGGATGGCGGAGGGTAGGATTGCTTGAGCCGGCACCCCACAAAGTTGTAGCATGTCAGGGGACACGACATTGATCGATGCACCGGAATCTACCAAGCAACGGTCCACACATATGCCATTAACATAAATTGCGAGACATAGGGCACATTGCTGGGACTCGCCTGGTGCTATCTCTTCCTCGTGGAATGCAATGGCTAGGTGGGTGCTTGCGGGAGTCAAAACGGCACTAATCTGACTCACCGGCATGTCCTCGTTTACCATCACCTTCTGTAAATACTGCATGAGGGCTTCCTGATGAACTTCCGATCTCTTGATCAATTCCAGAATGGAGATTCTGGCTGGGGTCTTATCCAAATGCTTCAATAGGTCATACTGCGTTCCCGGGACGAACTCCTTCGGCTGAACTTCTTCCTCTTCCTGGTGCGCCAATGTCTGTTCTTGTTGTTGGGGAAACACCCTATTGAACATGCGCCCACTCTGGAGCACCATGGTCACCTCGGAGCTATCTCCTAGTATCATTGTTGAAGCCGACGGCGTAGGCGATGAAGAGGAGGTAGATGGCTGGTCAAAGGACATTTGGCGTGGTGATGGGATGGTTGTTGTACCGGAAGGTTGAGTGGGGTACGGAGAAAGGGGGCTCGATGGTTGGGGTTAATGATGGGGGCGGTCGATGGTGTGCGGAGGATAGGTGGATTAACTGATGGCAGTTGTGGGGTTGTGGTGGTAGGAGGGAACGTGGGGTTCGATTGCGGTGACATGGTGGAGGTGTTGCGTAGGGTGGGGGTCTGCGTGTTGGTGGAGGGAGGTGTTGTAGTGGCGGGGAACTGGAGGATGAGTGGTGGGTTGGTGTGTTGACTAGATGGTGTGAAGTGGGTAGGGATACGTAGGAAAGAGGGCAGCGGGTTGTCGGGAGTGGTTGTACGGATGAAGGGTGGTAGGATGAAAGGGGACTGGGAGGAGGAGGAGTGTGTGGAAGCTGCTTCCGTCGGCTACCCGGAAGTTTCATACCGAGGAGACACTCTAAAAGCATTAACTTGCTGATTCTGAGGTGGGTGCTCCGGGAGCGGGTTTTGGACAATGCCCATGCCGGGTTGCTGCTAGGGTTATTGCTGTTGCTGCTGCTGCTGTTCTTGCTGTTCTTGCCCAGCCGGCCTTCTTGCCTTCATATCGGCGATGTACTTTCTCATCTCCACCCAGTCAATGCCCCCGCTGTCATTTAGATTATAGATGTAGTCCTTGAAATGAAAGCAAGCCTCTAAAGTGTGGCCCGGTGCTCGATGGAACACGCAATACCGAGAGGTGTCGACATTAAGGTGCCATTGGGGCCTTTCCCTAGGAAAAGTGAGTGCGCCGGCGGCCATGAGGGCATTGAAAACATCCGTCAAAGTTTCCGACAATGGAGGATAATGGGTTCTTCTTGGGCCGGGAGGATGCCTAGGCTTCTGGGCTTCGTACTGGCCAGGTGGAGGGACTTGGTGGTATTGTGGAGGTGCAGGAGGGGGCCGTTTAGTCTGGTATTAGGGAGGAGCGGGTTGTCGGTATTGGTTTTATGGGGGTTGAGGGTGTTGTGGGTGCTGAGGTTGTTGGTATTGCGAAGGTTGTTAGTATTGTGGGCGCTGGGGTTGCTGATAATTGGAGGGCTGATGGGGTTGGTGGGGTTGCTGAGGTGGCATTCTGAACAATGGTGGATTGTTGGTTCTGGGAGCGGGCTGTTGGGCTTTGTGGAGGTCGGGTGTTGGTGTTGGGTCGATAGGTGGAAGGATTGGGGTTACCCATCGCGCTCACTTACTCATTATTTATCACCCCCTTAGTCATGGGACCACTAACTGGAGCACCACTGGCCTTCTTGAATGTCCGAGTTTTGGGCTCGAACATGGCCATGATGGGGGAGTCCTTCAACTGTGTCTAAATGTATCGTGCCCTTTCATTCAGTTCTTCCATCGTTGTTAACTTATTCATGGCCAGAATGTGTCTGAACTGAGGCGTGGCATTAGCTGTGATCATTTTGACCTGCTCTGCCTCGGATAATGGATCCCTCAATCTTTTAGCCAGGCCCCTCCATCTATCAGCATAATGAGTGAAATCCTCATCTGTCTTCATTTTCTCGGCCATCAAATCAGTAATTGACAATACTGAGGCCACCCTGTTTCTATACCTCTGTAAAAACTTCATTTGTACTGCCTCGAAATCATCAGCATCTGCAGGTTCTAAAGAATAGAACCACTCGAGGGCAGGCCCGTCCAAGGACCGGCGGAATAAAAAAGCAAGGGTGCGATTGTCATCTTGCTAGAAAGAAGATTCATACATGAATTCCTTGATATGAACAAAGGGAGTGCCATTGTAACGGAGGTAGACCGGCATCTCGGAGGGAGGAAGATGAAAGATCGGCATAGACGGGATTGCCAGGTCAACAGAGTCCTTGGGTGCGGACACCCTTCTAACTTCTTGCTCCAGTTTGCTCACTTTTGCCAGAAGGGCTTGAGTGAGTTGGTTGGTGGAAGATTTGGGAGGTGCCCCCGGAGGAAGATGGTGGGGGATGTCCATTTGAATGGGACAGTGCGTGGAAGGGATGCCTGCGGGTGCGGAACCTTGAGCCGGGATTCGGGGTTGGTGAATGGGCCTTGCCACGTCGGGGCTTGGCCGAATATGGAGATGCCACCCAACAGTACTGTTAGGATGGGACTGGATGATAGAATGGGCCCGCGAGGGGGCAGGAGAAGCTCGGGTCGTCAGGTCACGAGCGGACTGGATCTAAATTCCCACATTTGGGTGGAAGGGATAGACTGGATCGGGAACAGACTTGCCCCTGAGGGCAGCCTGGACCTCCTAGAGCTGAGGGGCTGGGAGGCTCCGGAGGATGTCTACAATCCGAGACGTATCAAATGGAGAAGAGGTATTCCCAGCGTCTTGCCTTGGCGAGACGTGGGGAGCATGAGTGTCCACCGCGTCAATGCATGGACTGGACGGATCGGCGTGAGCCTGGTTTTGAAGTTGAGGAAGTTGCTGGTCGGGATCATACATCTCATCATACATGTTCTCATAGTTCTCATACTCGGCCATTGAAAGGGATCGACCAGAACGAAGCTGCATGCACGTGTTCTAAAGACACACTGTGTAATTTAACAAGCAACTAACAACCAACTACTCAAACAAGTTTAAGAGGAGGAGTTAATGGCTTTTATATCACAGACTTGGAAATGATTACGCCCACTTAAAGTTCCAATGTGTTCCAATATGGATTTTAATGATAGTGTGTCTCTCTAAAATAGGTGTGGACCTAAAAATGTGTAAGATGACAACTCCGGGGTTTTCTAAGAAACTTCTTCACACGTGATGGGATTTCTAGCTCAGGTCACCGGTATGGTACAACCAGCTCGGTCCACCGTGAGGGAATCCACGGGGTACAGAGACTTACGGAGGTCTCGATGAGAATTTTCTAGCCCAATGAGACGGAATGCCCAATGGGGAGATAGCCCTCACCGAGAAGGTGTGTGGATCCTAAGGGAGGAGGGAAGGAGGTCCCTCGGCCGAAATGCAATGCAAAATGCAAATATAACACAGATGGCAGAAGAACCGGTGCTCTATGACAGACTGAATCGCGTCCCGTATAGTGGGCGCGGTTTAGTAAAAGGAGTCCGTTCTGTCAGCCGCGGGTCTGACAGCTCCTGAAAGCTATAAGAACTGAGGCGACTCCCTCCGAACTCGTCACAGAATAGCGTCCTGTCTATCGGCCGCGCAAAGCAAGACCATAACATCATCCTCTGTACTGGACGCGTCTCAGAAAAGGCACCCGAAAACAACAAAAAAGCACAGGAAATCAGACTAGCATGCTTTCTAATGATTATGGGGGAAGGAGTAAAGCTCAATTCAAGATGATTCCATCAGGTAAAAGTAAGTGCACGGGGTGGGGAACAAGATGGCATATTTATTTATTTATTTTAACAACAATTAATTCCAATGTAAGGAGTGTAAGGAGAAGTGGAGGTAAATACAGCTACACTTTGGTAATGGCGATGGGACTCTCCAAATGGCACCACGTGGGGTGCAGAAAGGAGGAAATTGTACCACGTGGGGTACAAAGGAGAGGCACGCGTGGGTGCCGACTAGAGAAAATCGGAATCAAAAGGTGAAGTGTCCCACCGTGATCGCCAAGATGTAGACAGTGATTTTCCCTCCACCCGCTTTGTTCGGGAAAGAACACGGTCCCACAACGGAATTCAAGGGGAACGAAAGAATGTGCGTGTGTGCACGATGGATGTGTGTGATCGCTAGGCGCACGCGGGTGCCAAAGGAAACCGGTAAAAGGAAGGGTGGATGTACTTACCTTTCACCCGAGAAAAGCGGGAGCCTCATGGTGGGTTCTCCTTCCTTCCGATGCCAGTCGGCCGACGAGGAAGATTTGATTCCGGGTTTCCTTGCAAAATGGAAGAAAATAAGAAACAAGTGAAAGAGAAGTTAGACTACGTAGTGCAGTAAATGTAAACAGGGAAGGAGTATGTAAAATATGAAAATGGAGGCTAACACACCTCGTGGAGGTGGTGTTAAACCCCTAAGGATTGGGTGGGTGCGAAATGCTATGTAGATGTGTGTGGGGGTGTGAAATGCATGTCCTAAAGAAAGTTAAAAAAAAAATGAAAGGGGTGCGGAGAGAGGATTGGCGGCATAGCCCGGCGATGACGAGAGATAGAGAGTGTGAAGGAGGGGGCCGACGGAGGTCCTCCCGCCATGCTCCAACGCTCGGAAGCTCCGCCACACGAGGAAGAAGACGCGGGAATGATGATTCGGCCCCGGATCACTCTCCTTCGATTCGTCGGACTCCCGCCTCGGAAGGATGAAACACAGAAGCTCGGGGGTTGAGAGGGGAATCCAGCAGGGCTTCACCGTAGTTGAGGATGGATGCCAATGAAGGTCTCCCGGGTCTATATTTATAGGCAAAACCGCGTCCAAACAGGTGGACGCCTATTGATCTTGAAAAGCATTTGCCTGACAAGCCGCTATTAAGGAAGTCAAACTGATATGATTGGCTCAGGGCGGCGAAGCTCGCGACCATGCCTATGAACCGCGTCTAGTCCGTACGCCGCATTTCGTAAGTCAAAAATCATATCTCTGATGAATTTGTTCCTGATTTGACTTTCAGAAAAAGCGGCATCCGTGCCGGACGCGTTTACAGGATTTGTCATGATGACCGTTATGGGCTCATAAATGCTGCACCTTGCCGGCGCAAAATTCTGAGTTTGACTGCATAATAGCGGCCAGACAGGTGGACGCCTTTCTGAGAAACATCATGATTTCGAAACGTGGCCCATTTAATGTTGCGACTTAACGGGTAGGTAAGACTTTGACTTTGAATTCGCGGCCAAGCAGTAAGACGCATATTAAAATAGACCATGTGTCAGAAATCAAGTGGTTTTTCGCGTCGACATGAAAGCCGTGGCTCAATACTCAAGAGGCATCCACTAAGCTCGACGCTAATTGTTTATGATCGACAGACCCTTCAAAGAGAAGACTGAACTAATCTTAATAAAATAGGATCAACACTCCAAAGATTAATTAAAAGGAGCCATTTTGAGGCATCGCGGTGTAACATGAAATTTGCTCAATGTGAAGCCAAATTGGCGTGTCTACACCTGCTCCTGAAAACTGTCTTGTAAATGTCTGCATCATTTATTCTCATCTGATGATATCTCGATCTAAGGTCAATCTTAGAAAAATATTTAGCTCCTGATATCTGATCAAATAGTTCATCAACACGTGGCAGAGGGTACTTGTTCTTGATAGTGAGATTGTTCAACTGCCTGTAATCGATACATAACCTCATAGATCCATCCTTCTTCTTGACGAACAACACTGGTGCTCCCCAAGGAGAAGTACTCGGTCTGATAAAACCTTTTTCCAGCAGTTCTATCAATTGCTCCTTTAATTATTTCAATTCAACGGGGGACATTCTGTAGGGTTGGCGTGATACCGGTGCAGCTCCAGGTATGAGATCAATTGAGAAATTCACATCTCTCTCGGGTGGAATGCCTGACAGCTCATCGGGAAACACATTGGGATATTCTTGCACTACATGAATGTCTGATATCTTAGTTGCTTTCTTCTCAACTACAATTGTGGCAAGAAATGCCACACAGCCCTTTATTATCATGTTTTGTGCTTTTATGGCAGAGACGATAGACAAATGCCTCTTGTGTCTATGTCTCGTAAATGTCAATTTAGGGAATTCACTAAAGGAGATTTTCCCTCTTTTACAATCCACGATAGCCCCATACGTGGATAGCCAATCGGCTCCTAATATGACATTGTAGCCCTCCATGGGCATACAAATAAAGTCGGCTCTAAGGTTGAGTTCCCCAATCTTAACATCAGCTAATGGAAAATATTTATTTAATTGAGTCTTTTCTCCCAGTGGTGTTCTGAAAGGTAATTCAAATTGCATAGATACAGGTTTTTTAGTTAATGTATCAGTAAATGCTTGTGATATGAACGAATGTGTTGCGCCAATATCAAACAAAACAAATGCTGATTAAGAAAAGACTGGTAAGGTACCTTTGACGACTCCACCCTCCTCGGTGGTTTCCACCTCTTTCAAGGCCTGCAATCGGCCGGGCTTTCTCTGTCCCACAGGACGCTTCTCATTCTCCTTCAGCAATGGATATTCGGGAATCCGATGATCTTGGCTCCCATAACGAAGGCATGCACCTGCCTTCCTCCAGCACTCATCTACAGTGTGACCCAGCTTGTCACAGTGCTTGCATCTCGGTTTGTTGTTTGGGGCAGTAGGAGTGGGGACCTTGGGTTTTCTCTCCTGGCTTGTTCCATCAGTGATGCTTAACGGCCTTTTCTTGCCGTTAGCAGGCTTGCTCGGTGCTCCGGATGTCTGCTCCTTCTTGACCATTCTGCCCTTGATGCGATCAGTGAGATCGGTCGCATCTTCTAGTAATTGTGCCCTTCTAACCATTTATGGATAAGTTTGAATGTCCATAGGTGCCAGCTGTGTGATATACGCGGGCCTGAGTCCATTAAGAAAGCACTTTGCCTTCATTCTTTCAATGCCTACCAAGTGATTGGCATAGCGCGCCAACCGAGAGAACTGAGCTTCATACTCAGCAACAGTGAGATTCCTCTGCTTGACGGTTGCAAATTCATAGGCTTTCCTTTTTTGGACTCATTCTGAAAAAATACTTGGAGTTGTAATGCTCCTTGAACTCATTCCATGTGAACTGTGCATCTGCCCTTGTAGCCTCTATGGACTCTCACCAGGCACAGGTGTCCCTTTCTAACTGGAATGTTGCTAATAATAGCTTATCACCATCCGCGCACTGCATAACGCGGAAAATGCGTTCAATTTCTTTCAGCCAATTCTCTGCCCCGTCAGGGTCAGTGGTCTTACTGAATCGAGGCGGGTTCAAGTTACGGAAGTTCCGGTGCAAGTCTCCAGCACCACGGTTATTGTTGTTATTGGCTCCAGCAGCCTGAAGCAATGCCTGAGTCAGCTGTTGTATGGTTTGCTGCATGTCACGGAGTTGAGCACGCTCCGTTGCCATTGTTGTGATTTAAGCTCCTTCAAAAGAGAATGTAAATATAAGATAATGATTTTGCACTAAGTTTGTGCATGTGTGAGTTCATTTTATCTTATTACCCTTGGTTCTACCCTTCTCACATAGGTATGGAATTATACTCTAAGTCGAGGCAGGTCAAACCTAGATCATCCTATACTTAAGAATAACCTAGGCTCTGATACCACAAAACTGTAACGCTCCGATGCAGAATATCGGAGCAGAATTACAGTTATTAAATAGTACAGAGCGAGAAATAAATGACAATCCATTGCACAATTGGAATAATATCAAATAGCCTCAATTTCATTAATATTCCATCAACATTCATGACCTAACTATTACATCAACTGATCAGAGCCATAACCAGGGCCCAGAGTACTTTATTCAAACTCAAACTAATACATACTGACTGATTGACGACTAAACTAACTAACTACTATGTCATGATAGCTGATCGGGTCACTCCTGAGCAACGTTCTCATCAGTCCCATCCTCGTGAGTGTGGTCATAATCCGACTCACCTGAAACACATGAAATAAATACGCAGGATGAGCGAATAACGCCCAGTAGGACTTAATATCTCATGAACACAAGCATAGTTTAAATAATTAATGTTTTGAATGGCATGATATCTAAAGAGAATAGTCATGTATAGCAAGTAACGATAACAAGATAATGATGGCACTAGTACAGGGAAAATAGCACAATGAGAACGATAATAGAATGGCCATGTAACGATAATAGCACGTAACGATAGCACTTGTATAGCACTTGACTAGCTTGCACTTGTAGTGATAGCACTTTGATTGTCATAGATTAATCTAGATAGTATAATGGCACTGGATGCATGCCGTACACATCCTTGATCATTTTAACTACCATGGGCACTGGCACTTTTCGGGCGCTCCTCCCAGGACCTGATCGGGCCCTATTGCACTGGCATTAGTCATTTCTTTATCTTAGACAATCACATGAATGGCCAAGAGAGTACCAAGAAAAGATGAAAGTAGTATACGAAATAGATGAGAGTGTAGAGAGAACGTGAACAGATAAGAGGATATATATAGTAGACGGGATAGGGACAGTATCGTAAAACAACGTTAACACCGATAGTAACAGTTGCACAGCACCAGGTCGGGTACCGACAGTCTGGTAGAAGTCACAACCGCCCACTAGCCGTGCTGTGAACACGAGCCTAGTGGTCCGACGTGATCACAAGATAAGGAGAGAACATACTAAGGCCATGGATCATACTGATCCCTAAGGGTGTAACAGGTATTAGGGTACAACCAGCTCGTCGGCTAAGGACATGCGCCAAAGCCAATAAGACTTACGGAGGCCTTGACAAGGAGTCCCTGGTCCATTCAGGAGTCTTCCTGGTGGAGAGGTGGTCCAAGTCAAGAGAAAGTGTGTAAAAAAAACTGGTTCGTCGTGCCTCGAGTGTTCGAAAGCCGAGGGAAATGGTAACGGTGTATAAAACGTGTGAATAAAATGAAGACAAGTGTACTTAATTAAATAGGGAGTTTAATAATTAATTTTACTTAATTTACTAGATATATTATTGAGTAAATTAATAGGGTTTAATGGAAAACATGATTGTAAAGTGTGTGCAAGTGTAAGAAATCTTAGAGCAAGTATAGTTGTGCATATAGCTTTTAAATTAATAATTTTCATGTAATTAATACTCATTATTAATTAACAAGTTATTATCTAGCATGTCAGCACTTAAACATGGTCAACTTGACATAAGATAGGGTTATATATGTAAATCTTATGTTTTGGTCGCATTACTGAGGTCGCGACGTCGGCCTCTGTCGCATTCAGGTCGCGACAGGGCTAACCGGCACGTTCAGGGATCAGGTCGCGACGGGCTTAAAGGCCGCAATCAGGTCGCGACGCTACATCCGGTCGCATTCTGCTGAACCGGGTGCTGGGTTGAACCGGAGGGCTGGTCGCGACCAGTCGACCTGTCGCGTTCAGATCGCGATGGGTCCTGGTGTCGTGACCCCCTCTGAAGTCGCGGCGGATCGGGCCGTCACGACACCAGAAGGTGGCCCGAACCCAGAAAAGGGGTTCTGCCCTTTTTTCCAGGTGGGTCTACATGATATAGGGCACTTAAAAATTTGATAAGAAATCGCACAGTGATCCAAAAATGATGAAACTAATTTTAAACGATAATAGACATGGAGATCTATCACTGGAAATGAACAATTAGAAATCAATCATGTATAGAATGTGTTTTGACTAGGTTACTTTTCGTTGACCTAATCATGCACAGGTTTAGGGAATGATTTAATTCGCAAGACATGCTCAATGGAATTTGGGCAAACTAGGCTCGTTAGAACCCTAACTACAAGCAGTATTTATGGTGATTTTATCAAGACATGAGCATTAGTAGACTTGAGGTTACAAGCAAAATATAAAGGTTCGGGCAAGACATGTCAACAAAGATTTGGGCAATTAATTCGCCCTCATGCAAGAACGAAAAAGGGCGAAACAAGAGGGCTTTTGAAAGGGATCATGAAGATTACATAGAATAATTTTTACACGAATTTAGCTTGAGAGATTGTCTACTATTTTACGTTGACAAGAAACTAGGGTTGAAGACGAAGAAAGGAAGAAGAAAAGCCAAGCTCCAAGCCCTTCTCCTCCAAGCTCCCACGTCCAAATCGCCTCCTCTTCGTCTCCCAAGGCTCTCAGCACGCAAATGAGGGTTGATAGGGCCGAATTAGGGTGTTTTGATGGCTAATAGAGTCCTAACTATTCTAAGAGTCCTTCTTTTCCTTAAACTCCAAAAATCCCTAATTATCTCTATTAATTCTAGCATTTATCTATCTAATTGGGTAAGGAAGAGGTCTAATCTCGTGGCCAAAGGGTTAGGATGAAATAAGGGCTCTTTATTTTAGGTAAACATGGGTTATTTAGTATTTATCTTAGCCCTTACTATTTATTAATTAATTATTTCTGAAATTGGGATAATTATTCCCCATTCCATGATGGGCACCTCTTTATTAGGCCCATTATTTTATATTTGAGCCAATTACACAACCCCTTATTGATTTAACTTAATGGGCTTGATTTAATTCACTTTTATTTCACTTATTCTAGTTAAATCTATTTATCTTATTTATTAAATAAATTTTTTTATTTTATTTAGATTTTAAAAATCAAGGGTACTACACTAGGTTCTTTTTATAGTTGTGAAGAACGGTTCACGAACGAAGGATCTGTGTAAGTGATATTAATGGTTGCTGTAATTGTGCTCGGCACGCTATGTAAGAGCAACTTCCTATCGATCAGAGTTCACGGGCCTTCCAAAGGATAGAAGCATGAGTGTCGATGCAGATGTGAGATTCGAAAGAACGGAAGGGTAAGACGAGAATGGGAAAAAGAGACGAACGCCAACGAGACGGAAATCGTGGATCGAGGGTCGTAAATAGTGACGTCTGAAAAGTAGAGACTGTAAATTAAATCGGGCGAAAAGTAAAAACTTTACGTCTTCTAATAATCTGACAGGGACGAGGAAAAAATACCACACTCTTACAAAGACCCCCAATTAAATTTTCCAAAAAAAATACACCCAAGAGAGATATGGGCACCCAACGGCTCCAAGGATCTTGACCACCTCTACCCTTTTACTACCTCCACAATCCCCACTCCGCCCCCACCACCACCCCACGCGCTTCTCTGCTTCCCACTCTGCCAGCCCCACTCCTGCCGGTAACTTTCCAGTGCACCAGAGAAAGCTCAGGAACTGGCCGGCTAGTTTTTGGAGGAACCATGGCCCAGCGCATTCCTGAGAAAGCAGATTGGACCCAGCAAAGGAAATGCATCGAAGGACACGAAATGCAGGAACCCCCAACGGCACATGAACACCACCACTCCGTGGCAGATGGTTTGAACTCTTTGTTTTTGCTCGCTCCAGTATAGAGTAACACTGTAAAAGCACCACCCTCTCTCTCTCTCTGTCTCTCTCCCTGCATCAACACCACCACTCCACGGCAGATGGTTTGAACTCTGTTTATGTTTGCTCTAGTTACAGTAAAACTGTAAAAACTCCTCTCTCTCTCTCTCTCTCTCTCTCTCTCTCTCTCTGCACTGTTGCAAACTTGCAAGAAGGGTGGACAGCGATCATTGTCGCAAAGAAAATAAAGGCAACCAACAAGTCATCTCACCTCGAGTGCCCTCCCCCTCACTTCCTCCTCCCATCACCCTCTTGCTTCTTCACCAACTCTCCTTCTCCTGAGCTCCTCTGCCCCACTCGGCAACTGGAGTTGTATTCCATCATGTAACCTGGAAAAAGGAAGCCTGTACCAGTTGCTGCCGGTGAATATTAACAATTTTGTCCGCATCGCTAACAGTCGTTCTCCTTCTCTTCCCCCCTCTTTCCCCTCTTTCCTTTCCTGCCTCCCTACCTCTCCCTTCCCTCCCTCCATTTCTTGTGTAAAGTTCCTAGCTTTTTGGTTTTTATCTGGTTCCTGTGCACATTTTTCTTCCCCTCTCCACGAGAGTCCCCAGGGCAGTAGACCGGTAAAGGCTTGCTCTTTATAGGCGAGACTAGAGGGGAACGATGAGCCCACGGGACACAAGAGCCCTGACTGCGCCGGCACCGGCCCCTTGGTCGTCGGTGGCCGCCGAGGTCCTTAGGAAACTGGGGAGGATGAAGCGAGCGGAGCTGCCGGGGGTCGTGAGGGTCTTCCTCGTGTCGGCTCTCTGCTTCCTATGTTGCTTCCTTTACTTGGACAACAGCCTCGGCTCAGCCGGCAGGGGAGGCGCGAGGGGTCTGCTTTGGATTCGGCAGCGGCCCCTGCTGCTGCAGGGGCGTCTGGGATTCTTCTTGGGCGGTGATGGAGGGGGGAGGGAATGCGATCTGTTCCAAGGGAAGTGGGTATTGGATGAAGAGTATCCGTTGTACGAAGCCCGGGACTGCGCCTTCTTGGACGAAGGGTTCCGGTGTTCGGAGAATGGCCGGCCGGACAGCTTTTACGCCAGGTGGCGGTGGCAGCCGGCCGATTGCGACCTGCCCAGGTTCTCTCTCTCTCTCTCTCTCTCTCTCTCTGGCATTGGTACAGTTCGAGCTTCATATCTTTTCTGAGAGCGAATATTTCGCTAAAAAGGCTATTTTTTTTCATGTCCAAGAGAAGCGGAAACACCGGTTGAACTTTTAAGAAAAAAAACGAGATTACTGCTGCGTCGAATCTGACTTCTCACTTTTACAAACTGTTCCAGAAGATAGTTGTCTATACAAATTTATCTTGTCCCACTTTAATCCTGGAAAAAAAAAAAACCTTTCTTTTGAATGATCGTCAACATGCTGCCATTTTATTACAGTTTTGATTCTTTTAGTTCAGCTGCCGTCCTTTCGGAGACCTTGCAGAGGTATCTTGTTCTGATGTTTTGGATTCTTTCCGGACACATTGAAATGCAACTTTTTGAGCCTTCTTTGTCTGAATATGCCCTACTACTTTCTCAGCTTATTTTGATGTTCTTCCATTTATGTCTGTGATTACTTCTCCTGGGTGATATTTGCTGATGCCATATTCTTTTTCTGAATGCATCTATTTCTTTCTCAGCTTATTTTGATGTTCTTCCTTTTATGTCCGTGGGTACGTCTCCTGGGCGATCTATGCTTATGCCATAAACCGTATGGCGGCGGTTTTGTCCTCTATGTAGTCTTTCTGGAGGGAACTACATGCATGAAATTTCTGAATCCTTCGATTTGTATCAAAATTGTGTTTCTTTAGCATTCTTTGTATTTTCTGATCCGTATGGAATTTTAATGTCCTTGTGTCTTTTGGGCTACGCTTCATTGCCTGAATCGAGCCGCAGGAATCATCTCTGCTTAAGTACCTGTAGCAGTGTTGCTTTGTTGTGGGTAAATTTTTTTTTATCGCCTGAACACTCTGAACATGCTAGATGCCACATGCTTCCGTGCTTGGTGTGCTAGTATAGTTTTATCCTTCCGAGGTTGTTTGTTCTTGCTTTTTCCCCTGCCAAGCTGTTCTTTGCACAGGATTCACGTCTGTGGATCTGTTCTCAAGACCTCGTGCTGCTTGTTTGGATCTCAAGTTTTGAATTTAGCTTTGGAGCTTTTTCTTCGTTGTCATTGAGATTTGCTGTCTTTTACAATTTCTTTAATAGAATATGATGGTGAATTCCTTGTTGCTTGTACTGGATATTTGTATTGACCCTGTGTCTATTGCCTACCTTACTATATCAGTTAATTTCTCTAAAAAAATGTTCATGAGTTAAACTTTTGGCATTGTACTCTCTTTTGCGATTGGAATTCTCAGGTGAAATGTCAGTGTATTCTCGCTTGCTGTGTTGAAAGTTCGTTGTGGTGACATAGTTTTTGTACATTCTTCAATCTGGATGAAATTTGCAGAATAGGGCTGAGGACTAGTTGTAATCTATATCTGTAATATATGCTATGCCAGTTGTATTGCCTTCAGTTTCCTTTTCTCTTACAGTATGCTGCCAGTAAGTCTTCTGGATCCTTTGCTGCCAGTAAGTCTTCTGGATCCTTCTTTTTCATTTTTCTTCCCTACCTTCATTTCTATGTGATGGCTTACTGCCATGCCCATGTCTATCATTCCTTGCACTTGTTCCTCTTCCAATTTGAGAACTTTGGTATTATATCCTTTGTCTTCTGCTTTATTGTTATGCATTATTTCTCGAAGCAGATTACTATCTAATATTAACTTGGATTATTATATTTGGTTGGCCAAAGAATTAGGTTGATTGTGGTTTATGGCTCTTGCATGGCTAACTCTGAAAATTCATGCCTTTTCTGGCAACCAATGGTTCCCCTGAAGCAAATGATAGATATTTTGAGAGTTAACAAATGAAAGCCAACTGTTTAGTTGGCTGCTCAACTTCTTTGTTCTGTTTCTATGTTTGTAGATTTGATGCAAGAGCTATGTTGGAGAAACTAAGAAACCGAAGGCTGGTATTTGTTGGTGATTCAATTGGGAGAAATCAGTGGGAGTCTCTGCTCTGCATGCTGTCTTCAGCTGTTTCAGACAAGAGTTCTATCTATGAAGTGAATGGCAGTCCTATAACCAAGCACAATGGCTTCCTAGTGTTCAAGTTCAAGGATTTCAATTGCACAATTGAATATTATAGAGCCCCATTTCTCGTGCTTCAAAGTCGTCCGACAGAACGCGTACCAGAGAAGGTTAAGACCACACTTAAACTTGATGTCATGGATTGGACCTCTTCCAAATGGAAAGATGCTGATGTGCTGCTATTTAATACTGGACACTGGTGGAACTATGAGAAGACAATTAGAAGGTAATCACTTTGATTTTATTATTTGCATGAGAGATTACCCTTTTGTAACAAGGGTGTACATTTCACTTTTTTATGGGATGATGGGTGCTAACAAAAAACATGTGTAAATGTTTTTGTGAATTCTATCTCAGATTCTCCATCAACTTCACTAGTACAATAATGATAAGATGCTTTTAGTCTAACACATTTTAGTTGTAATAAATATCTAACATTAGCTTGATTGGAGGAAGGACAAGTGAAAGTAGATATGTTGTTAAGGAACATAGAAGCAGACATGTTGATCTCTTGGGTAATACCTCAATTAAATGTAACAATCTAGCTAAAACTTGGAAATGCAGTCTTCTGATTTTTTGCAGGGTAAACAATGTATATTTCTTCAATATTATCAAAATTATTTTTTTGACTCTAACCAAGTGTCATCTTCCTATCAGTGGATGTTATTTCCAGGTAGGGAATGAGGTCAACCTTGAGATGAGCGTAGAAAGTGCATATAGAAGATCGATTCAGACATTGTTTGACTGGATTGAGAAGGAAGTAAATACAAGTAGGACTAAGGTTATCTATCGAACATATGCGCCTGTTCATTTCAGGTACAGTATTTATCTATCGAACATATGCTTCTTGATGTTCATTCATGAACTCTTCATTTTCAGTCGACTTATGGGGAAGATTTCCTCTACTAGTTTGGTTCTCACTTAGGACATGGTGGTTGTTGCTTACTTCTCTGTGGTGGTGGAACAGTTTCCATTACCACTGTCCAGAAATCTAGCTTATCAATTGACTATGATAGTTGTTCCTTTTCTTTTCTACTGTCTGCTTTTCTTTGGGGCTTGCATAGAGGATTTCCTCGTCTCTATAGTCTGTTATATGTGACCATTTATGTATTTTTGAGTAATTTGACTTGAATGTCCAATGTTGTACAGAGGCGGAGACTGGAAAACAGGTGGAAGCTGCCAACTAGAAACCCTTCCAGATTTAGATCCTCCAGAGTTACCATCAGAATCGTGGCTATTGAAGACGGTTGGAGATGTAATCTCAGAAAAGGCAGGCTTGGGAATGTCACCAGAGTTGAATGTACTGAACATCACCCAGATGACTGTTCAAAGAAAGGATGGGCACCCTTCCCTGTACTATCTGGGTCCTAAGAATCCTGCCCCCATACACAGGCAGGACTGCAGCCATTGGTGCCTGCCTGGTGTTCCAGATGCATGGAACGAGCTCCTGTATTCCTTCTCCCTTGGATGGGACTTTCCAAGCTACCAAAATGCAACAGAATCACGTATCAGTAGCTCAAAGCTAAGATAGAAAATAAGGGTCAATGCTGAAGTCGGCATTAGATCCAGTTACTTGCAATATCCATTCTCTTGGATATGAGGTAGATGGCAGTAGAGGCTCATTTTCTTGACATGATCTCCTTTTGAAGATGATGGCTTGGTCGACATACATAGGATTACTGGAGGGGAAGTTCGATTCCAGATTTGGGATGCAAGCAATGAGCAGTCGTTGCATCGGTGTTTTTTGATGCCATCGAATCGAAATGTACTGACATTCCTTAAGGAATGGCAGCCATAACTCAGCATATTTGACAGGAGGATAACGTAAATTTATACATCAAGTGTTGATGTTCTGAAAAGTATGAAGCTCCAGAGCTGAGGAGCTTGATCTTACTTTCAGACTTATGTACAGAAAATGGTGAGGAAAAATGTAATGTACAGATTAAATGCCCATACTTAATTCTCAATCCTATTTATGTTGTTTTCATCTCTCTGCTACTCAGTGAATGATGTGTTGGTGGGGATGGTATGACATGTTTCTTGATCCTGCCTCTTATGCACAGCTTGAGGACAGCACTTTGCTGACCCTTAGAACCTCCCAAGTTGCAGCATCTACTACGCCCAAATTGGGATCTATATATGCTTCATCTCCAGTTTTGGTTGTCAAGGGGACAACATATAATATAGTGATCTCTCCAAACCATGGGAATATTTACACAAGTACACTTTTATATTAAAAATCCAATCACCAGATGAAGAATCTTATGCTGCGACATTTTTTGGTCGTATTTTTTTTCTCGCAATTCTATCTTTAGATTAGACAAGGAAAAGAAGTATGTTAAATTTTAGACTATATAGTTTAAGTTATTCAACTCAACCAAGATGTAAGGTTTTCTCAACTTCCAAGGATAATTTAAATCTTATATTTTTTTGTCAGGAAAAAAATGTAAAAAGTGAGCTTTTATCAAACATGGGTAAGCGTGAGGGCGGCCCCAATGAAAGCGGGCCTGGGCTTCTCCGGCCCATTTAACGAGTCCGAGACTCCGAACGATGTATTGGGCCCACGAAATTCTGATTTTCCAGAATCTGTTCCAAACAGTAACCGCCTTTCAGAAAAGGACCTGCGGGTGCCACGTCCGTCGTCTTCCTTCCTCTCACCTCTGCCGGGCCCTGCTGCTCTCGGCCTCGCCTCCCCCACGCACCCACCCAACCAAATGGCCTGCACTTCCGCAGGCGCCCCGCCGTGGGCCGCCCAGGGCCACCCGCCGGCCCCCCGCCGGCTCCTCCTCGGGCTCCGTCCTCCCTCCCCGCCCGCGCTCCCCACCGTTGTCTGTTGCCGAGCTACCGCCGTCTCCTCCGGTGACTCCGCCACCGGGACCACGGAGAGGCCTCTCACGCTGCGCGAGATATGCCGGGCTCGCGTCCCGGAGCACATCCTGCAAAGGCGAGTTCCGTGGGCTTATGTTGTGGTTTGCTTAATTGTCTTCTGTAGACTCTGTGCTGTGCTTCGGCGTGGGTCTCCTTCACGATTCACGAATGGCTTCGCTCAGCTGGAGTTCCGTTGGCTTCCGACCAAACCCTTCTTGCTTCTCGAACTGCTTGTTTTGGTGTATTATAGTCCCCTATTTTCTTGATTTGCGGATTCCATACCCATGATTTCTGTCTGTGTTTATTTGAGTGGGTGAGTTGTCTTCCAGGCCCTATCCCTGTGTGGAGAATTACTTGTGCTTCTTTTTTATTTCTACTGCTCTAATCATGTATGCATTTCTGCCGAAGGTGTATGAGTATTTGTATGCTAGTTGACAAGAATCTGTTGTTCTGTCCATGCCGCAGAGCTGAGGATATCGGCTTTACTTTACCTACAGAAGTCCAAAGGCAATCGTTACCGGTTCTTCTATCTGGCAAGGATTGCGTTCTACAAGCTCAGGTTACGTAATGCATTTGTCACAGTTCGTTTACAAAATTTTTGAGGGATATCAGAGCTGAAATTAGTTGCATATATTTTATTAGCTTATTATCCTCTTTTTTGTGGGGGTCTAAGTCTTTATTTTTGAAGTAAAATTATGGACCCTTGCTTTATAAGACTTCAAGTATCTAGCAAGATAGTTGATGCTAAAAATGATCCTTTGTACGACGGGATTGGTTTTTGTTGATGGAGGGTACATTTACTTTCTCTTAATATCCATTTCCAACAACTTATTGATTGGGTCTATGAAGCATTTGAAGCTGGGTCAGCTATTTGTTCTTAGATCAAGCAAAAGTTGGAAGGCCTTGCTTATATTCCCGGGTCTGCATTAATTTCCTTGGCACCTCCACCAACTGACAAGTATATATATATGTCTTTCTTTCTCTTTTTGAGGATTTCATCAATGTTTGACATCATGGTACAGGAACCAAGATGCAAGTGTACAAACCATGGCCGATAGATGAGTGACCTAAGAAAAAAGTGGTACACTAGAAATAGAGAGGACCATGATACGTGAGCCTTTTACATAATATGGTTCACGATTCTTTTCTTGAGTTTTTAGAATCATAAATTTATTAAATGGATGTACAAATCTAGTGTTCATGTGCTTTCAGAGATCCCCATGTTCAAAACATGAAACCTGAACGAAAGTGGTGCAATGGAAGTCTGGCATGAGAAATTCAGAATAAAAAATTTCCAGCTCGCTGGTTCCATTTGGTTTCTGAACTTTTGAACCCGAACCAAACTGAATTTTGTTTACCTCAAAAAACTACTTCTTCCTTTCCCTTTTTACTTCCAAACTTGAAAGAAATGAATTGACCAGTTCAGTTTAGTTTTCAGTTTAAACCACTGGCATACCTGTTATGAATATTTAGCTTGTATTGTCCTTTAGACAGGTTCAGGGAAGACACTGGCATATCTGTTGTTAATATTTTCTGCAATTAATTTTCAAAGATCTGCTGTGCAAGCACTCATTGTGGTACCGACCAGAGAACTTGGAATGCAAGTAAGTCCGATAGGAACATACTTTATAATGACATACCTTCCTTATTCAGTAAATTCTCATTTTTGTTTGAAATTTTGAAAAGGTCACTAGAGTTGCTCGGATGCTTGCCGCAAAGCCAACAGGTTATGAGATGGTTGAGGAGACTTGCACTATAATGGCACTTCTTGATGGAGGGATGTTAAAAAGACATAAGAGTTGGCTAAAGGTGCTTTGTTTACATTACCAGCTACTCACCGCTCCTTAACCAATACATGAATGAGGCACCTATAGAATTGCTCTTTCAATAGTTTGCATTTTCTAAAGGAATAACAACAGTTTTATATTATTCCAAACAACAATAGTTATAAACATCATATTATGGGTGTCATTTTGTCTAGACTTGATGTGTATAACAACAGGAAAAGGGAACTCACTCCTATCTTTTAAATGTCTGATGTAGAATCACATCTTATATGAGCTACTAGGAATTATTCTAATTGTTTATGTTTCTTTTCCGCTGAATAAAAATTCTGTGTGAAATCCTGCATTGCTTGTAATTGGGTACCTTCATTTCCTATCGGTTGTTGGAGATAGAAATTTAAAGATTATTCTCTTGCTTTAAGAATAGTTCTCTCTTAGGCATGATTAGTGGAATCAGATTAGGATCATCCGATTTTGTATCAGATCGGCCTAGGGGGCTAGCCCTCTGAACCATATAAATTCTGGCCAAATTGGACCGAATCAGTCTGGATCTGCCAGGGATTGGCCAATCTTGTTGATCCTGCCAAACATTTTTTTTTCTTTTATACATTAATTAATACATGCATTAAATCATCATTTCACACATATAAGTTAATACATATGTATATATACAACCAAAATTAACGTGTCTAATATGATTTTGTACATTAATTTACATATTTATGGATACAAGTACACAAACACAGAGACATATATATATATGATATATGTATATATCGGCTCTGCTGCTGCTGATGATGATGATATGTATATATCATATTTGACATACATATATATTGATTATATATTCAAACATATATATATATATATATATATATATATATATCACAAACAACATTTTTTAATCCAGCCGATTCAGGATCGGCCAGAATTCCAGTGAATCAGCTGAGCGGATTGGCCAATCTGATCCAGATTGGGATTGGCCCAAGGCGGTCCCTAGGCCAATCCGATTATTTTTCCTTGCCCTTATGGAGTTATGGCCTTTGTTCTTATGGAAATTGGTCTTCTTATACACACATGGTAAATCATGTTTCTTTTCATGATAAACGTAATATCCATTGACTTTGCTTCGTGTCAATGACAATTCTGCATCTGTCAGTAGCCATAAATTGTGCCCTTAGTACTATCAAAAAAAACTATTATTTGAATCTTTGAAGTTTTAGGCTGAACCTCCAAAGATTGTGGTGGCAACCATAGGGAGCTTATGCCAGATGCTTGAGAGGCATGTTCTGAAGCTTGAAGCAATTCACGTGCTGGTGGTTGATGAGGTATGTAAATCTGTAGTTTGTCTCGGTTTGAGTGTCCGGATGACAATTGGATGTCATTTACTTATGTGATTTGCCATGATTCGGGCTGTTGAGCTTTCACAGCATGATAGGTTAGTCACCATTCTTGCTTGCTTCAATCTGTAATGTAAGTGGCTAATTTGTTGCACCTGCAGCAAGAAGGTTTTGCTGTGGTCATAACAATTTGACCACCAAGTCCATTAAATATTTTTGTTGCACATTTTGTATGGTCTGTGTTTCTTTATGCTCATCACCCAGCAGATTTAATTCCTCTGTGACAACACCGAGAGGTTGGCATAGCCTTGGATTTTTTTCAAACCCATAATTATTTTTAATGTGCCTTATATGATCATGAAATATTCAAGTTATAGGTGCTTATTATTTTTGCTATGCACAGATTCTTTGACTTTACTATTGGCATATCATAGATATAAAAATTTAAATTGGATACCCTAGGTGTTTTACTCTTCTTATATATGACAAGTGAAAACATTTGAATTATTCAGGCAATTATCCAATCATCCCAACAGCTAGGTCATTTGTTATATCTGGTTTCAGTACAACCTAATTAAATCATTGGAAAATCCAAAAAAATAGAGTTATGGATGGTTTAAAAATTGATAAACTCTTTTATTCTTTCCTGAACTTCAGGTTGTTGAATAGGCTAACAAATAAATCTGTGATTGGTAGGTTGACTTCATGTTTAATTCATCAAAACAAGTTCAGTCACTTCGGAAGCTCTTGACATCATACTCTACAATTGACACACGTCAGACAATTTTTGCAAGTGCATCAATCCCCCAGCATAATCGCTTTCTATATGATTGCGTACAGCAAAAGTGGACCAAGGTTTAGAGAAAAATTCTATTTATTTTATTTCATCATTATGATCCTAACTAACGGTTGTTTCGTTAACCCCTGCTCTCTCTTCTCCCTTTTGAACAGAAAGATGCTGTTCATGTCCATGTGAATGGGGTCCAGCCTTTACCATCATGCCTCAGACATAGATATCTGGTGAGAAATTTGAGATGGGGACTTTCCATCACGATTAAATACCTTCATTCTTGATAAATTCTTGCTTTTCGCACTAATATTCTCACTACTTTGCACTTGGTGACTGGCTTTAGGTGAACTGTCTTTCTCCTTACACCATGTGTCAAATGTAGAAGTTATGAATGTTATCTGACAAACAGACTGAAATTATTTCCTTTAAAGATTTTCTTATGGAAATCGTTTGAGATGCTTGTTGTACTGATGCTTGCTTCATAATAAACAGACTTGTAGAAAAAAAGAAAGATTGAAGGCCTTGTTGCTATTGCTGCAAAGAGATGCTCCTAGGTCAGGCATCATTTTTGTCAATGATCAGGTTTGTGTCTCATGTCATCTTCAATTCCACTTTCCTTGATAAGAATTATAGTTCGTCTAGTCTATATCAGAATATTGTTATCCATTCCGAAGTTGATTCCTTCTTGAAGAAGGAATATTCCTAAGAAGAATTTTGAGGATATGCCATAGTAACATGTCTTACATGTCATGCAGTAGGTTAGTTTATGGGATTTCCATACACAGAGAACTTTAATATCCAGAGTACATGCATCTCACTGCATGTAGATGACTCAAATATCTAAGATATGTAAACGAGCAAGGGCAACACTTGTTCACTTGCACATCGAGATTGTTCTAACTACATGGTCATAGCCCCTTGAGACAAGTGCCATGACAGCAGTACTATCACAAAACCCCAAAGCATTTGTTTCGAACATATTTCCCATCCTAGCATCAGTCAGAGAACATCATTCCAAACAATCTGTTCTGCATGCTGCCTAGTGGAGTTCAGTTCCTTGCTTTGATGTTTAGGCATAGTTCAGTCATGAAGGTATTGTAATATGATACTCAAATCTATCATTCAGGATGTCAAGTTATGAAGTATTTCAACGAATAATTATCTTTTAAAGTCTAATTTTCTGTCTTTATGAGATCTAAACAAAGCATTTCATTTAGTTATTTGACCAACACTTCACTTCTGTAGTCTGAGAAATCAAAGAAGGCCGGGGACCTCCCGTCAACACTTGTAGTCCTTGAATTCCTGAAGGCTTCCTACAGTGAATGCTTAGAAGTAATTCTCCTAGAGGAAGAGATGAACTTCAATGCCCGAGCTACGTCATTATCTGTGAGTATTTTCGGAGGAAGTATGCAAAAGAAGGCTTATCCAGGAATGAATGTACATGTTTAATCACAAATAGTCAATACCGATACAGCATAAGTTAAAGCATGGACTGAAACTGTTCTCTTGAAGTTTGACCCATTATCGTTCATCATTTTTTTTTGAAAGATGATATCCCAAAATTTTGTCATGATGCCATTGAGTACCCTGTCAATCACTAAAATTCATATCCCCCCCCCCCACACCTGCAGGAAGTTAGACAAGGAGGCTGCCTTCTGGTGGCAACAGATATAGCAGGCAGAGGAGTTGACCTGCCAGAGACAACACATATATACAATTTTGATCTACCCAAGACTGCAGTCGACTATCTCCACCGTGCTGGGAGGACAGGCAGGAGGCCATTTTCAGACGTAACTTGCATTGTCACAAGCCTGATTTCCCAAGAGGAGCGGTTTGTGCTGCAGAGGTTTGAGAACGAGTTGATGTTCGAATGCGAGGAACTACAGATGATGTCTTTAAAGTGAAACTTCCTCTCCGGTTTACGCCAAGTCTTTTCTTTGTCATCCTTGGCCTTGATCAGTATGTATCATCCATCCTGTCTCATGCTCTTTATAAACAATGGAGAAGGGAAGTTGACTTGGATTCAGCGAGAATGGTAATGGCATATGAGGAATTCACAGGAATGTCCGTAACTCAAAACTCCATATGATTCATGTATGTCCATCGATCATCATGATTAGAAGTCTTTGGTCGGTAATACTTCAGAGAAGATTGGACCGAAATGGTGATATAGCATACACCTTCAGTGTGATTGATCCACTTGAATGTGACAAGATCTCAGATGAAATATATAAAGATATTGTTACTTTTCTTTCTCTGGTTCCTTTTTTATTTTAATCTTATCTTGTCAACCACATTCGGATTGAGCACGTAAGGTGTCTCTGCCACGTACTTTCACACTAGATGTGCAATGAAGTATTACTCTTTATGACTAATCTGCTTTTAATCGGCTGATTTGGATCATACATGTCAGGTTATTACATGATGACCTTACACATCTGATGATGGCATCAAACACGAGCGGTATCTGCCGGAACAAAATGTGCCCCACTTCGCTGTTTGGATGCTTTCAGCTGGCCACCACATTATCTTCCAAGTAGCTGCACCTACTTGTCCCGCTGATCCTAATGGAATGTTTGGTGGGTTTTCATGACTAAACTCCTTAGCTTTGGCCATCGTTGTCGAACAGACATGCATGGTGCTGACCAAGAATTACATGCACTAAATGGACATAATCGGCCGTAGATGAGAAATTGTATGATTAACCATTACATGGTAGATGTGAAACTATATATGTAATTTGTCTAAAATGAAATTTCTTTCTACATGTTGTCCATTGGTGGAATGCACTTTTACGGTAAACTCGAGTTGTCGGAGTGTTTTTGAAAGGATAGATGTGGTTGGACCGAGCTTTTCATGTTAAGTTTTTTTTTTTCAGAATTTTTCTTTTTATTGATTAGTCCCTCTCTGAAGGGACACCACTGTCCAGTTTGTGCTGGGCCCAAGAGAAAATATGAGCCCACGGCCGCTAATAAATGCCGGGTTTTACTCGCGAGAAAGATTTATTACACTTACTTATTATACTTCTAGTGCATTTTTAGCCTCCTTATTAGATGGGTGTAATGTGTTTGTAGTATATTGACTCATGAGAGAGGCTCAAAGTGCACTAGAAATACAATAAGAAAGTGCAACAAGTCTTTCGTTTTACTCGCCGCCGCATCGCTCTCGTAGATGCAGTTTTTTTTTTTTTTTTTGGAAGAAAATTTGTCATATCATGTCACATCAGAAAGGACATTGTTCTACAGTCTGATCATCGTTACAATCTTTATTTTTTACATTGTGCACTAAAAATCAGACTATAGAGAAGAAAAGTTCACGTGGAATAAATTTAAGAAAAACTTACGGTAAGCAAAAATCGTAAATGTCAAGTCAAATCCTGCCAAGCCCACATTTTTGGGTGAGTCTACTCCTGACCCAACTCCAATGTTAGTTAAGCCTTTTGGTGAAATGATCAGGCAAGATGTGACTTCCTTAAGAATCATGATTACCAAAGCAATCATGCACGTGTAAACCCCCTCCCACCTCAGAGGCCCATGTTGAAGTATTTGATTTTTTTTTTGGTTGGGTACGTGTAATATGAATAGCTAGTACTAACAATATAACACCACTTTCCAAAATGAACACAAGTATTAGCAATATAACATTATGTACAGGTCCAAAATTGGCATGTTAATAATTAGACTGTCTTAATCTTCACACTTATAAGATTTGTTGAAGGGGGGAAGGAGCAGGAGACCTGCAAAACCAAAGCGGATCAATGTAATCAAGGGTTCATGGATCTTGTACAAAGACAAAACTCTCTGATACCTAAGTCATGATCATACAACAACATCTCCTCCTAGAAGGACTACGTATTCAGGTTTTGAAGGGACACTTAAATCTCCACGGACAACTCTACTCAAAAGCATTTGACCTTTTCAGTAAACCAAAGACAAGGGAGGTTATTCTTCATCTTTGACCATAAGGATTGGTTGGACTGGTGGTTGGCTTGTCCTGACTTCGATGTTGTGTGAGTGATCAGTTGAACATGTCTAACAACGTCATTCTAGGATAGTGTTGTGTTTAATTTTCAAGTTAGTTAATACACGGCTATGTGTTCTTAGGTAGTGTTTCTTTCATAAGTTATGTAACTATCTTATGTTCCTGCAACATTGCTTCACTTGTACAAACACAATGAGGTGCTTATATTTGGATCTTATATAGGTGTTGAAGATGAGGTTCCAAATACTACGTAAGGGGAACATGTACCATTGGGCTACACAAAGAGTTGTTGTGGCAGTGTATTGTATTGTTCATAATTTCATTCATTATGAGCATAAAAATGATTATTACTTCGATCGACTTATTGTAACTACCTTCTATTGTAGGACATGTCTTCTTCTTTTTGCTTTCTTATTGTGTTTCTTGTGGTGGTTGAAATACTGGCGATCATAACCTAGGAATTAATGGAAGCCACTATGACCCAACTTAGGTATTGGTTAGAACCAACATGTTGATTGTATTATTTATTATTGTAGGCACATTTTGGACCGATGAGATGGACTTCTCATCGAGGATGAGTTGGTCACTGGAGCCTATGAATACACTATTAGGTTTGCAATTATAGGACTATGTGCCTCAGATTTTGAACAACTCCCACAGAGAATACACGATGGTGAGCCATGCTTTCCCCATATTCATTTTTATAAAATAGGATTATGTTTCACATGTTTGTGTTTAAAAATATTAATATAAACAAAAACCTAAACCAACTATGCAATGTCAAATTTGGCAACTTGAAATGATTTTGTCCTCCATAGCAGGAACAGTCTAGTGATGTCATTTCAGCACAACATGTTATAAATAGTGGAACAAAAGTGTTGATTTTTCCATAATCCCATGAAGAAGGTGGAAGCATAACCGCCTTAAGTTAAAATAAGCCAACCAAGTTATCAGTACACATATTAAAACAAATTGAGATAACTCTGCTAAGTGGCTAATGGAGGAGGAGTTATTGGCAAGTTATCAAAGTAAAAATTGGGTCACCAGAGAAACATTATCCACAAATAGCTTATATGTGGATAGTCTATCTGATTATGAAAGGCGCCCCAAGACTTGATTGGGATCTTCTCCTACAAGGATGAGAAAAAGGTCCTCGGAAGGAGTTCTCTCTTGTTCTCTAAAGGATCTGCCTCAAGAGCTTTCTCCTTACTAGAGATCAAATAATGTCGTCAGGACTCTCTATGGTCACTTCTGACTTCTCCCACCCTATAGAGAGTTGGGAATTTCAACTTTTGATGGAATGAGAATGGACCCCTCCCACTGGCCTAGGATACCATACCTAACAATAGCATTGTACTCAGGCATTCCATTCACAACTATGAAGTCAAGTAAGATGGTGTGTCTCATAGGGAAATCCCTAAGGTGATTGGGAGGGTGATTTGACCCTCAGGATAGACAGTATGCCCCCAAGAAACATATAAGGGGATCTGGAGGGATTTGAGTTGATAAACATCCACACCCTTTAGAAGAAGAAAGTTGTACGAAATAACATCAAGACCGCCTCCCTTATCTACAAGAACATGATGCACTAAATATTGATTGATGATGGCTCAAACCAACAGGACATCAATGTGAGGACTCATCACACCTTCCAAGTCCTCCTTAGAGAACATAGTGGAGGCATGTCTTCCCTTCGCTATTGTTTTTCCGCTACCTTGGTTACAAATTTGTTGAGGAGATCCTACTTGGTGAAGCCTTCAATTGAATCTTTGAGTTGGATGTAATCCTTGGTGTAGTGACCATGGTCCCAATGAAAGTGGCAGCGCTTCTTCAAGTTATTCCTCCTTAGGTTAGGCTTCATCTTCTCAAGCCACTAAAAGAAGGACTCATCTCATATTTGCATCATGAGGAGCTGATCTGGACGAGTTGATAGAGGGTGTACCATTGGTTAATAGGTTCATCCCTTGGGGCATCTTAATTGTGGCACTCCCTCCATGGTCACATTTTGGATGCTCGACTGAGTAATTTCTGTTTAAGGAGTCATCTCTTGATGCTTGGCTAAGGGCAAATGCCTTCTCCTTGCAACTAGTGTGCCTCTAAGCTAGTGCGAGGAGCTTAGATAGAGTTGTGGATACTTGCAAAAATCTCAAGGTTCAACAGATAATGGCATCCCAAGTGCCTTGCATCAACATAGTCGTTGTGATGCTGACGTCCAAACAGAGGACATAGAGTACCTCCTTGCAAAAATAGCTAATAAAATCCCACAAACACTCACTGTGTCCTAGTTTGCTGTCGAGTAGAACATCCTCAGAAAGATTAGATGGAGCTTACCAAGAGGGACTCGAACCATGTTTGGGCATTCTCTCAAGGAGTAGTGGTAGTGAAGACCAAATTTTTATCCACGTTTAAGGTCCAATGAAAGATCAAGTGAGACTCAAAGTTGTGAAGATGATTGGCCAAGTTAGTAGAACCGTCATATGGCATGAACAACAAAACTACAATTTTGGAGGGATTGGTGCCTCCAAAATCTCGCAGAAGAAGGGGGCTAGGAAGTTTACATTATTCTTGATCAGGCCCTTCATCTTGGCCACCTGGATAATTTCATCAAGGTAGAAAGCCTTCCCTTCCAACTGGTGATTGAAATTTCACCTTGTTGAAGTCACCTCACCATTCTAGGATTGGAATGAAGGGGGCTTCTCAAATGGGGGATATACAAGGTAGATGCTACCAATAGTGTTCACTCAAGGCATTAACTAGCCAAGGACTTGTCCCATCCTTCAGTAGGAGGGGCAACAACGGTGTGCTCTTACTCGACCTGCCAATTGAGGAGGCCTTTGTAAGCCCCCGTCCACATCTAGAGATGCTCCCACATCGTGGCTAGCTCCTCAACTGCTAAATTCATCAAGTGTTGCTAGTGAGTTTTGGCAGAGTGACAATCACTAACTAGACTATTGCATGATAGAGCTCGAGAGGCCCTTCTACTTTTCCGAATGTTGTCCACATTCTTGTAGTTCCCATGAGTTGACATGGCTCTTTACTCAGTTCCCGCAAAAGGCGTCAAGAAATGTAGAGGTTAGAAAATGGTAAATAAATTAGACCGTCTGATCAACTTCTTCTAAGATTTGTTGAAAGGGAGAATGGACCATAGGACCTGCAAAACCGACTAGGCGAGGGGCCTCTGTGTATGTGTGTGTGCACATTAGAAGATGTGTGTGTACCTTGCTCCATCTCAGTGAATCTTCTTATAGGCATTAGTCAGAGTTTCCATCAATCTTCATGATCTCCTCCACTCTTTAGGCAACATGGTTTCGTGGGCAATTGAAGGCCCTTGTATGGATGGACAGGTCACAGTCATGGGGCCAATACTTCTTGACCAAGTCAATCAAGTGCGTTTAGTGAAAAAAACCCAACGTGGGGCATGTCTAGATGACATCATCATGTTTTGTTGGGGGGAGAGGGGATATGCCTTGCTGATGTCATCACCGACATCGTAAGATTCTGATGAATCACCCCTTAGTTTGGTAGACCACTTGGATAGTTGATGGGGAAACATCCAACTCCTCTGGGTTGATCCAATTAGGGTTTTAATGGGACTGAAGTGAGGCATTGGGCTCTAGTAAACTATGGTCACTTTCTCCCTCCTCATATTACATGAACATGACTTTTACATTAATTACTTTGACAAGGGGTTAAGCAACTCTTATCATTATTTTATCCAGGGATTGGTTAACCCATTTTTTAGGTGAAATGAGTTTGGCACCTTTTTTTCGAAATCTGAGTTAAAATTAAAGTAGGTTATGCTACCTCAACCTTTTGTGTGGGGTAGGCTAACCCACCCCATACCCCCCTCATAACCCACTTGTTATCCTAACCTCGGCCCCTAGGTTAGTGTAACCCAACTGCCAAAGTGTATGTATTTTTGGATTAACTTGCTCTATACCTCTTTTAACCAAGGATATATCCCTTGTCAAAATGAACCTTAAATTATAAATCTTTTCAGAGCCTTCAGACTTCAATCTGAACTTTGTCCAAGCTTTAGACGTCGTTTGGTGATGATTTTTGAAATCCGAAAATTGGCAAAAGCCGAATTCACGAACGGCGCCTCCCACCTCCAATCCACTTTCGACCTCGTCATCAACGCATTTTGCGGTGCGGATGATGAGACGCCTCGTCACCCGCACTCGCAAAGCCGCACAAACACAAAGTAATTTTTTCACCAACGGAGAAAGAAGATGCCCTTCTCTCTATCTCTCTCCATGTCGTAAAATCGGCACCAACATAAAAGCCGAGCCATGTAGGTATATTTGATACCTCTTGAAACTTTGTCAGAGATTTTATATCTCAAAATCTCTCCCAACTTATTACCAAACAATGCCTCAAATCGGACTATCGGATTTCAGTATCATTGGTCTGTGCATGTCCTCTACTTTATGTCGTGGTACAAAGAGAGTGCACTCTTTGTATCTGCCATTGCACTTACAGTGAGAATAGGGGTTGGGTCATTATTAAGGGCACATATACCCATTATTGAGGCGTTCCACGTAACATGCATGTCTCGGGTCCCACCCTCCAATGTTTTAAGGATTAACATAGTATAGATGTTCTGCCCATTTGATTTTTTTATGTCATGAGTTTCCAATATATTATCAAAAAGATTATAGCTTAACAGTTTTATAGCAGTCTATTATATAGTTTCAAATTTGTCACTAATTAAACTTTTGTCTATCTCTTTTATATGTCATAGAGAGATGAGGCATACTTCAATTACCTACAGTGACATCATAACTTATAGGTGTTATGTAAGAAAATAAAAGATAGCAGTAGTAAGCATCCACATTCATAGTAAGGGCCCCTTTAAACCTTCTCCATCAAAAAACTGAAATCCAAGAATCTGATCATATATACCATTGGAAGCTTTTAATGGCAATCTATGTATCTTTCTTTTCCTGTTTTTAGAGTTCTGAAAAATATTTTTAATAAGGCTGAAACCGCCAACCTAACTTCATTAGTGCGTCCTTATTAAAAGGATGGAGATTTATATTCTAAATCCACCTGATTGTTTTAATTAATGTATCTTTCTTCTTCTGTTTTTGAGGGTGTGTATGATTATCTTTGTACTTATAGAAGATATAGATCTTTTTAGGGTGTGTGAATTTTTGCTTGATAGGAAACAAAACATAGCACTATTGTAAGGATTAACATAGTATAGATGTTCTGCCCATTTGTTTTTTTTATGTCATGAGTTTTCAATATATTATCCAAAAGATTATACCTTAACAGTTTTATAGCAGTCTATTATATAGTTTCAAATTTGTCACTAATTTCACTTTTGTCTAACTCTTTTACATATCATAGAGAGATGAGGCATAATGAAAATTAGAACATGAAACAACATAACTTATATGTGTTATGTAAGAAAATAAAAGATAGCAGTAGTAAGCATCCACATTCATAGTAAGGGCCCCTTTAAATCTTTTCCATCAAAAAATTGAATTCCAACAATCTGATCATATATACCATTAGAAGCTTTTAATGGCAATCTATGCATCTTTCTTTTCCTATTTTTTTGAGTTCTGAATTTTTTTTTTAATAAGGCTGAAACCACCAACCAAAATTCATTTAGATTTATGTGTAACAGTTTCATTTGATGAGATGTTTCGGTTTTAAAATATTTTTGTTTTAAAACCTGACATGCATTAGACAACAGAACTTATAGGTGTCATGCAAGAAAATAAAAGATAGCAGTAGCAAGCATCCACATTCAAGATTCAGATGAACAACTATGTCCATTGCAAACCTTTACTCTATCTCCCTTGTGCAAAAATTTTCTACGCCAAGATGTTATATAAAAAGTTAGCTGATTGAACTTTTGGATTTTATTTTTTTTTCAGTTCTTAGAGTACTCTGTTCAGATCTTTGGAGGCATTATAGAGAAGTTGATTTGAAAGTTCATTCAGTGAGTACTCTGTTCAGATTTTGATTTATTCTTTAGAATTGTAGAATTGTACAATATCTGCCAAGCCACTATATGCATTGTAGAATTGTAGAATAAAGAAACATCATATGTCTGAAGCATTGTAGAATAGATCTATGATTTTAATCAATTATCATAGCACTATTGTTTAATGTTTAAGACCACTAAATCTATATCTGACGTAACTCATCCATTTTTCTGGCATTTTGAAAAGACTCCGATTTGCAGTTTTTGATTAGAAATCAACTTATTATGTAATCAAACTATCTGCGAAAGGTAATGATCCCCAAGAGCATGCAGACTCATTTCCTGACCCAGCTATCATCTGTAAACTTATTATGTAATGATCCCCAAGACTGCAATAATGCCTCCTTTCACTTTTCATATAGTGACTGATTCCACATTAGGATTAGTTAATCTGTTAAACTGAAACAACAATATGCAAAAGTACAAGAGACTTCCTCTCAGAACTTAACTAGGCCAGTTAGATTTACATTGGAGCCTGTACAGGTTCCAACATGATACTAACAATATCTATTCTGTTTTTAGGGTGAGAAGATCTGGATACACTATGTCTCTTGCATTTTTATTTTTTTTTAACTTGGTCTCTCTTTCTCTAAGATGTGTGAGCATTTTAAGGTTATTGAATGAGTGATTAACAACTTTAGTTCATTAATCTGAAGATTGGAGCTTTAGTTTTTGGTTTCAAGTTTTGATTTTTTTGGATATCATAAGCAGTTCTGAGCATAAAAGGCAGAGCCAGAGAGTGTTTGCACTTTACATGTGTATTTCCTCCCTATATTAGATCTATTTTGTGTTCGTGGCACATATAATGTTTGAAACATGACTAACTCTGTATGGGGAAATTCTTAATTCTTAAGCTGAGTTTTCCCGCCTAAAACATATCTATCACAGTACACGGCATAAATTGTAGAAGCTTCCTATTTCTTTTAACATGCAAGTTGCTTACATCACTTCCATAAGTTGCTTCCTATTTTTTTTATCATACAAGTTAACTGGCAACCTCTGGATCATAACAGGAGGCAATCCCCCACAGCTTGGGAACAAGTTGATAAAATTAAATGTGATTGAGAAATTGTAGATGATTGCAGAAGCGAACCATGTTGGTACTTCTATTGATCTAGGCTAGACCTTGGTTTGCCCTCAGCCTCATCCAATCCATTGAGCTGCATCCTTATTTTTTTAAGCATAGAATTTATTTTATTGATATATGAAAGTGTTTACAAAAGATGGAGGGGACATATCCCTGCCTTACTCTGTGCCAGATAATTGTTTAGGAAACTCAGTATAAAAGTAATTATAATGTAACCACAGGCAACCCAGAAAAACTGAATTCTAGGGGGATGAGTTTAGAAAACTTTGGAAGCTTTTAATGACAATCTATGTATCTTTCTTTTTCTGTTTTTGAGTCCTGAAAGATAATTTTAATAAGGTTGAAACCTCCAACCTATCTTCATTAGTGTATCCTTATTAAAAGTAGATTTGAAAGTCTCTATGACAGTAAAAAAACATACATGTAAGGCTGTCTTGGTGGATTATTTCAAACCAACTTCATTGTATAGGATTTGACCTTTTCACCATGTTATAAGATGCATTCATGAACCTTGGTTTATAGATCTTGAAAATGAGGACAACTCTCACCGTTTATTGTTACATCTTCTGCCAGCATGGAAGATCATTCCACCAATCATTATTGCCAATAGGGTTGTCAAAGTGAACCTAGACCTATTTGAACACTAAGATTATGTGTTTAGCAAACCTATTCAACCCATAACAGTCCATTATCTTATCTTATGTAGAAATTTAATCAAAATTCTGTGAATCTGGTCTAGGAATTGGAAAGCTACTGGCATGTATTAGAATTGAAGCTAAGCAAATTCCCTTTTCGGCCAACTGGACAATGTCAATTGCGCAGTAACTTTCTGGGGACTGATAAACCCAGACCCTTAATGCTTAGATTTCATCCTTGGGTGCCAACAATGTAGATGTCAGATCACCCCAAAAATCTCAAAACCAAAAAATGTTGGTTGCCACTTTTTTAATGTCATGTTTTGACATTTTATATCAATAAACATCTGAAAACCAAGTAGAGGGAATATGAGGAAAAATAGCTAGCATTTAAACAGAGGGAATTCGCTTGACGAATGTTCCACAGCTGTTTAACAACCAGGGGCAGTTGGATTTGGTGAAGATTTCCCTTGCCAAGGTCACCTTCAGCTTTAAGACGTTGCATAGAATTCCATACCACCCAATGCCGACGCCGATTGCCATCTGGTCCATTCCAAAAGAACACTGCCACATTCATTTCAAAATAAGAAATCACAGACTTCGGAAAGGAAGTAGCTGCCGTCAGGTAAATAGGAATAGAAGAGATAATAGAATTAATCAAGGTGATTCTACTTGCTTGAGAAATAAGCTTAGATTTCCAACTCCCTAACTTGGCATTAACTTTATCAATTAGATTTTTATAATCAGCAACCAAGACTCTGCCAAGCCTTAGCGGAACACCAAGATAAGTTAGCGGACCATGCTGCCTCTTAAAGCTGAATACCTTTTTAATTCTTTAGACTGCAAGGGAAGGCACAACTCAAATCTTTGCATCTAATCATTATTGTCAAGGCACAGATCTAGGTGTCACCTAGGTGGAAAATATGTAATAGGAAAACTACAACTTTCCAATATTTTTTACAAACATTACATTACATAAATGAATTTCATTTATGTCATTTTCTTATGTAATATATATATTTCGTTCAATTTCATATGCTTTGATTTCTTTGACTCCTTTGGTAGACAAATATAAAAATGAGGTATTCATTTATGCTCTTATTTTTAAGTTAAACTGATTAGAATTTATTTAACTTGATAGAAATGGACCAACATGCTATCATAGATGATACGGTGAGAGGACAAAAAGAGGATTATAAAACTACAACTCTTTTCAAACGAAAGATCTTGCGATGCGATATACGAAGATTGCATGATGGACTTATCGTGACAAGATCAAAAATAAGGAAGATAAAGAAGATGTTCAGTGCAGACGAGCGCCAGAAGTTCAAAGATAAAAAAAGAATCATCATTGCTGTACAAGATCATAATGGACAAAGATATTATCTAATCATTTGTCCAAGTTGGGTTGGTGGCATGTACATGTTTAGTGGTTGGGGATGGAGAAAGTTTATAAGAAAAAATTGTATAGATGAGTATACCACTCTGAAGGTAGTGTCATCACAATATGTGACTAGAGACGGAAAAGAAAAGCTATATTTAGGTATTAAGGTGATTAGGTCGAAGATTAAAGAAATTGATGCATCAGAGGTGAAATACATACCATCGGTGACAGCTGAATCTCATCCTTATAGAAAGTATTTTGATTTTTGAGTAACAACAATATGAGAGTAGTTGAGAAACTTTGAAGGGACATGGAAATTATAGTTTGTCTTAATGTTTTTTGTCAACAAATTAACTGGTGGTGGCCAAATATGTAAATATACATATTATTGATTATATAATAAAAAATTATAATAGGTAAACATGTAAATTATATATATTTTTCCCAAAAATAATAGTAGAGGAAAATGAGGAAATGGATTGCAAAATAGTTATACCATTGGCCTTTTAATGTTTGGATGTTCTATAGTTTAGGTGGTGGTTGTCAAATGCATCATATATTATAATATGTAGATCATATATATTTTCTCAATTTTGGAGATAATCAAATCATGATAGAATAGATAATCTAATTTCTCAACCAATAATCTCATTTAACTAACTATGTTAATGAACAACATTTTTTTAATGTTCTTTGGAGTATAGATTTCAGAAATTAGAGAAAAATGAAATTCGTGAGTCAAACATTCATAGACGTACCTATTAAAATATTAGTGTCACAATTTTTGTCAAAGTTACATTCGACGATAGCTATAGTTTCTTGATTGGTATTCACGAGCATTCTCTCTATCCTTAACATTGATTTTGTGGTGTACATTGTTAGTTGAATTGTCTATTAATTTTTTGTTTCCTCTTTGTTTCTAAATTTGGAGTGTGTTTTTTTGTCATGTTTCTTTATTCTTTGTTGTTTAAAATGTCATATATCATGTGTTACTATTGTTTGCTTCGTCCTAATTTTTTCTTTTGTACTATACTTTTTTTGCCTTTATTTTTTAATTTGTGGTTATTTATTTATTTTTTGTAAACTTTTTATTCAGTTGTATTAGACATTGTCAAACATATTGTACATATGGAAGGATATGATCGTAACCTCCAAGTTGTTAATGATGAAGTGACAAATGAACATACTAATGCAAAAAATGCAAGATTGAGGAGAAGATCTATTAGACTGCGTAAGAGAAAATCAAATTAATAACGACCCATATAAAGGTAATGTCTTCAAATACTGGAGCTAATTCAAAACTTAAGAATTATTAAATTAAAGTTATACGTTATCTGTTTTGATTTAAGTTCGAATAATGTTTCAGAAAATGAGGAAAATCAAATTCCCTCTAATACACAAGATGATCATCAGTTTCATCCATCTGTATTTAAAACGCCTAATACAGAGCTTAATTGTACTGGCCGTGTACACTCTAAATATGGAAAAGATCTTATGAGGACGCCTTTAAGTGACATTACACAGGATCATTCAGTCACAAGTGAACAATGTAGACAACGAAACATTATGCTTGAGGATGAAGGTCAAACATCAATTGTCGAGAATGATCAAATAAGTTCATCCACTACAATTGAGCACAACATATCAGTTGGAGGTTGTTCTAGAATAAATCATGGAAAGTATGTTATTCATAGTCAAGGCGTCTTACAATCTCTTGCACGTAATGATGACATGTTCACTAACATTTTTGAGATTGATGAGAACAATACACCTATCAGAGGGAGTGATCTTAACTTGATGGAAGAAGTTGATCTACATACATTTGGTATGTTGTATAACAGTTGCTTCATGATAATGTGTTTAGATTTATGGTTGTGAATTTTTATTTTTGGTACTTCAATATTTCAGGAGGAGAAGTTAGTGGTGAGCTTAATATTTCAGATCAAAATATTTATTGGGACATTGGAGATCTGACCTATGCGTGCATGTATTGTGGTGGATTAATGTGGTATGAAGAGAGGCTGAACAAAAGAAATAAATTTGTTCATCCAAAATTCTCATTGTGTTGTATGCAAGGAAAAGTGAAATTACCTATGTTGCAACAACCGCCACCTGTTTTAAAGAATCTTATCCATGGCAATGATCCAAGGAGTAGAGAGTTTTTAGAAAACATTCGAGCGTACAACATGATGTTCTCTTTCACTTCAATGGGAGGCAAGATTGACACTTATATAAATCATGGCACATGACCATATGTATTCAGATTGCATGGTCAGAATTACCATAGGATTGGAAGTCTACTTCCAAATCCTGGTACAAGGCCAAAATTTGCACAGCTTTATATATATGATACGAAGAACAAAGTGGAAAATAGAATGCAGTCATTCAGGTGTGTATTTAAGAGCTCTATGGTATAGTCCTACAACACACTCATGTAAGTAAAATAGTTTTTGACTCGCTCATGGTTAATTTGTTTTGTAGTGCAAGGGAGCACTCTCAATCATTAGATGCAAGTATTGTTCAAAACTTAAAATAAATGTTCAATCTTTACAATCCTCTAGCAAAAACATTCAGGATAGTTAGAGATAGATTTTGTTCTTCTGAAGCACAAAACATAAAAACTAGGTTGATTGGCAGAAGAGCAACTGATGGAAGGAATTACAATTTGCCTATTGCTTCTGAAGTAGCAGCACTTATTGTTGAAGATATTGGACAATCAGAGGGGGATAGAGATGTGATAGTAGAAAAACAAGATGGTGCTTTAAAGCGTATCACAGAATTGCACCCAGCTTATCTTACAATGCAATATCCTCTATTGTTTCCTTATGCAGAAGATGGTTATAGAGTTGATATTCGACATGCAGATACATGGAATAACAGAAAACGAACTAAATTAAGCATGAGAGAGTTCTTTTCTTTTAGGATTCAAGATAGGATTTGTGAGGCAAACACTATATTAGTGGCCCGAAAGTTATTTCAACAGTTCTTAGTCGATGGTTATACAATGATTGAGTCTGAAAGGTTGTCCTATGTTCGTTATCATCAAAAAGAACTGCGAGCTGAAATGTACAAGGGCCTCACTAAAGCAATTTTGAGAGGTGAGACAGATCCTTCTTCAAAAGGAAGACGTGTGGTGTTACCTTCCTCATTCCCTAGTGGTGCAAGATATATGATTCAAAATTATCAAGATGCTATGAGCATTTGCAAATGGGCTGGATATCCTGATCTATTTATTACTTTCACATGCAATCCAAAGTGGCCCGAAATAGAAAGGGTTGTGAAAAAATATCATGTCAGAGCAGAAGATAGGCCGGACCTTCTATGTAGATGCTTCAAGATCAAATGTGAACAACTCATCAAAGATTTGAAGGAAAAACATATTTTTGGGAAAGTTAAAGCAGGTACGTGTGGCAAGTTATGAATTTAATTCAATTATAAAATATAAGAACCAGTTTCAATAATCAATTAGCTTTAACAAGCAAATGTTTACCTTATGCAGTTGTCTACACAATTGAATTCCAAAATAGAGGCCTTCCACATGCTCATATTTTGGTATTTTTGCATGCTGGATATAAATATCCAACTGCCACAGATATTGATATGATCATTTGTGCAGAAGTTCCTGATAAGCAAGAATCGCCAAATTTGTATGAAGCTGTTAAGACATTCATGATTCATAGACCATGTGGACATGCATTCAAAAATCTCCATGTATGAGAGATGGGAAGTGCTCCAAATTTTTTTCCAAAAAAATGTAATAATAGAACAAGAATTAATGAAGAAGGATACCCTCTTTATAGAAGAAGAGATTATGGCAAAACTGTTGAAAGGAATGGGGTTTATTGGACAATAGATTTGTTGTACCATATAACCCTAGACTTCTCATGAAGTATCAAGCTCACATAAATGTGGAGTGGTGCAATCAATCAAGATCGATAAAATATTTGTTCAAATACATCAACAAAGCGCATGATCGAGTCACTGTTACCTTCTATGAAAATTCTACACAGAATGACCAAGAAAGAGAGATCGATGAAATAAAAATGTATTATGATTGTAGGTATATCTCTCCATGTGAAGCTGTTTGGAGAATTTTCGCTTTCGATATTCATTATAGAGAACCATCAGTGGAAAGATTGAGTTTTCATCTTCCTAATGAACAGTGCATCATATTTCAAGATGATGATCCAATTGAAACAGTCATTAATAGGCCTGGAATTGATAGAACTATGTTTTTAGCATGGTTGGAAGCCAATAGAGAATATGAGGAGGCAAGACACTTATCATATTCAGAATTTCCAACAAAATTCGTTTGGAAACAAGATAAAAAAAAAAATGGTTGCCAAGAAAGCGAAGATTCTCCTTTGGTAGAGTTTTCTATGCACCCCCTGGTAGTGGAGAAATGTATTATCTAAGGATTCTTCTGAATAAGGTCAAAGGTCCTACATCTTTTGAAGATATAAGGACTGTTGACGGCATACTTTTTTCTACATTCAAAGATGCATGCTATGCAAGGGGTTTACTTGATGATGACAAAGAATACATTGATGGTCTGCTCGAAGTTTCCTTTTGGGGTTCAGGCCATTATCTGAGGATATTTTTTTGTATTCTATTAATGTCAAACAGTCTTTCCAGACCAGAATATGTTTGGAATATGACATGGTGTATACTAGCAGAAGATATTTTATCAAGACAACGGTGTCTTCTACAATACCATGGTACAAATAATATCAACCTTCAAATACTTTCATATGAACTATGATTGTTGATTCCCATATAATCTTATTTGCCTAATTACATGAATATCACAATTGCAGATCTCCAACTAAGTGATGAGCAACTAAAGAACCATGCTCTTAATGAGATTGAAAAAGTCTTACGGCATAATGGAAAGAGTCTAAGAGATTATCCTCAACTACCTTTTCCAGAAGATTTTGTTTTCAATGATGGGGATAATAAACTTATTCAAGATGAGTTGAGATATGATAGAGAAGCATTGAAAAAAGAACATGAGCATTTGTTTTCCAACTTAATTGATGAGCAGAAAAACATATACGAAACAATAAACAGTGTTGTTTCATCTAATGAAGGACATGTGTTTTTTCTTTATGGATATGGCGGAACTGGGAAGACATATTTATGGAAAACTTTGTCATCTACCATACGGTCCAAAGGAGAAATTGTTCTAACTGTTGCATCAAGTGGAATAGCGTCACTTCTTCTTCCTGGAGGTTGAACTGCTCATTCAAGATTTGGCATACCTTTGATAGTAAATGAAAATTCAACTTGCAACATCAAGCAAGGCAGTCCATTGGCTGAGTTGCTAATAAGGACTAGCCTCATTATTTGGGATGAAGCACCGATGATACATAAGCACTGTTTTGAAGCTCTTGGCAGAACTTTATGAGATGTGCTTAGGTTTTCTAATCCAAGAAGTTTGGAACAACCCTTTGGTGGTAAAGTTCTTGTTTTAGGAGGTGATTTTAGACAAATCTTACCAGTAATTCCTAAAGGGAGTAGAGAGGACATTGTTTTTGCGACAATAAATTCCTCTTATTTATGGAGCTCATGCAAGGTGCTTACATTGACACAAAATATGAGACTTCTATCAAGTTGTTCTACAACTATTTCAAAGGAATTGAAAGAATTTGCTGAATGGATCTTAAAAGTTAGGGACAGCAGAATAGGTGAACCAAATGATGGAGAAGCAATTATACAAATTCCAGATGAACTGCTTATTACAGATTCATTGAATCCACTTGCAGCCATAGTGGATTCTACATATCCAAATTTGTTAGAAAACCTAGGGGACTCATTATATCTGCAACATAGAGCCATACTTGCTCCTACTCATGAAATAGTGGATCGTATCAATGAATACATGCTTTCTCTGGTGCATGGAGAAGAAAAGATCTATCTAAGTTCTGATAGCATTTGCAAGACAAGTAACGACATTGATAGTCATGCTGATCTTTATACTCCAGACTTCTTAAACAGTATTAGATGTTCAGGCATTCCAAGCCATGTATTGAAGTTGAAAATTGGTGTTCCTGTCATGTTGTTTCGAAATATAGATCAAAGTGCTGGATTGTGCAATGGAACGAGGTTGATAATAACTCAATTGGGGAACCATGTTATAGAAGCAAAAGAAATTTCTGGCAAAGAAATTGGAAATAAAGTTTATATTCCACGGATGGTCCTCACACCTTCACAAACAAATGGCCATTCCAACTTCAAAGAAGGCAATATCCAATAGCAGTTTCTTTTGCAATGACTATAAATAAAAGTCAAGGCCAAACTCTTCACATGTTGGTTTATATCTCCCAAGACCAGTTTTTACTCATGGACAATTATATGTGGCTCTTTCTACAGTATCAAATAAGAATGGATTGAGAATTCTAATCACTGATAAAGATGGAAATACAGACAATTTTACTGATAATGTTGTCTTTAAGGAGATATTTCAGAATTTGACATAGGTTAGTTTGTTTTTTCTGAACTGAGCTCTTATGTTTTTTTCAATCTTAAAAAACATACATAAAGCCATGTACTATAAATTCAGTACATAATGTTTCCTATTGAATGAATTATAATTTTGTTGGATATTTTATTGTTGCAAGAAATTGCACCAAAGTTTGACTTTATTGAAGATATCAATCCATTCAAAGAGACTTGGAAAATTAGAGTTAGAATGTCAACTTTGTAGAATACCCCGAAATTCAATAGTTTTGGGGAAGTCAATAGTATCGATATGATATTATTAGATGAAAAGGTTAGTAGATTTTTATCTTTCATATCTTCAATATGAAGAACATTCCATCATCATAAACATTTTTGTAGAGTGGAATTATTCAAGCAACTGTCAAGAAAGCATTGCTAAATAAGTTCAACAATCAGTTACACGAAGGAAAAAGTTATGTCATCACGAACTTTGGTGTTGGTGAAAACAGTGGAAACTACAAAGCAACTCATCATAACTATAGAGTGAATTTCTTATACTCAACTTCAGTGAAAGAATGTGATGAACCTATGTTTCCAGTTCATGGATTTCATTTCATATCTTTTGATGACATAATATCAAGACGCGCTGATGATACTTATTTGGTTGGTAAGTCAAATATATAAACAACTTTGTTAATATATCTTTAATCTCTATAGTATAGCAAATTCATCAATACATGAATACATACATAAAAATCCATATTCATAATAGATGTTATTAGAGAGCTTATCGCGTTTGGAAAGATTGAAGAAAGCGAAAATGCTGGAAAGATAGCTAAGAGAATGACAATTGAATTGTTGGACGACCAGTAAGTGTTCATTGTTGTAAACTAATTGAATGATTATGCCATCTTTTTTTATATTTGAGGTTAAGAAACCAATGATATTCTATTCTAATATGATACCAATGTTGTTTTTAGAAAAACGAAATTGAGTTGTACACTCTGGGGACATTATACTGATGAAATTGCTACCTATGTTAGAAGAGAGCTGCACACACCATTTGTCATTATCCTACATTTAGCAAGAATTAATGTGGAAAGATATTTTAGACAAATTTAAAGAACATACAAGTGATTATCTTTTAAATATGTAAGAAGTTCACAAATGTTAGAATTACTACGAATTGTTTTGTTGTCTTATTTACAAAATGTTACCTTTGATTATGTTTTTAGGTGCTGCGACATTGACTAACTCATAATTTACGACTAAAATCATATGTGAACAGAATATGTCACAAATTGTTGATTTTAAAAATAGGTGAAGTTTAATATTACAATTTGTTTGGTTTTCATTCCCTGTGTTATTTGAATAAAATTTAACTTAATTCTCATAATAGATTGTGTTGTGGAGACGGATCAACATCTCAAGGTATTAGTCAAATTGTGTCACAAGCTTCACATTCCATTAAGGAGGATTTTTTACAACTGTCTGAGAAAAAATTTCTTGATGAGATTCGAGAAATGCGTTAGGTACAATACAAAATTGAGTTCCCTCTTTAGTATACTAACATCAGTATACATTAATAAGATCATTTCTAAAATATTTGTATGCAGTTCCCTTCTCTTCCAAAGTAGGAAATAAAATTATATTATTTAGAACATTTGATGGGAACATATTTTAACCGTTGTTACCTAATATGTGTTATTTGCTTCCTTTCTTTTTAATAATTTGATGCAGATCGGTACATGTGTGATTTTGGCAACTATTGTGAAAATTGATACGAAATTCAATTGGTTCTATAATTCATGCAAGAATTGTCGAAAGAAAGTCAAACCAGACGAAGGTAAATTTTGGTGTGAAAAATGTTGTGAGTATGCAAGAGTAGTAGTGCACAGGTAATACTTTTCAATTTGTTTAAGTATTATTGTATTAAAATTTCAATCTGCTTATCTATTCTAAGATTAGTTTGTTAAAGAAACTTCTAACAATCTAATTGTTTTTTCATCATTCATATTTATCTGTTATATATTATAGATATAAAATTCAAATCAGAGTTATTGACCACACGGGTTCTGCATCATTCGTCATATTTGACCGTGAGGCAATGCAATTTCTACAAAACTCTGCAGCAAATCTAAGAGAACAACTAATGAAAGTAGGAAACAAACTATTCTTTATTATCATCTAACAAATAATATAAATATGATTCACAAAATTCATCATATTTTGTAACAGGATGGAGATAGTGACTCTTTTCCTAAAGAGTTGGATCAATTTCTCGAGAAGAAATTTCTTTTTAAAATTCAAATATCTGACTACAACCTCCGTCAGAATTGGCCAATTTTTACAGTCATACGAATGTGTGATGACACAAGCATCATTGATACATATTTGGCTACATCAAACATCATTCAGGTTAGTCAAGTCATGAAATCTACATTTGTGATTAATCAAACATTCTTATTAGCACTCAGTATTCTATGTAAAATATTAAATCAATAGGTTTTTCTTTAATTGTGATTATTCTTAATTCATTGTAGGGTGTTGAAGATCATGCTGATTTCGATCATAGTCTCATAGGATCTGAGAGTATTACTGAAGTTGAACACGTAAGTAAAATCTGAAGTAAATTTAATTTCATGCATAATTTGAATATTTAAATTTTTTCATCATATTATTAATTTCATTTTTTATTTTAATTATAGGACACAATCTCAGTCTCTTGCTCCTCAAGTAGTATTACTCCAATGAAGAGAGTTGCAGCTGATACTTTTAACCAGCCAAACTCTTCTGAAGATCTTACTCCTGCTCAGATGTTATGCAACAAGAAGAAACAGATCAAGATTGAGAGAAATGATGTTGACAATGTTGAAGAATGAACTTTCACTACAAGAAAATGCGATATTTCCGACAGACGTAATCCGTCGGAAATCCGTCGGTATTCCGTCGGAAAAGGCTTCTTCTGACCGCTTTCCGTCCAAAGCTCGTCGGAAACTTTCCGTCGGAAATACTTGGTCAGAAATTTCCGACGGATGACAATTCCGTCGGAATTCGGTCGAAACCTCCGACGGATATAATCCGTCGGTAAAGCCGTCCGTATTTTTCGACTGAATTGTCAACGGTGTTTAGCCGTCGGTAATTTATCAGTTCCGACGGATACTTATCCGTCGGTCAATCCGTCAGTATTTTCCGACGATATTACCGACGTTTTTTTCCGTCGGTAATTATAAGTTCCGACGGATAATTATCCGTCGGAAAATCCGTCGGAAAAGTCACATTTTTTTTAAATAGGCACATAAAAATGATTTGTCAACATTACTACAATGTCAAACTGCTACAATATTCATAAATTTAACAAATACTAACAATCAACATAAAATCATAAATACAATAAATATAAATCATATAGAATAAGAATACAAAAATCAACATAGATCTGCTGGATCGTCTGCTGTCCCTGCCTCGTCATCGTCTGGAGCTGGATCCTATATTAAACAAATTAAAATGAGAAACATTAATCATAAATAAAAGACATACAGTATTTTCAAAAATGAAATTTAAAACATGTGATTATTTCTCAAGTTTAATACAATACTATTTTAGATCCATCATTTTCTTGGGTGTTTTTAGATCCGTCCTTTGAATGCCCAACCCAATCCGGAGATCCAAATTGGATTCCTTCAGTTCCCACACGTCACTTTAACTCATCCGGTCGTGTCGGAGAAAACAGCACGTCGATCGAATCCCTATTTGGGATTTTAGACCCCCGGGTTGCGTCTTTTAACCATTTATATATGTTTGGCCGTGTTTTTAGATCCGTCCTTTGAATGCCCAACCCAATCCGGAGATCCAAATTGGATTCCGTTAATTTCTACACGTCACTTTAACCAACCGGTCGTGTCGGAGAAAACGGCACGTCGATCGGATCCCTATTTGGGATTTTAGACCCCCGGGTGTGTGTTTGACCATTATGTATACTTGGGTGTTTTTTAGATCCGTCATTTGAATGCTAAACCCAATCCGGAGATCCAAATTGGATTCCGTCAGTTCCCACATGTCACTTTAACCCACCCGGTCGTGTCGGAGAAAACGGTACGCCGATCCGATCCCTATTTGGGATTTTGGACCCCCGGGTTGTGTGTTTTGACCCTTTATATATATACTTGGGTATTTTTTAGATCCGTCAATTGAATGCCCAACCCAATCCGGAGATCCAAATTGGATTCCGTCAGTTCCCACACGTCACTTTAACCCACCTGGTCGTGTCGGAGAAAACGGCACGCCGATCCGATCCCTATTTGGGATTTTGGACCCTGGGTTGCGTGTTTTAACCATTTATATATGGTTGACCGTGTTTTTAGATCGGTCCTTTGAATGCCCAACCCAATCCGGGGATCCAAAATGGATTCCGTCAGTTTCTACACGTCACTTTAACCCACCGGTCGTGTTGGAGAAAACGGCACGTCGATCGGATCCCTATTTGGGATTTTAGACCCCCGGGTTGTGTGTTTTGACCCTTTATATATACTTGGGTGTTTTTTAGATCTGTCATTTGAATGCCCAACCCAATCCGGAGATCCAAATTGGATTCCATCAGTTCCCACACGTCACTTTTAACCCACCCCATCGTGTCGGAGAAAACGACACGCCGATCCGATCCCTATTGGGATTTTGGACCCTCGGGTTGTGTGTTTTGACCCTTTATATATATACTTGGTATTTTTTAGATCCGTCAATTGAACGCCCGACCCAATCCGGAGATCCAAATTGGATTCCGTCAGTTCCCACACGTCACTTTAACCCACCTAGTCGTGTCGGAGAAAACGGCACGCCGATCCGATCCCTATTGGGATTTTGGACCCCCGGGTTGCGTGTTTTAACCATTTTATATGGTTGACCGTGTTTTTAGATCGGTCCTTTGAATGCCCAACCCAATCCGGGGATCCAAATTGGATTCCGTCAGTTTCTACACGTCACTTTAACCCACCGGTCGTGTTGGAGAAAACGGCACATCAATCGGATCCCTATTTGGGATTTTAGACCCCCGGGTTGTGTGTTTCGACCATTTATATATACTTGGGTGTTTTTTAGATCCGTCATTGAATGCCCAACCCAATCCGGAGATCCAAATTGGATTCCGTCAGTTCCCACACGTCACTTTAACCCACCCGGTCGTGTCGGAGAAAACGGCACGCCGATCCGATCCCTATTTGGGATTTTGGACCCCCGGGTTGTGTGTTTTGACCCTTTATATATATACTTGGGTATTTTTTAGATCCGTCAATTGAACGCCCGACCCAATCCGGAAATCCAAATTGGATTCCGTCAGTTCCCACACGTCACTTTAACCCACTTGGTCGTGTCGGAGAAAACGGCACGCCGATCCGATCCCTATTTGGGATTTTGGACCCCCGGGTTGCGTGTTTTAACCATTTATATATGGTTGACCATGTTTTTAGATCCGTCCTTTGAATGTCCAACCCAATCCAGGGATCCAAATTGGATTCCGTCAGTTTCTACACGTCACTTTAACCCACCCGGTCGTGTCGGAGAAAACGGCACGTCGATTGGATCCCTATTTGGGATTTTAGACCCCCGGGTTGCGTGTTTTAACCATTTATATCTGTTTGACCGTGTTTTTAGATCCGTCATTTGAATGTCCAACCCAATCCGGAGATCCAAATTGGATTCCGTCAGTTCCCACACGTCACTTTAACCCACCCGGTCGTGTCGGAGAAAACGGCACGCCGATCCGATCCCTATTTGGGATTTTGGACCCCCGGGTTGTGTGTTTTGACGCTTTATATATATACTTGGGTGTTTTTTAGATCCGTCAATTGAACGCCCGACCCAATCCTAAGTATATGAAATTAATACTAATACTGACCTGAGCTGCTGGCTGTGTGGGGCGTACTCCCTGCATTATTGACATGAACTGCTGAACCATATCGCTGAACTACGTCTGTAGCTGTACCCGCTGCATCTCTATCTCTACCCGCTGCGCCTGTAGCTCTACCCGCTGCGTCTGTAGCTCTGTACGTTGCTCCTCCCGAATGATGCCTCTAATGTCCTCTACACCACTGACGGGCGGCGCAGAAGATGAAATCGCGTGTGCCGGAGGAGCGATCGAACTGGCATATGAGGACAACACTCGATGAGTATCCAGGCTGTCCCCAAAGCCGTACACTCGACCCTTCTCGGCACTCCCGCTGCCTCGACCCAAGCGTCCGCATCCAAATCTGGCTGGGGAGTGCCCTCTGTGTAGCGCTCTGCCATCGTCCTGTCGTACGTCTCATGTAAAATAATTTAAAATTAAATTATTGAAAACAAATTACTTTAATATCATAATTGAATTCATAATTTAAAGCTTGACTTACAGCAATCGTGCGGGCACTCTCGGTAACATAGTCATCCGTCCCCTTCCGCTTATGAGTCCGGTCAAATAACTCGCGGAAAGTAGGGGCACGCTCCAGGTCGTGATGCTTAAAATTCAACAAAATTAGTTACTTTCACAATAATAACCCATATGTATATATGAATCGAACAATAAAATACTTACCAATTTTTGACTGTGGGTCGCATAAGATACGGATCCACTAGTATGCACATTCTTCTCCGGTTGAGTTGCTCTGTTGCGTATTGCCGCCTGTGACCGCTGCTGCCATGGTCCAGCAGCCCAACGCGCGCAAAGGGACTCCCAATAGTCCGTCCGCAGCCAAACAGGGTCGTAATCCACCCAAGCCATAGGATCCCGGTTGCCTGTGGTCTTCATTGCCTTGTCCCGTGCCTCCCACATCGACTTTCTTAAATTAGTCTGGGCCGTAATCTCCCAGATGGCTCGAGCCCGAGGGAGATCCTCGGGTCTCGTAAACGCGAACCTCCGCTGTAAAGAAATAAAATTAATCAACGTTCTGCAATAAACCCAAATTAATAATAATTGAATAAATGACTTCAACTCTTCTAAAAAATAAAAATACCGTAAACATGTCAAATAATAAATCTCAAACTGGCACCGGGAAGTCTCTCCATGCATCCACTAGTCCTGGAATATGTGCGTGGACCAACGTCGTAATATAGCGGGAAGCAGGACTGGGATCTATCTTCCCCCTGCAATTCCACATTAATTTTCTACATGAAATGTATATCCTAAATAACAAATACAGTAACACTGAGATGATGAACTTTACCCTGAGATCCAGCATGGTTGTCGTCCTGGTAGCTGAGGCCCCTCCTCAGCTGCTGAATGATGGCTCTCCACCTCTGTTGAAAGCAATTTAGTACACTTTTATTGTATAAATTGCAAGAGACCAAACATACTAATCTATTGAAACATATGTTTACCTTGTGGTGAGGAAGAAGACGAAGGTGGCGTGGACGGGGAGGCAGTCCCTGCAAAATTTCATACACATTAGAAATTATGAATTTCAAATAAACAAGAATATAGAAATTTACCTGTCGCTGGGACAACGGGCGTGGACGGAGAGGCAGTCCCTGTAAAATTTCATACACATTAGAAATTATGAATTTCAAATAAACAACAATGTAGAAAATTACCTGTCGCTGGGACGACGGGCGTGGACGGGGAGGCAGTCCTTGCAAAATTTCATACACATTAGAAATTATGATTTTCAAATAAACAACAATATAGAAATTTACCTGTCGCTGGGAAGACGGGCGTGGACGGGGAGGCAGTCCCTGCAAAATTTCATACACATTAGAAATTATGAATTTCAAATAACAACAATATAGAATTTACTTGTCGCTGGGAAGACGGGCGTGGACGGGGAGGCAGTCCCTGTAAAATTGTATGTACGTTAGTTCTCGTGAAATCAATATAAACAATAATACCCATATGGTTTTTTGTGTACATATGCATATACCTGTCGCGGACCTGGAGGCAGACGTGGACGGGGAGGCAGTCCCTCTACCAACGGACATGGCAACCGTCCGACTGCGTCCTCCACGTACCATATCTCTATTGATACAAATAAAGATATAGCAAGTCATCAGCACTCAATTTGAAGTAGCAATTTATTATGAACATGTAATGAACAACAACACCAATTTCTTACAAAATATGCAGTATATTATCTATATTCACCATCATCATTACGAAGACATGTTTAATTCAGCATCATCTTCATCATCATCCTGGATTCATCCTCATCATCTTGGGAGTCTTCCTCCACATCAGACTCCACCTCCCGCTCAGCGACATTTGGGTCAACTTCTTCTTGTTCGTTATCCTTATGTAAGAAAATTGTTTCATTTATATCATGAACATTGTACTGCGTAGAAGCTGCCAACTCTCGTGCGTCACTCCGATCTGATTGGAAAAAGTTGTCATTAACACCTTCGAGCTCATCATCAGTCGGGAGAAGCTCATACTCAGGGAATAGTCTTGATTTCACTCTACATACAGCCCACCAATCTCTTAATTTGAGGGATGTATAATTTGAATAATAAACTTGTTGGGCTTGTGCCGCCAGGATGAATGGCTCATATGTACTCAATTTGGACTTATGCTTCACATCGATTAATCCATATGTTGTGTCATGACGAATAGATGTCGGGTCAAACCAATGACACTTGAACAGAAATACATTGTTGTCTTGTCCCAAAAATTGCAGTTCAATGACTTCTTCGAGAATGCCATAATAGTCAATTTCATTTTCATTGTAGGCACTTCCCTTCACACATACGCCGCTGTTCATCGTAGACTTATTCCGTCCATAATCTCTCGTGTGAAATCTGTATCCATTGACAATGTAGCTGGATAGACACGTACAATCTTCGAGGGGCCAAAACTAATCTGTTGTACTCTTGAATCGGGAATGAAGCCTTGTTCAACCTATTATGAGATAAATAGACAAACATTGAATAAATGACTTCAACTCAGTCTGCATAAAAACATAACACTTATGTTTCAAAATAATTAGACACATACTCGAGATCTTAACCAAGTAGGAAAAGACTTCTCCCGTTCCTTTTCAACCTGCACGTCAGTTAGACGTGGATTCCGTCGCAATATGACCGAGTCAAACTCTCTGCAATGTAAATGTCACACAACCGTTAGGTTCTACAGCAATGCACGCAAATGATGACGAATAAGCGTGGAGAGCTTACTGAATGTAAGGGTCTAGTTCTTCGCAATTCATGAACACGTAGATCTCCGCAGCTACCAACTCTCTGTCTTGGGGTGCGCGAGTAGATGAAGATCCGAACGCCCGTCCGGGACACTTGAATACAGAGAGTCGATCTGACACCTCGGAATCTCCACCATCATCATTACGTGGAGGTTGAGTGCGTCGGGTTCGTATTTCCGTGTCAAAGTACATCGAACAGAAGTTCGATATCTCCTCAATGAGGTACGCCTGAGTAATGGAGCCCTCAACTTGTGCTTTGTTACGGACTTTCATCTTAAGATCGTGCATGCACCTACGACAATAATTCAAATGCATACATAAGTAATATAAAAGATCGTCGTAATGGCAATAAATTGAGATGTAGAATATACCTCTCAAACGGATACATCCATTGAAATTGTACTGGTCCTCCGACCCTTGCCTCATATGGTAAATGGATGATCAAGTGCTCCATTGAATCAAAGAATGCTGGAGGAAATATCTTCTCTAATTTGCAGACTGTCTGAATTATATTTTGCTCTATATTTTGCAAGTCATGAATTTGAGTTCTGATGCAGATAAAATCCTGAAGAATTGACTCAGCTCAGTCATTGCTCCCCTATTTGTTTCGGCAACAACTCACGAAAAGCAAGAGGCATCAGTCTTTGCATGAAAACATGGCAGTCATGACTCTTCATTCCGTATATTTTTCCCTCGTTGACATTTACACAACGCGCAATATTCGAGACATATCCATCCGAATCTCAATTGCTTTAACCATTGCAAACTTCCTTAATCTGTCTAGCCCCAAGCACATATGCAGCTTTAGGTTGCACCACTTTTCCTTGAACATGTTGTAGCTCTAGTTCTGGACGTTTGCAAAGTACTTTCAAATCGACCCGTGCCTTGACGTTATCCTTCGTTTTACCTTTGACGTCCATAGCTGTGTTGAACACATTATCAAAACATTCTTCTCTATATGCATGACGTCTAGGTTATGACGTATCAAAAGTGTTGACCAATAAGGCAATTCCCAAAAAATGCTTTGCTTCACCCAATTGTGATCCTTCCCAAAGCCAGGGATTTGTCGGGTACTACTAGCCAGTTGTGTTACAGTCGGTAAGTTCTGGACCCGCCTCGCCATGTTTCCACCAGACACCCGTTCCATATCTACCTCCTCCATCACAGTTGTATTTTTAATAAAAGAATCTTTTGCTTTCGGAAAGGATGGTCACTGGGTAGAAACCGCCGATGACAATCGAACCAACAAGATTTTCCCCCAGATTTCAACACAAATGATTTAGAATCCTCCATGCAATAAGGACATGCCAACCTCCCATGTGTGCTCCAGCCAGATAACATGCCGTAGGATGGAAAGTCACTTATTGTCCACATTAATGCAGCCTTCAGATTGAAATTTTTTCTGGATGCATCATAAGACTGCACACCATCTGACCATAACAATTTCATCTCATCAATCAACGGTCTGAGATATATGTCTATTCTTCCTGGACTTTTGGACACGGAATCAGCAATGAAAGGAACAGATTCTCACGTTTCATGCACATGCCTGGCGGAAGGTTATACGGTGTTATGAATACTGGCCAACATGAGTAAGATGCCACCGAGCCTCCGAAAGGATTGAAACCATCTGTGCATAAACCAAGCTGTACGTTGCGTGGATCCCTTGAGAAGAAAGGATGAGTACGGCTAAAATGAGCCCAAGCTTCACCATCGGCAGGATGACTCATTTCACCTTCGTCGCGACGGACTCTTTCCGCATGCCATGTCATATGTCCAGCTGTCCTCGAGGACATGAACAATCGCTGCAATCTGGGTGTGATAGGAAAGTACCGCAATGACTTATACGGAACATCCTTCTGCTTTGACTTGTCCCTCTCTTGGGCTTGAACCTATCATGCTTACAAATACAGCATGATGTCTTATCTGCATCCTCTTTGTAGTACAGCATACAGTGATTCGAACATGCATCAATTTTCATAAAACCAAGCCCCAAATCATTCACCATCTTCTTTGCACGGTAAAAGTCAGCAGGTAACCTCTCTGATTGAGGAAGCATGCTCTTGACCAGTAAGAGAAGCCGGTCAAAACAACTCTCGCTCATATGAAATTCAGATTTCAAATTCAATAGCAGCGACACTGTAGACAACCGTGTATGCTTCTCACAACCATCCCATAATGGCTCATCAGCATCTCGAAGTAACTGATAAAATCTCTGAGCTGTATCATTCGGCACTTCTTCATTTGTTTGATCTTCATGAATATTGAATCCGGACCAGCAGCATCGACAACCATGTCTACGTACATACTTGTGGAGGCAAAGTAATTAGCTGGTGCAGACGACTGAATATTCAACTCACCATGACACGACCATAACTCATAATGGCCAACAAATCCTCTCGTATACAGATGATGCTGCACATCCCATGTCGATATCCACTTTCTGTTCTTACAAGCCGAACACGGACATCGGATGTTACCCATCGGATCAACTGCTACTAATGTATTACTCAATGCAAACTCAATAAAACTGTCAACTCCGTCTTTAAACTCCTCGGTCACAACTCCATTCACTATTCCACGGTACATCCATGACCGATTCTCCGACATTTTCCTACAGATTAAATGTCATGTCCCGAGTTAAAATCCAACACCCTCACATCATTCAAGTACCATACATACGTTATATGGAGAGTCCCAGAGCTAATGGGTGAAATAAAGCGTTGACGTAAAGATAAATGAAGAGTAAACATACATGAATATCAAATAAATTGAGCACTATATAATACTTAATGGTATTGAACATTAAAAACAACACAAACCGTGATGTCTTCATATTAGGCCACAACCACTTGATCGGCTCTTTATTCACCAACTTCTCAGTAGATTTCCTAGAGAGTGAACTAACCACTGATATCCCTAAATATAGTTTGCCAAATACATCTCTTCGTACATAATGGGAACACATAACTTTGAGAATGTCAAGTTCTTTGACACAATTATTTTTCACAAATTTACACCAGTCTTTTCCAATAAACATGTACATAGTACCACACCAACTGCGTCGTAAAATTACAGAATATCGCACTCCTTTTTCATCTTGAACAATAACAGATAATCCACTTTTATTTTCTAAACTTTGTCTTTCTTCTTTCCGAATAATCTTATGATTTTCGTCATCTTCTCTTTCACCAAAAGTAAACCATCGTGCAATCTTCGAATATCGAGCGGAAATATTTACGTTCAAACAAACAAGTACTTTGATACGTTGGACATTTGTTCTTCTTTGAGTCTAATTTCCAATCGCGAACTCTCATCACTAATTACATAAAAAAAATTTATAACATTTATTCATGAGTAATTTAAAATATGAAATTAAATCATAATATGGTAAATATGAAAAAATCTCTCAAATGGCTACAAATAAACGTACGAATGTTGAATGATTAACTTGCAGTGTGAAATTTGTGAAAGTAAACAATATGTTTAACAAAGAAAGTCATTGCATTGTTTATTTTCATGTCAAGCGTAAAAAATAACAGCGAGCAAGATAAATAAAAAATAACTTAATTTACCAAAAGCTTTGATATAAGCAATTAGGAGAAGGAACTTGTAGGGAAGGGGGGCGCCAGGATGGGAAGGGGGTGCTGGGAGGGGGAGGGGAGGGGGGGCATTTGTACTCGACGAATTTCATATTTTAAAACACTTCTGATTGCGTGGGCAGTCATGTTATCAAAAAAGAACCATCAGAGCAAGTTCTGTGTAGCAGGCTATCAGTCATATTTTTTCGTACATTTTTTTGAGATAATTTATTTCTTTTAATTTGTTAGAAATTATTTATTTGCCGCATAGTCCCTTTGTTTAGTTTCTATTATTGGTAGAATAAC